>JAQIUQ010007738.1:0-412500 GCA_030378365.1 Hybognathus amarus | reverse complement strand
CTTTGCCTGTGAAAAGCGTTCTGAACGTTTAGTCTGTGATAAGTATTATATGCTGGAAACATCGCTGCTTGCTCTGCACATATCAGACAAGACAACAAACATGGGAAATTAAGACTAAGTAAGACCTAACCCTAGAATTTGCCTCTAAATGTGCATATCTACAATCACTATTCAATGTGATTACACTGACACATGCAGGAGCACAGCAACCATTATAACCATATATAACATGAAATATAGTCATATTATTATTCTATTTATTTACATTAGGCCTATTTATTTTTATTTAGAAATACTTATATTTTTAAGAGCTTTGTTCTTAGACTTTAAGAACAATATAAGACTTTAGAATAGAAGACTTTAAAGGGATAGTTCCTCCAAAAATGGAAATTCTGTCTTTATTTACTCACCCTCATGTAAGTTCCACAACCGTCTCATTTTTCTTTCTTCTGGAAAAAACACACAATCAGAATGGACTGTTTTAACTTGAACCAAACAACATTGGACCCAATGACTTTTGTTGCATTAACCAAAAAATAAGAAAAAAGAAAAAATATACAGGTTGTGTAAATGCAGGGCCTAAAACTAACATTTTGCCACACCTGCAAATGCTTGGTGACTTAAAGGGTTAGTTCACCCAAAAAATGAAAATTCTGTTAGTATTTACTTGCCCTCATGTTGTTCCAAACCCATTAAAGCCCGGAACACACCAGCCGACGGCCGGCCGTCTGGCAGATTTTTTTGCATTGGCCAACTATGTTTCCTCGGCATGATACACACATTTCTAGCTGACCGTCGGCTGCAGTTCTCTCGGTGTGTTCAGCTTTTTACTCTTGACAAGAGGCGACAACACAGTTGGCTTTCATCAGTGCTAGTTCGTTGGCGTCGGCTTGGTGTGTTCCGGGCTTAAAACCTTCACTCCTCCATACTAGTCCATAGGCTTCTTGAGAGGATATGAACAGTAGCTCTAATCTGGTACATAGCTGAGCCTGTTGAGTGAAAACAACAAAAATAACGACTTCATTTCAACTATTCATTTACTTTCTCTCTGTCTTGAATCAGGTTACTATTTTAACAGCGTAAGCTTCTGTTATTGTACGTCACACGCATCACACACATGACCAGAGTCTGGCCAATAGTGAGCTTACGTGTGACGGAGTCTATGCTATCACCTATGTTAACTGACTAGAGGCCAAGTGAGAAGGATAGTGAAAGTAAAGTCATTAGTTGTAATTGTTTGTTTGCACAAAAAGTATTTTCGACGCTTGATAAACTTAAGATTGAGCCACTATAGTCACTTGGACCATTTTAACGATGTCTTTAATAACTTTTATAGGCCGGCAAGTTTCAATCCTCAAGAAGCCTATGGACTAGTGTGGAGGAGTGATCCAGCTCTCAGATTTCATCAAAAATATCTTAATTTGTGTTCCAGAAAAGAGGTCTTACGGGTTAGAACAACATGAGGGTGAGTAAATACTGACAGAATTTTCATTTTTGGGTGAATTAACCCTTTAAGAAAATTTACCGGGCATAAATACTTTTTACCAGCCTTGCAAAAACAGACAGTTGTGACACCAACATGTTAGATACCAAGGAAAAGACAATTTTCAGGTATTTCCTAAAGTAATCAAATGTTAAATAACACTGCATAGTCTTCACTGTATAAATGAAATATAGATTAATCCTTATTAAAGTTACAAAAGTTATTCAGTCAAGAGCAGTGAGGGATATTTTTGTATTTTGTTGTTTGATAAACACAAATGACACAGATGTCGGCAGGTTTATTATCCCACAATCCTGTGTGTTTCATTCCGTAACAGTTCCGTAAAAGTTGGTGGTCATTTTGTGTGAAAATGTGCTTTTTTGACCAATGTTTTCCACTTTTGATGCTATCTTGGCCGATTTGTTGTCTATGTCCAATATATCTGATTTCTAATTGCCATCTTTTAAAAGTGACCCATATAACCGATGTCTCCATTTACATTATACATTTGGTGGAACATACAGGTCCAGAAAAGCTTAGGCCGAAATGATGCGATTTACAATGGACGCTCAATATGCATTATCCACATGCCAAGCAATCACATTAATGGTAAACTAAATGCTATGAAAATCAAATGTCTACTGCAGATGTAGATATTCATACATGTAAATAACTAGGTTATACAACTCGCTTTTGAGTGTCACAGTCCAGACTTGAAAATTCCAACATGGCAGACAACTTACATATAGCGGCCCAAAAAACAGACATTAATGAGGCATCTATGTATATATATACACTCACCGAAAGGATTATTGGGAACACCATAATATTACTGTGTTTTCCCTTTCGCCCCAAGAATTTTACGTGGTATTGATTCAACAAGGTGCTGAAAGCATTCTTTAAAAATGTTGGCCCATATTGATAGGATAGCATCTTGCAGTTGATGGAGATTTGTGGGATGCACATCCAGGGCACGAAGTTCCTGTTCCACCACATCCCAAAGATGCTCCATTGGGTTGAGATCTGGTGACTGTGGGGGCCATTTTAGTACAGTGAACTCATTGTCATGTTCAAGAAATCAATTTGAAATGATTCAAGCCTTAGTGACATGGTGCATTATCCTGCTGGAAGTAGGCATTAAAGGATGGGTACATGGTGGCCATAAAGGGATGGACATGGTCAGAAACAATGCTCAGGTAGGCCATGGCATTTAAATGATGCCCAATTGGCACTAAGGGGCCTAAAGTATGCCAAGACAACATCCTCCACACCATTACACCACCACCACCAGCCTGCACAGTGGTAACAAGGCATGATGGATCCATGTTCTCATTCTGTTTATGCCAAATTCTGACTCTACCATCTGAATGTCTCAACAGAAATCGAGACTCATCAGACCAGGCAACATTTTTCCAGTCTTCAACTGTCCAATTTTGGTGAGCTCTTGCAATGGCGATGGCCTAACCTCGTGTGGATGGAGAAGGAGAACGCAGCTAGAGCTGTTTATAAAACAGAACTGCTAAGTAAGCTATTTTATGGAAGAAACAATCTTTAAACAGTAATGCTTATTTAAAGCAACAAGGTTTGAGCCGGTTCCAGAGTCTTTAGGAACAAAGCTCCACAAATATCGAGAGGGGTGTTGCAGAAAAGAAACGATAATAAGAGGTTGTCCAAGGGCTCTGCAGTGCTTTGTCCTCTTTTATTGTCCTTTATTGCGCCATTGGTCTTACACTGAAATAAATTTGACTCATCACCAACAAAGTTGCTCAAATGTGGGGTAAAATAAAGCTGGTTTAGATGTGTTTGCTGGTGGGACGCTGGGGAGGGGTTGACCACGCATGCGATCTGTGGGGGTTTGTTCTCCTTCTTTTGTTTTGTGAGATGAGGTTTTCCAGCAACGACTGGACGAACAGGCTCCAGTAAATCACAACGTGAACTAAATTTAATTCTTTGTTTGTCTAGGGACGTATGTGTGTTGGAGTAAGATTGTTTTCCTGAAGGGGAAAAAAACAAGAGAGAGAAAGAGAGTGCTGGAGTATTAAAGCAGAGCTACTACTGTCTGTGCATCATGTTTCCAGTTGACTAAACACGTGTGTGTGTGTGGTCCTGGTAAACCCTACATAATGGGGACCCCACAAAAATGGAAATATCTTAAATTCTTGTCCTTGTGGGGATATGTTTTGGTCCTCATGAGGAAAACAGTTCATAAAGTGATGTGTAGAGTTAGTGTAAGATAAAATATAGAGGTTTTACAGTATAATAATAATTATGTCTCGAAAGATCCCATAAAACATGAAAACACAACAGTGTGTGTGTATATGTGAGTGTGTATGTGTGTATGTGTGTGTGTGTGTGTGTGTGTGTGCGACAGACAAATCTTGGACTGATTCTCAGGAATTTCAGGAAAATATACATTACACACATGACCATTATTAATAATAATACTTAAAAAATCTAATATCTCTGACTGCAACAAAAATAAAACCACAAGAAATTAACATACATTCCCCTTGTGAAAAGAAGTACACCTTTAAAAACAGTACTTATTATGAAAATAATATCCTTTAAATAAATAAAATGCTTAAGTGTGAATGTAATGTTTCAGTGCGCCTAAACGCATGAATTTACAATTAAATAAAAACAATTATTACAGTTTTTTTTTCTGTTGACCTACTTAAGTAAGATTTTTTATATAATTTCCTCTTTGAAATATGGTTAAAGTTTACTGCCGAATGTACTGAGAAGCATTTATGGTAAACTGAAAATATACTTTAATGTAATTTCTATTGCGATTTGTGTGTTATGTATTTAAACATGTGTAATTATACATTCACAATGAAGATGAAGTTGCAGTTTAGTACATTATACAATGTAGTAACTAGAGGATTAGAGGATCTCGTCAGGATTTAGACCACATCATAGTACCGAGAATAGCTCTCATTAGAGTCACAAATAATCTGCTCTTATTGTTCCGAATCATGGTTGTATCTCTCTATTAGTGTTCCTCGAATCTTAGTGCATTTGACACAATTGACCACAACATTCTTTTAAATAGACTAGAAAACTATGTTGGCATTTGTGGAACTGCATTAACATGGTTTAAATCATACTTATCTGACCGTTATTAGTTCGTAGCAGTAAACGAAGAGATGTCTTTTCGAATCACAAGTTCAGTATGGCGTACCACAAGGCTCAGTACTAGGACCGCTGCTATTCACCCTGTACATGCTACCATTAGGAGATTAGGAAACATGTAATTAGCTTTCACTGTTATGCTGATGATACACAGTTGTATATTTCTTCAAAACCTAATGAAACTCACCAACTCATTAAATTAACGGAATGCATTGCTGATATAAAAAATTGGATGACTAGTAATTTCCTACTACTTTAATTCTGAAAAAAACAGAGATTCTAATTGTTGGAAAAAAACTTCCACTTGTAACAGCCTAGAATACTCCCTAACACTTGATGGCTGCTCTGTTAATCTTCGTCATTGGTTAAGAAACTGGGTGTGCTCTTTGAAACTAATCTCTCATTTGAAAGTCATGTGACTAGTATCTGTAAAACCACATTTTCCATCTTAAAAATATATCTAAATTACGCCATATGCTCTCATTGTCAAATGCGGAACAATTAGTTAATGCGTTCATGACATCAAGGCTAGATTATTGTAATGCTCTACTGGGAGGTTGCCCTGCACGTTTAATAAACAAACTTCAGACCGCAAACTTCTTTTCCCATTTAGCACCAAAACTCTGGAACAATCTTTCCAAACTTTGTCCGGAAGCAGACACAATCTGTCAGTTCAAATCTAGACTAAAAACACATCTCTTTGGCCTAGCATACACATAACACACTATAGACTTCCTAAATTCAAATTAGGCTGCATAGTTTAGATCAGCCGGAACAGGGAACACGTCCCGTAAATCCTGATGTACTTGGTACATCAAAAGAAGGATGGCGTCTAGGCTAATATGTTTCTCTGTATATCCCGAGGGACCCTCTATGGTGGACCTACGCCTGGACCCATCCCGACTCATCCTTATGTGCCGGCCTCATTGACACGAACAGCCATCGGGACCAATCCCCAACATCTCGTCTCCAAACCGGCGTGGTTACTTCAACTTCTTAAACAGATGGAAATGGACAATTCTAAAATAAACCATCTTTATTCAATACTCCTGGGTGACTTCCATCATTTAGTACAGAATGTAAAACAAGTCTTCACTTTTCTCTGCCTTTTTTTAACAATACATGAACATGAATGTGTGACAGGCAGCGGTAACAAAAATTACATAATTAGCAATGACCAATGAGTCACGTTATTGCTTGGATTTGAATCAGTACATTTTCCACACAATAAAAGAAAGGATGTAAACAAAAAAATTGTCAATATACAGGCAAATTAGTGATATTTTCACAGTTATGGTTGTCTGGTCCTGAAAAAAATCCAGAGTCCTCAATGTCCGAGACAGAACAAAACCGAGACCAAAAGCGGTCAAGTCCGAGACCTTCAAAAAGTGGTCTAAAGATTACTACAACACTAGTATGTGTGCAAGTTATTTTTTAATCGGATTAAGAAAATAGTCAAATTTGAGTTTGTATTTGAGTTCGAATTTGAATTCCCTTTTAAATCTGATCAAAATTTCATTCAGATCAAGCTTAATTGGATCGATTTAAGTGTTTACATGAAAGCTTTTCAGTCTGATTACTAACAGATTATTCAACGCATTCTCATCCCAAGGCATCATATACGACGCCTTTTGCCAAAGCCGTAGACAGCCAACGCCCATGGCACCCTTTAGCGTCAATATAACATGCTTCGGTTATGGGTGGGTTTAGGTCTGGGGTAGGGTTAGGGTTAGACCACTAGGAGGCGCCTTGTGCCCCATATATATCTTTGTCTCATATTGACGCTAAAGGGTGCCATGTGCGTTGAGATGTCTACGCTTTGGCAAAAGCGTTGTATATAAAGCCTTGGGATGAGAACAGGCTGGATTATTTGGTTGCATGTAAACATAGCCTCGCTATTGTGATTATTTTAATGCAATTTGTTTGGCCATTAAAGGTAGGGTAAGCAATTCAGAGAGGCTAGCAATAGCGAGCTAGCTTTGAAAGCATAAGATCGCACCCTCCCATCAGAGCGCCTCTTTCAAAACACATGATCCTTTCGCCTATACTGTTCTCACTGTACTTGCTCCCTTGGGAAGCATTTTTAGAAAGTATGGAGTGTCATTTCATTGTTACGCCGCAACACGCAAATGTACCTACCACTTAGCTTGACCAACTCATTCGAGTCGCTTTAGAGTGTTTAAAAGACGTTAAAACCTGGATGGCTAAAAATTTTTTAATGTTAAATGAAGACAAAACAGAGGTTATTATATTTGGCCATCAAAATAAACTCGCAGAAACTATACTAGATTCGAGTCCTTTAACACCTTACACGAAATCGACAGTCAGGAGATTTAGGCTTTTTAATCGACAACAATCTAAAAATGGACAAGCACATAAATTCTGTAGTTCGGGCTTGTTTTTACAATTTACGTCTACTAGCTAAAATTAAACACATTCCTATCGAAATAAAGACTTTGAAAGAGTTATTCACACTTTTATATTTTCAGAGCTCGACTTCTGTAATTCGTTGATTATTGTGGCATCACCGCCGCATCTCTGTCCCGACTGCGTCGATTACAAAATGCGGCGGAGAGCTTTTGATGAAAATAAAGAACACAGAGCCGATCACATCTCACTGAAGTCTCTAAGCTTGGCTCCCAGTGCAATACAGAATACGATACAAAATTTTAATGTTTGTATATAAATCGCTAAAAAATCAGGCCCCACCATATTTGGCGAATCTCCTAACTCCGTACTGCCCCTCCAGAAATCTACGCTCAGAGAACAGGAACTACTGATAGTACCGAGAAGCGAAGCGCCGGTGCAGTAAGGGTGCCAGGACAGATTAGTGAGTCTGAATTGGCTGTGCATATGCCAAAATCGCTACTCGAATCTTTAAACATTTGTGTAAATCACACTTGATGACGCAAACAGCAGGGAGCAAACAAAAGAGCCACAGCAGAGATGGCGTTAAACTACCTCATATCATCAAAATACATAACATTACAATTTTAATAGACGGCAAACAACTTGCAGAGCTTTAGTTGTACCACCTGGACTGCTGCAGATTAATTTCGACGTTGATAGTGTTCATAGAAACGCATAAAATCCGAATCTGAGGGCGTTAACAGCTCTGGTAGAATTTCACAGGTTGCTGTCTATTGTTTACTGTTATTATGTGATTCTGTATGCGATTATATGGAAAGTCAACCAACATTTTTTTTCCCACTTCTGTCATTAGCCATGTTTCCATCCACCAATTTTTATGTGCATTATGGGATATTGCATAAAAAAGACGTTGGATGAAAATTAGCAAGATGCGCATAAATTCAAAAAATACGCTAAAACATATTCGCTCAATTGAGCTCGGATAAAGCTTTTATCCAATATGAAGACATGCGCATAAACTTGGAAACACATTTACTGAATAGATCCCTTGATGTGCAACAAAAACTCACAAGACTTTGCTTCAACGGTAGCGACTGATTGGATAGCTGGACTAACCAATGGAGCAACCACATCATCTCAAATGTTGGTTTGGTTGTTCTGAAATGTCTAAACCAAAGTCTGTCATCAAAATGATTTGGTTTGATTCCCTCCCAGAAGCTCACACGATTATGTTCCCAAACACCAACATTTGGAAGCGCAAGAGAACATGATGCGTTTACTGCGTTTCATCTGCCGTCGCAAGTCATGTATGCTGCAAGTGGCTTCCCAGATTACAGCAACCTCTATTTTTACTACAGATATTTTTTGTGGCAACTTCCGAGGAAGTGAAGAGAATGTTCTCTTGAACACATGGGATGGAAACGGTTCTTTATTTGCAAAATGTTTTGAGTTAAATTCACAACTTTGGATGGAAACAGACAGCTGTCTTCAGTTAGCATGCTCCCTATGACTGGATAAAATGACTTAAGCAATACAACTAGATAACTTGTTTACAGTCTCACGTTCCCATTTCAGAGAACCACTGCAGTTGAGCCGTTAAGTCCTGATTATACTGATAAACGTTTCGAAACATTTTCGCAGCAGGCTCGTACAGCTTTAGTATCACCTATAAATGGTTGAAGTCTGACATATGGCTAACAGGTCCAACGTACGTGTTGCGCCGCTGCTGTCCGAGTGTTATCAGTTAGATACAGTTGGGTTGTAAAGTCACTGAGGTTCTGTTTCAGAGCTCACTGACTTCTTTCTCGGCTCTTTTGTGTGTGTTTGTGTAGCGTAGCGTCATCAGAGCTGCATCTAGCGTCTGTGCTGTAGACAGTAGCATTACAAAGAGCTCCTCATTGAGGACAGCTTTCTTTACAATGGTAGGCCGTTGGTCTATGCACCTGGGAAGTGCAAAGTGAGGTCATAAAATTCAAGCAGTAACACCACAGATGCTGAACGACGCTCTGATGAACGAGAACTTCTTGGAGGACTGTTTTGACTGTTTGCAGGATCTGTTGCACAGTCAGCCGGTCATTATCCGCCAAAATAAAGCCAATGTTATTTAGCAAATAAATGGACATGAAACATTGGCGTAGGTGAAATTGTTATTTAGGAAAGAAACCGAGCACGGACCATTGTGAGAAAAGTCATTCGGTTATGTAGGAAACTGGCATGAGAATGTTAAGATTAGCAATTTATAGCAGAAAATGTCATTATTTACTCATTTGACATTAAAAATCAACCAAAAATTAACATTTTGACAGTCTGTTCCAACCCTGTATGAGTTTCTTTCTCCTGTTTAACACAAAAAGAAGATCTGATAAACTTTTGAAAACATTTCCCAGCAGGCTCGTACAGCTTTAGTGTCGCTATTAATGGTTGACAGTAGGGAAACCGATTACGTTTTATTAAGCTATTAACCAAAAAGTTGACCAGAAAAGAATACTATGGAAGCCAATGAGGTCTAAATCAACTGTTTGGTTACAAATATTCTCCAAATAAAGAAACTCATGCAGGTTTGAAACAACATGAGGGTGAGTAAATGATGACAACATTTTTATTTTGGGGTGAACTGTCCCTTTAAGAGTTTGATAGATTTTTGTGAAAAAGTATGCCCATCGCAATTCCCTTTTCATTCATTAAAATGTTTTGTAAATTTATATGAAGGTAATGTTGTTAATTGTTATTTTTCAAATTAGATTTGTATAATTGGAAAATTATTCGTTCTTATATTAAGTTATTTAATATTCTTGAAAAGAATAAAAGCTGCACTGAAACTCTCATTTGGACCTTGAACCGTTTGGTTCCCATTGAAGTCCATTATATGGAGAAAATCCTGGAATGTTTTCATCAAAAACCTTAATTTCTTTTCCAACTAAAAGAAAGACATGGACATCTTGGATGGCATGGGGTGAGTAATTATCAGCACCACTTTTTTTAAAAGTGAACTACTCCTTTAAGAAGTAAAAAATGCTAAATAAAAGCGACTGTTGCAAAATGGAAACAATTGATGCGGATGTTTGTTCGGTTGCCTCAAGTGCTGCTCGCCAGTCGTCACTGCACTCAAGAGGGGTCAGTTCAATCTGTTGCAAAACACACAGGTCAACAACAACAAACCTTTACATGACCTTGTAGTGCGACTGTGTTCCTCTGCACACACACTCACACACATGAAGAGGGGGAAAAGGAAACTCTTTCCAGGGTCCGTTCACTGAATGGCCTAATCGCCGTGGCAACAGGATCACTTCATCAGTCGAGGTGAACAGATGGTGTGTGTGCAACAGGCAACATATGTTCCAATGAGCCGAGGCCATTACTACAGATGGAGGGTGGGAGCAAGGCCGGCTCTGAAACATAACCTGACATTTCCTCCTCATTTGGCACCGCATTGTTACGTACCACAAAGAGAGATTAGCCCTGAAGCGGTGAATAGCAGTGCAAAATCTCTTTCAAGGCAAATGACTGAAGAGTCCCTCGCATTTCTGCACACACTCTCACTTAACCAAGCTAGGCGGAAGGGCCGGATTTCACTTGGGGGTCTGGGGACTGTTCTCAATGACTAATCTACCGCATACGTCTCTTGTTCTCCTCGAGAGGTTTAATGCCACTTCTGTGGAGGTGGGGATGATTCTGCGTGTCGTGACTTGACAAGCCTCCAAAGACAACAACAGGTCACCACGGAGAAACCGATGAGGGATTCGAACTAACCCCAAAGTTTCAAATCAATGACATCTAAACTGACTCCTATAGGCGACTTTCTTAAAGGGATATTACACCCAAAAATGAAAACTCTGTCATCATTTACTCCCCTTCATGCCATTCCAGTCCTGTTTTACTTCCTCTGTTGAACACACACAACAAATATATTCTGAAGAAGGTTGGTTGGTTGGTTTCAGTTGCCATTTTACAGACAAAAGAACTAAACAAAACACTGATACATTTCTCTAAATATCATTCTTGTTTGAATGTGACCGCACTTTTACTGTAGCAAGAGTTCAGTAGGATCAGTATTGGATGGTATATTGGCAAAAACATAATTATGTTATAAAATGAATTATATAATGTACATTTACATTTTTGATACAGAAGAAATCTGAAGAAATCACAGTAACTTTTTTTATTTCCATATTGTCTACACTAACATGTCTATATCAGTAATACACTCACCTAAAGGATTATTAGGAACACCTGTTCAATTTCTCATTAATGCAATTATCTAATCAACCAATCACATGGCAGTTGCTTCAATGCCAGAGACATGGTGGTCAAGACAATCTCCTGAACTCCAAACTGAATGTCAGAATGGGAAAGAAGGAGATTTAAGCAATTTTGAGTGTGGCATGGTTGTTGGTGCCAGATGGGCCGGTCTGAGTATTTCACAATCTGCTCAGTTACTGGGATTTTCACGCACAACCATTTCTAGGGTTTACAAAGAATGGTGTGAAAAGGGAAAAAACATCCAGCATGTGGCAGTCCTGTGGGTGAAAATGCCTTGTTGATGCTAGAGGTCAGAGGAGAATGGGCCGACTGATTCAAGCTGATAGAAGAGCAACTTTGACTGAAATAACCCTTCGTTACAACCGAGGAATGCAGCAAAGAATTTGTGAAGCCACAACACGCACAACCTTGAGGCGGATGGGCTACAACAGCAGAAGACCCACCGGGTACCACTCATCTCCACTACAAATAGGAAAAAGAGGATACAATTTGCAAGAGCTCACTAAAATTGGACAGTTGAGGACTGGAAAAATGTTGCCTGGTCTGATGAGTGTCGATTTCTGTTGAGACATTCAGATGGTAGAGTCAGAATTTGGTGTAAACAGAATGAGAACATGGATCCATCAAGTCTGTTACCGCTAGTGTTGTCACGATACCAAAATTATTGTTTCGATACCATATACCAAGTTAAGTATTGCGATTTCAATACTTTTTCGAATATTTTCCTGAAAAAGGAAAGTGTTCTCTTACAAGGCGTTTCACATGCACCTCCTTTGCATAGGTCTGTGCTCTTTAATGCTGAAATCACTGACATGCACATGCTCTGATTATAATCATATAGCCGATAGATCATTTTGCTGATGTTTTGTATCCTTTATTTTAGCAGCTTGCAAATTATTTACGCTGTAAGTTGGGGGGAAGTTGTACACCTAATACAAAAATAAATGAAACATCTCCAACTAGCAGTAAACTAATTAATTTAGTTCGCTATTAAATAAGAGATCTAGCTCTAAAATCTGTTGGGTTTTTAAATCAATAGCAGAGCGCTCTTTTCGCTGCTATCATCAGTTGCATGAATACAGTGTCTATTGCGGCTCGCGCAGACGCGCACTGTCTTCCACACGGACGCGCGCTTCAAACTATCGCCGTTGCAGAGACTGTTGTGTACAGGCCGCTGGGTTGTGTTGCTAAGAACTTGCAATGCATAACTATCAGACCAGCCCTCGCCGCCTCTGAAACACTATCCGGCCCACCGGAGAGAAGATCGACTCTTCGCAATTGCTACTCCGCTACTGACAGGCGGCCACTGTATCACGTGTGCTCGCGCATGCAGCCGTCTCGCGGTAGTGTTTGTCTCATGACAGCACAGCTTCTTTGCTGCGTGCGTGAGGAGAAATACAGACATTCATAGGGAGAGACTGGAAGCGTGCGTGGCACACACCAAAATGAAATACGTCTCTTACAAATCTGGAACGCGGTCATTCATACAAGTATCGATACTAATAAATATAGGTATCGTGAGGTTTTTAATTTCCGAGTATCGCGATACTTTTGAAGTATCGGTGCACTGTGCAACACTAGTTACCACTGTGCAGGCTGGTGGTGGTGGTGTAATGGTGTGGGGGACGTTTCTGGCACACCATTAATGCCAATTGGGCATCGTTTAAATGCCACAGCCTACCTGAGCATTGTTTCTGACCATGTTCATCCCTTTATGGCCGCCATGTACCCATCCTCTGATGGCTACTTCCAGGAGGATTATGCACCATGTCACAAAGCTCTGAATCATTTCAAATTGGTTTCTTGAACATGACAATGAGTTCACTGTACTAAAATGGCCCCCACACTCCCCAAATCTCAATCCCAATCGAGCATCTTTGGGATGTGGGTGAAACAGGAGCTTCATGCCCTGGATGTGGATCCTACAAATCTCCATCAACTGCAAGATGCTATCCTATTAATAAGGGCCAACATTTCTAAAGAACTGCTTTCAGCACCTTGTTGAATCAATGCCACGTAGAATTAAGGCAGTTCTGAGGGCAAAAGGGGGTTCAAACACAGTATTCAGTATGGTGTTCCTAATAATCCTTTAGCTGAGTGTATATTAGCACAGAAACTAAGTTCTGTGAAAGTTTTTAAGCATTAGTCATGTTAATCGCACATCCCAAAAACAATAGTCCAAAAACAAAAAAACGAACAAGTCCAAGGCGCCGAGTTATTTTTTTCAGTAGTAGTCTATTTTTCTTTTGTTGGTTTGAATCTTGGTGTGAGTCCACATACAATTCCAGTTCCTGAGTTTTACAGGTCTCTGATTCAGGAGCTACTGCTGTAAATATCAGTGGCTAAATATGTATTCAGTACACTTCAGTATTTTTAGAATCATGCAAAACCATTTTGTGCATTTTAAGCAGTGGTCTGTAAAGAGAGATAAATCTCCACAGTTAATCATAACACACTATCTGATGCTGCCCGTTTTATTTCGGTCAGGAAGCAATTACAGGTTTTCCGAGACATTGACAGTGGGTCATTTTTAACTATAGAACGACTTTGTGTTTTGACCAAAAGTCAAGTCGCGGGAGGTTGGTTATTATGGAAAACAGATCCAGCAATCTATTCTTATCATCATTACCAGCACCATTATCAAGCAATATGTGGGCTTTTCTGGCTCCCCCAATCAAACTGAGTCAAAACAAAAGATTTAGGTTGTCATAAGACATACACTTCTTATAAACTACCTTTTAAATGTTTGTAATACTTTTTAATTAAAAATCGTTTTATTTAACAAGGGCACATTAAATTGATAAAACGTGACAGAAAATACTTTTACATTGTAACAAAATTTTTTATTTTAAATTAATGCAGTTTATTTCAACATTATATTCATAAAATAATCATGAATTTGTTTAGTTTTTTTTAGCAGTGTCCACAAAAATATTAAGTGGGAAAGGAGCGAGTCACCCCTGTGCCACACACCGGCCTTGAGTCCCACGGAGGAACTCCGGAAGGAGAAAAGGAGGAGTGACGGCAGTGAAGGATGAAAGAAGACCAGGCCTGGACTTTTTTGTTGGTGTTTTGTTTTAGGTTACATCTACATTAATCCAGATATATTTGAAAACGGTGTTTTAGTTTAAAAACGCTCTCCGTCCATACTCAGCGTTTTCCAAAAGTTTTTCATCCACGCTGAAACGTCGGAGAGTGCTAAATTCGCCCTATGCATACGAACAAAACCTCAGTAAGATGATAGACATTTCTCGCAATTCTTCTGGCAGGATAATTTTATTTTTTAACAAAATATCTCACCATTCTGTCCAGGTCGCACTCACTCACCATTATATGTTTGGTCTAAAACACAACTGCTCTCATGTTTTGTTGCTGGACAGCAAATGCAAGTACATTATCTGTAATCTTAGCAGGACTGTGATATGAAGAGTGTGTAAAGTAAAATTTTAGCAACTGTGTGAAACTTTATAGCACGACAGGCACAATAACACTATGAACGTTAATATCTAGTGGTACAATATACATCACATGCCTCTTCGTTTTCACGGTCCACGCTACAACACGAAACAACGTTTTCAAAATTTTAATTAATAAAAATGCCTCAGTGTGGACGGAAGGCCAAAACGGACACAACAAGATACCTTTTCAAACGAAAATGTATTAGTGTGGACAAGTCTTATTCGACAGTCACCCGTGTGGGGCTGCCGCTTTACTTTCGTTTCGTTGTTTATGTTTATTTTATTATTAGTTATGTTGAACATTCACAGGTTCCTGCTTCCTCCTTACCTGAACCTTTAACTTTGTTACACATTCAATAACATTTCCAAACTTTAGTAGCCAACCAGACAAATAAACGAATATCCTGATCGTCTAAGAGAGTTACAATACAACAGTGCAATGCCCAAGTGGTTTTTGTTCGGATAAGTATCGGTATAGTACCAAAAATATGGTACTTCATTGAAGTGCATAACAAAAAATCTAGTTTTGAAGATGGCTGACGTGTGGCTAACTGCACTCGGACGCCAAAACAAATAATTGCAGCATTAAAAGCACTGAATCATTTTATTACTCACACACAGAGCAGAATAGACCTATTATAGGTCATTGGAAGTAGAGTGTTACTGTGGTTGCTGTTTTTTTGGGAACTACAATTTTTTTCCCCAAAATGCCCACAATCACTCTCTCTCCATCATACCCGAGACATCTTTTCCCAGAAGAGACCCCAGACTCTTAAAGAGCGGCCCCTCCTGTCCTCAACTTCACAAGGAGAAAAAGAATATGCGAGCGCCAGATAATTGTCGGCTCCATCATGCCTGCTTTCCCTCCCTCCATCTCTCTAGTGCTCTGTGAAGGAAACAGTGATGACAGCGTGCCAAAGTCTGGCTTCTTGTGGCAGCGTGTGTCCCACCTCCACCCTCCAGTGCCTGACGCAGAACAAACGCCGACTGCCGCCCACCCTCACGCAAGCTCTGAGCTGTGACCACACTGCCATCAGAATACAGGCTATATTTACCAGTAGTGCACACATTCAAACATATGCTATAATTAAACAGATGAAAAGGACAATGTGTTGTAGTGTTGCTAATCTGGTGGTTTTATTTATTTAGTTTAAAAAAAGGGCTGGATGCACAATCGGCACCCGGGCCGTGCCAGGACGGGGCAGTCTGAGCAAACAGATTTAGAATCAAAGCGAAACGCCGCACAGGAAATGATTCTATACACTTAAAAATAACTTCATTCAATGCGACATTTGCATAAGAAACATGCCAGCCCTTTCCATTGAAGTGTAACTGTTGGGTTCCGGGTGGGAAAAAGAATACTTGTTTTCTCCATAAAGAAAACTGATGTTTAGCGATATCATATAAACGTATTCAATAGAGCCATGGAAAATAAATTAATGACAAAAAGAACTGAACAACGACCAGCCATCTCTGTTTAGAAATGCCAATAGCATAATGGAGTTGGTGTATGTGTGTGTATACAAAAGTTAGAATAAAAATATAAATATATATTCAAAAGTTTGGGGTTGAGGCATTTATTTGATCAAAAATATAGTAAAAATGTTTTATTGTGAAATATTCTTACCTTTAGTATTTAAGTTTATAATGTTGGTTTGGCTTGTGCTCTATTGCTATTGAACGTCTGAACAGTCTTCGCTTTATTTTAGGACTGTATGGATAGATTTTGAAAGAGCTAATTGTGAAATGAATATAATAAATGTCACAATTTTTATTACCAGTTACTGTTCACATTTCGTTCTTCCCACAGCACCATTTCAGTTCCATTGTTTTCTTCCTTTTAGAATTCTATGTGATTTCCAAATGGACTGCAATAAAAGTTTCATGCTTTTCAATGTTCAATGATCTCCTACTGTCAATTCCAAACACTCGAGTCTTTTCAACTGCCAAAGTTCGTCAATCTGCTCTTGTTTTTGCATGAATAAATCTGTCGCCTCCATTTCCTGCTGTGCCTATATGCTATAGCCATTCCTCGCCAAGTCACGTGTTTGTTTAGCACTGTTTTTCATTCCTGTGGCTTTCATTCTCTGTAGATAAGGGAAGAGGTGTGCTTTGACCACTTAAGCTATGGAACTTTCTCCATATCCTATTTCCGCTCTGGGATGTTTAACAAGACCTAGCAGAGGGACTGATTCACAGCCTTGTGGGCAAAGAGAAAACAGCTCATTGTCACTATAGTAATAAATAAATTCACAGATTTTTTTTTCCTGACATGAGTTTCAACCGTTTAAACTGGGATAATTATTAAAAATCTTCAGTGTCAATTGATCCTTCAATACATTACATTTTAAAATATATGAACATAGAAAACAGTTATTTTGAATTGTAACATTTCACAGCATTACTGTATTTTTGATCAAATAAATGTAGCCTAGGTGAGAAGAAGAGGCTGCTTCAAAAACATAACAAATTGTAATTATTTAAAACTTTTGACCGCTAGTGAACTTTTGGAAAATGTGTCCTTTGAGCTTGGTTGAAGATGAAAATTCAAACATTTAATACTTGTAATATTTCAGGTTGTTTTTAATGTTTGCATGACATAAAATAGTGCATGAGCAAACAAAAAGAATGCAATACTAGAACATACAGACTTGATGGTCATGAAACAGACTATCAACAAAATATGAGGTTGAAGTGGGAGCATTTTGGTCACGATATGCCAAAACCACAATTCTGTCCAAACATCTCTCCATCCGGCTGCTTTGGATCACATTAACCGCTGCCTTTCAACGCTATGACACACATTATTATTAACAATTTTTTAAAGAATGGCTGCTTGAAAATCTAGAATCGAAATGTGTTGAGGGAGACAACATTTTTTTTTTTACTGCGAACAACTGAAGTCAACGTCAAACCAGCAGTTGAAAGGTAAGAGATCATCTGATACTAATTAGGGTCTGAGCTGAATGAATGGGTTTGGCACACAGTTTAGGAAGCTTCCATTTTGGTCACTGATTCATATCATCCCCATGGAAAAGAAAAAAGACTGTAATCTCACTACAAGATATAATTCTGAGGGCTTTTCAGGATATCACTGAACACATATTCTGTGTTCAGTGATAACACAGGCTTATCCCTGCCCAAAAACTGCACAATCATGCACTATTTCATGTTTTTAAGTTGAGTGATGCACAAATACTGCAAATACATCTGTCACTAATAATCTGAGGTCAAAACAATAGGGCAAAATCTAAAGAAAGGTGTCCATATCATGAACATTCGCATCTTAGAATGCAGTTTATTAGTGCTTTGCTCTGTTGGGGACAATTGTTTCACACAGAGTATTTTTTGTCATCAGTCTGTGTTTTGAGGCCATCTATAACAAAATAAAGAGGGGAAAAAAAATCAATACAGATTAGAAGTAGATTGCTAATTCTACTTCTAGATACCAAACGATGGATGGATGGATGGGTGGGTGGGTGGATTGGTGGGTGGGTGGGTGTTTGGATGGATGGAATGGGATTGAATCGGATTGGATTTGGAAGGCTGAATGGATTTGGATGGGATGGGATTGGATGGTGGATGGATGGATGGATTGGATTGGAATGGATGGATGGGTGGGTGGGTGGGATTTGATTGGATGGGATTGAAGGGTGGATGGATTGGGTGGGTGGATGGATGGGTGGGTGGATGTATGGGTGGATGGATAGGTGGATGGGATTGGATTGGAGGCTGGATGAATTGGATTGGATGGATGGATGGACGGATGGGTGGACGGATGGATGGGTGGATGAGGTGGGTGGATGGATTGATGGGTGGATGGATGGGTGGACAGAGCTCACCTCCGTGCAAGCTGATACCTTCCTCTCTTTGAATATCTTGGTCTTGGTCTATAACCTATGAAAGACATTACACTTATTATTTATCTTTGAAACCAACTTTTATCATATTAAAAACCTTAAATATGATCAGTGAAAGTGTTTGTCTTGTGTACTTGTGTTGTACCTTGCTGGTAGTGTGCTGAAGCTGTGGGCTGCTGTGCGGTGTGGCAGGAGCTGGGGTCGGCTTTCTCCACGCAGATCATCCACCTCCACAGGCCACAGCTGAGCCAATAAAACAAGCATTTAAATGCAGATTTAATTGGAGGTTTGACTCTCTCACAATTAGTATTTGCAGTGGAGCATCACTGGAAACATAAAACGTACAATTCTGAAGCTGAACTTCACCACCACGTCCCCAAAAGTCTGAGGCAATGATTACTGCCTCAAACGCACAAATTAAAAACAGACTTTTTATACGTCTAGCCCGACAGCATCTTGCAATTGACACTTTAGACCATCTGAGATTCAAAACAATCCTCTTAGTGACAGAAATAATGGGGTGAATTAACATCAGCAACCGAGGAGAAGTTTAGGAAAAGAAATGAGAATAAACGTCAGAACTTGTCAGAATCACCACTGAAATATAATACCCGTTCGTCAGAGCAATTGTGGGATGATAGGATTTTGTTTTTGCTTGGATTTTTTACTCTGTAGACTTTTTTTTTAAGCATTACAAACACAAATTCCATGACTTTTTGTTGTAAGAACTATGTGTTAAATAGTTAACACATATCACTTATTGTTACTGAATAATTTCACCCATTTACCCAAGTTATTGTAAGAAAAAATACAAATTAATAAACAAATACATTTATCAGTAACTATAATCCCTAACCGTAACTCTATAGTAAGTAAATGTATTAATATCACTCAGTTCTTATTTGTGCAAGTACAATCCCTGCATTTAAACATGACCCCAATTTTAGTGCCTCTTTTCACTGGCCAATTGTTGAAGAAAGAAAGGTTTCAGACCAGGTTCTATACTGTATTCATGGAAAGTCCAACTAACATTATTTTTCAGATTGTTATGAAGTTACAAAAAAAAAAAAACATGTTGTGCACAACAGATGCTCTAAGAACAGCATATGACAAAATAAACTAGCTGGAATTCCAGACGACCAAAAGCAAGTATAAACAAAAGAACATCAATCTAACAGGATAAATCTTGAGATTCAAAACATGGCCAGTCTGCCATAATCTGACTAAAATATCTGATGACAAAAAACAGCCTCTAAGACACAACATGAGCAGTTCATGAGCTGGTCGACATCAAGAGGGAAACCAGATGGAGACAATTTCACCATAAGGTCTCTTTTAATCTTAGGACAGAACCACAAAACTCTGGATGGTGGTAAAAAGCAAAAGGGGCTCAAGGAGTTTGTAACAGCCACCACGTTATAATTTTGTTGTCTTGTTATGTTACTTAATATAGATTGCTACCTATAAAAAGTAACCCAGAATTATTCTTGTTATGACAAAGCATCCCCTCGATCTAAAATAATGTGCCAAACAGATTGTTTCCACTGTCACAGACCAGATGGAGGGTTTTATGAAGACTGCTGGCTATTGTTTATGTGCAAGTAACCTGGACGTTTCTGCATGTATTCCATTTGTTTGAGTCACAACCGGGTTTACCACAAAAAAATTAAAAATAAAATAAAATAGATGCCCACAGAAATGTCCATCATTCAAAAATAAATACAAATGTACCGACCCTTGTCTGTTTGATTATTTAAATAATTCTGGCTAATCTGAGTATTCTCAGCTACATTACAACATTTACTATATTAAAGGATTAGTTCACTTCAGAATTAAAATTTCCTCATAATTTACTCACCCCATGTCATCCAAGATGTTCATGTCTTTCTATCTTCAGTCGAGAGAAATTAAGGTTTTTGAGGAAAACATTGCAGGATTTTTCTCAAAATTGTGAACTTCAACGGTTATCAAAGGGCTGAAGGTCCAAATTGCAGTTTCAGTCCAGCTTCAAAGTCTCTACACGATCCCAGCCGAGGAATAAGGGTCTTATCTAGTGAAACGATCAGTCATTTTAAAAGAAAAATATATGAAGAGTTCAGATGCAAAAGCCTCTAAGTGCCATTTGATTTTTTTCTAAAATGATCATTTTTATCAAGCTTATATATTAAAGTTCAGTAATTTCACTTAAATGGCAATGAAGATTACCTATTAATTGTCATTTTAAGTGAAATTACTTAACTTAAATATACAAGCTTGATAAAAATGGTCATTGTAGAAGAAAATTTCAAATGGCATTTAGAGGCTTTTGCATCTGAACTCTTCATATATGCAATACGCGGTGTAACGGTTCACAAAATTCACTGTTCGAGCTCAATATGAGATCAGACGGCAAAAAGAAAGAAAATGCCAGAGAAATTTTCTTGATTACATTTTTTTGTAATATTTGTATTAAAATTAACATCATAAAGTATGATACTTTTTTATTTTGAGCAATGATGGAGCTATGCTTTACTTTTCTTAGCAGCATATAAAACAAAACAGCTCCTTCGACAAAATGAAATGTAATATTGTATAGTTATAAACAAAGGTTTATTTTAGTTTAGATTAATATTTGAGGCAGCAATTGTATTCATAATGTCAAAATAAAACAGACATAATGTTACTAGCATTATAGCCTATTCCTGCCAAACTCCCTTGGTTACAGTTAGTAGTGTTACTACACTTAAACCCATGGTGAATGTTGCTGTTCTGTGGACACTGGATAGTTCATTCATGGCACAATATTTCTTCCTGGTTTCCACATCAGCGCTATTTGATCCGATTAATAAGGAGAAATGTGAATGCTTTCTCACTGAGATCTCGCGGCGAATGTTATTACTTTCAGTGGCAATTTCAAATGTTTCCTTTACTGGATTTGATTGTGTAGTAACAGTGCTGCTTGATTAAGATCGGCTCACGCTGCATTGGTCCAAACCAGGGTGACCAGAAGTCCCGAAAAATTCGGGACAGTCCCGAAATCTAAGCTGTTGTCCCGAATCCCGAAATCGGCCTTAATTGTCCCGAAAATTATACTAAAGCAAAATCTTGATATAAAATGTCTTATAATAAAACATTAAAAATCATCCGTGGAAGTGGAGTTGTCCTGCAGCCAATCAAGTTGCAGCAGCCGCAGCCGCGAGTACAGTGAATGTGCAGGCAGCCAGTCAACTTTTGTTTTTTAAGCGTGTCAATTTCGCTCTTGACGCGCAAATGGATTCAAATGGATATTCGCGTCTGGTTTGAAGGCAGCATTAAAGGAGTGAGTGATTTGTCACGTCACTGCGTGCAATAAAATACTTCGGCCGGGCCTTAATGTCTGATGTCGGGTTTCACTTGAAGCAAATCATCTGCACAATTATTTAGTTTTCCTATTTAATGACCGACAATTTAGTTTTAATAATAATTTTGGCATAAGGCTTATTAGCGTTAGGCTATAGCCTGAAAGGTCTGATTTAGCCTGTGCACTGTTACAACAGTAGGCTAACACTTTTTCTTCTTTTTTTCCACAAAATTTGAGTTCATGATTTTAATGTGTTTTATTTTATTTATTTATTTTTTTGTTGCAGACTAAAGACAGACTGTTGATCTTTGAAAAAAAAGTTTGGTTAAAAAAATATTTTGAACAAAACCAACCTCATCTGGTCACCCTAGTCCAAACTGATAAATGGTCCGTCAACCACACAATAACGAGTAGCTCAGTTTGGTTCCGCTTACATTACATTTGCCATTTGATGTTGGGCAATGTTGTAGTCACGCCAGTGTCTCAAAATTATGAGTGCACTTGCCACGCGCAATGCGCCTACATTTGAAATAATGAAATTTCGGTAGGAACGCAAAATGGTCCAGCGAACTGTACGTTTAAAGATGCATACCGGGTAAACTGAACAGAAAGCCTGTACTGACACGGTTCAGATACGAATATGTGTATCGTTACACCCCTAATATATACAATAGCTCTGCGATGTGCCACATTACGTAATCATGTTGAAAGGTCAATAGCTCCGCAATATCACCTAATCATGTTTAAAAGGTCACGCGTGACATACGCGGAAGTACTGACCTGGGGCCCTATTTTAACGATCTGAAACGCAAGTATCACGCGCGAAGCGCAAGTAACTTTGTAGGCGGGTCTTGGGCACTGTTGCAATTTACCGGCGGGATAAATGACTCTTGCACCCGACGGAAGTTTAAAAGGGGTTAGTATGAAGTAGCTTCTATTATTCATAGGCGTGGTTTGGGCGTAACCGGAAACAAACCAATAAGAGCGTCATCCAACATACCCTTTAAGAGCATGATGAACGAGGTGGGCTTGTTCCATGGCGCAATTCTATTATAACGGCGCATTCACCAGGCGCGCTTCACAACCGGTGATCGATCGATGTTCTTGTCAGGGCCGTAAAAGAAGGAGAAGTGACATTGGGGATGGGACAAACCCACTCAAATTAGCTTCGAGTTAAACATGCATATAATATTTTGGGTAAATGTGTAAGCTTTATGCCTATTTTTCCCATCTTCATGGACACAACAATGATTTCCCTCGTGTTTAAATATTTTTCTTATAATAATTTATCATTTGCAAAGAGTAAAATGCATCTGTGTAGATGAGAGAATCATCTACAGTGTATGCACGTTGTTCATACTCTGTATTATGGCCAAGCATTCGCGCTTAAAATAGCATCTGAATGTACGTGCAACGTGCCACTGACTTTAGACTAGTTATTTTTCTGGTCAGTGGTGCAATTGTTTTCCTTTTGGCGCTGAACCGCCCAGGGAGCGCAAGTTCATTCCCTAGTTTACTGACGTCCGTCTGTGAGAGGGAAAAGCCCGCTTTGCGCGGGTGCAAAATACGAATGATACATGCGTCAGTGTACAAAGTCATTTGCGCCGGGTGCAGGATGGGGCCCCTAGTGTTAACAAAGCAACCGTACAAAGACCAAGTCAAATGCCATTAAAAGGTTTTTCGAAACTACCCTAGCATTTTAAACCTGAACACTTGATAACATATTGTGTGGCGCATCGCCGTGCTCAGTGCAAGATGAGCATTTCTGGTTAAAAAGTATATATATTTTATTTATTTTTCAGAAAATAAATTTAGCTAGATTTTAGCCTATTCCTCGGCCGGGATGGTGTAGAGACTTTGAAACTGCATTGAAACTGCAATTTGGACCTTCAAACCGTTGGTCTCCGTTAAAGTCCAATGTATGGAGAAAAATCCTGGATTTTTTTCCTTAAAAACCTTAATTTCTTTTCGACTGAAGATAGAAAGACATTAACATCTTGGATAACGTGAGGGTTAGTAAATTATCAGGAAATTAAATCCATTTAGTAGAATTCAATGTTTTCCCAGAAAGTTAGTATGAAAATGATTTTCTATCAGCTAATGTGATGGATAAGGAATTGTGGAGTGATCCGCACCATCTCTGTACTGCAGTCTGCGTGGTTGGCTTTGGACAGGGAGTGCCGCGTCTCCTGCAGGCTCCCAGCACCAGCTCTCTGACGGACAGGAACAAAGATATCCAGGAGGGCTAAAAGACAATAGACAAATTAGATATTTAAAGGTGCAGTAAGGGATTTCTGATAAACACTGTTGATATTTGAAATCGAACTCCCAAAAAACACACCCCTCCCTCCAGTAACAAACATAAGCAACACTGGTAACCATGTATGTATGTCGACAGCATGAGCAAGTATGGATGAATCAGCTGTGATTAAATAACAACAGCATATCTTCCTTGAAACAGCAAAAAAACTAAACAATGTTACTCGCATACAGGGGTGTAAAGTAACGAATTACAAATACTCACGTTACTGTAATTAAGTAGTTTTTTTTTCAGAAATTGTACTTTTTTAAAGTTTAAAATTGTGTAATTTTTCTTTTACTTGAGTACATTTTAAGTGATGTATCTGGTACTTTTTCTCCGCTATTTTCCTTCTGTTTGTGGCCGTTACTCGTTACATGCTTGTTTTTATTTTATTTTTATCCATCATCGTGATTGGATTAGAGTAATCGGTCTTGTGACTGTCATCAATTCAAATTAAGCATAGAAAACTTTAACCGCCTATTCCTGCTGTTACTCGTGACGGCTGTGGAAGTGTATTCATCACGCATCAATTCAATCCAGATATCAGCGTCTTCCTCTAATATGCTAAGGTACATTTCACATTTCTGCTTAATATGATATTTATTTGGCTGGCCTGTCTACAGGGCCTAACATTTGGTCTGAGGTTGGGGGTATTGCGTGACAAGTTCATAATGCGGTGAATTCCCGCTCCCATTTACTTCACAATCACATTATAGAGAGACGCGCGTCACGATCTGTGCACTGCCGCGTCTCGCGCTCGCCATCCCGCCAGATTCAGAATCAGTGCACCAGGTCGTTAACTTGAACTGCATTTCTTAATAAGAAATTAGCACAGCTCGTTAATAAACAACGTTTTTTGATTGATCCATTATACAATCCGTCTTCATTTGGCAAGTGCACTTAAAACAGATAAAACAGCTTCACCGAGACAAAGTGTGTTTGTTTGTTTCTTTTGTAAAAGTTTCCTGGATATAATTTCCCTATTTAATGCACAATTTTCCTTACAAATTATATTATTATCAGCATTACAATGTGAGTAAATGTAGCCGTGTAAAATGTAAGGGATGATGCCACCCTTCTAGAACAATGTGCATTTACGTTTAAATTGTGACATATTTAACAGCATGGAATAAAAGTGTGTAATTAGTGTTAGCTCACTATCTTAGCCTTTTTCAGTGCATTGGTTGAGCTAATATGATAACATTAGTGATTCTCATTTATCAAAACACTAACATTGGTACCGTTTTGGAGAGAAATTGGGTATTTTTTAATCTCTCTATTTAACCCATTCTCTTGGTGTGTGATGCTGAACTGTCATATGAGTTTCTAAAGGTTTTTGAATTCTTTGCACAGTTATGAATATTGATATTTTATGCGCAACAATAGCATGCTCAGACCCAGTGGCTTTTCGCCTAATTTTAAATGATTTTCCCCCCAAATAATATGATTTAAATGGTGATGAGTGTACTGATTTGATGCATTTTAAAAAGATGGATGAGATATTCTTCAATCTTTCTTACAAAGAACAAAATATAATGTTAATTACAGCATGTTTTTTAATGTATAAATGTAGTGCACAGTGTTTATTATAAGGGTTAGAATCCGCACCTCAGTACTCACTACTCACTACTCTTGAGTACTTTTAAATAAGCTACTTTTTTACTCTTACTCAAGTAGTTTTTTGGACAAGTATTTTTTACTCTACTCACACTACATTTTTTGGAATGTAATGGTACTTTTACTTGAGTATGTTTTTTCAGTACGGGAAATCGACAGAAACAACTGTTTTCGGGTCCTAAAAGCTCTTGCCTGATCATAACCCTTATTTTTCCAAACTTCCTCTGACCCTTTCCTCTTTAGTAATATCGGCAGCCATTTCTTTATTTAGTCTTTCTTCTAATCTCCCTCTTGCTCACTACAGTATCTCTCCTCCCCCATCATGAGTGGACACGCCCCTTATTGCTGATTGGCTATAAGAGTGTTTTGGTGCTCCATGATCAGTCTGATCCACTTTGTTTTTCTTCTTTTATTTAATCAGCCAGGACTATGTACAAATATATATTTTTTCAGCACACACAAAACAGACGTCTAGCAAATATTCACAAAATTGTTTGATTATGTGCTGATTTTAACTCTCAACAGCGTTTATCAGAAATCGCTTACTGCACCTTTAATGCATAATGCATACACAATAAAAAAAAAACCTCTCAATCCAACATGTGTATCTTTAATTGATCAAATCCATAGATATTTGAACACTCATATTTTGAACAATGTATGAGTCTCATACCTAATGGCATTCATTTAAATAAAATAAAAGTTAGTTCTGAGAAAAGTCCTGCAATATGTGTTTGCAAATGTCATGTTTGATGGTTTTTTTTAGACATTCAAGACATTCAAGGTGTTAAAGTACTGTCAAAGGGTGCGTCTCAATCAGCTCCCTAGTTCAGTAGTAAGGACACTAATCAGGGAGTTCTCAATTGCTAAATCTTTCCAATGCACTAAAATGTTTGCTACCTAAAAAGTCCCAAAATGCACTGTGAAAACCTGGGACCAACAATGCTCACTGTGTTCCTTTAACAGAAGTTCTGAAGCACGTAAACAAATACATGCGATCCAACTCAATATAACTCAAAATAAAAGAAACCTAAGTTGCATTTAATTTACCGTAATTACATTTTAGCATAAAGATACATTGCTAGACAGGTAATTAACATAATATATTTAGAATTAAATTACAGCTGAAATATCCGTTCTGCTGTTGTGCCTGAATTTGTGTACATGAAATACTGGTTCACGATTGAGACGCACATTCTGTTTGTCCAGAGACCTCCGTGAAGACAAGAGGTGAGCATGCACTGTCTGAGTTAGTTCCTGACTGCATTTATAATTACAAACCCATGTTTACATGTGTGGGTCAAACAATTATTTGGACGTTTTGGTCCCTTGGCTCCGGAAAAAACATTACAGAAATCAAAAACAAAAGAGATTCTGTAACTGTTTTGCAGTAAACCAAAGACATGTAAACAAAGGTTAAACAAAATATGTGTGGGCCATACAATGAACTGATTTTCAGCATGTTAATAGGCCTCGGTAGAGCTGCATATTCCAGAATGACAACATGTAAAAAAATCATCATGCTAGGTCCTGTTTACATTTGATATAAGTTGTCAGGGCTAAAAACATTTTGTGATTTGATCAATCAAACCACATTTGAAGATGGGACCACACTGCATTTGTAGTAGAAATACCAATCGGTTCAGATGTATCCAAGCCAACAGTAAAAGGCCGCCCACTCACCTGTCAATCAACCATTTTGCTAAAACAAGGATTCTGTGTGGCTTTGAAATGTCATGTTTGTGGTGAGATTGAAATGCAAGTATCTGTCTCAACTGACCACCTCCAAACCGGATGTTAATACCAAGTGTAAACAGGGCCAATGGCATTTTCCTGTACTTACATTGCCTTCGAGAAGCTCTTCTTTTGGACTGCCTGAGTGGGCTTGCAGATATTTCGAATGGAAGAGCAGGCCGTCAAAGGTCTTCCACGGCATGATCTCACCCATTGGGAAAGGGAAACCACATGCACTGTTGGCTGCGATGAGGTAGGTCAGACCGCGCACAAAGAGAGACCCGAGCTGGATGGCCCTGGGGTCTACAACAGGGGTCTGCATGGGGGAGGGATTATAGCATGGTGTAAGAAATAAAGTACAAAAACACAATAGTTCACAAAGGAGTGGTCACATTAACTGTGAAATTACTAATTACGAAATTACTAGTAACTGCTCTGCGAAATTACGCAAACAAAACCCAGTCATTTCAATAGGAATCTGCACAAGAGTTTTGGTGAGGGCAAAATATAACGTAGAAGTTGGTCACGCACATTTGCCGTGTGCCGAACACGTCCTAAAAAGTGACGGCAAAACAATTTGATCGCCCCATGGTGGCTGGCTGCAGTATTGCTCATAAACCCCGCCTCTTCATGTAATCCCATGGGACATAAGCCAAACTAAAAAATCCAATTACAAATCATTTTGATGGTTTCTGTCAATTTAGGTATCAAAGCTAATTTTAGTTAGTTATTTGATGGTATAAAAATGGGAGCAACATTTTTGCTGTGCTTGCGATTGAGACTCGGGATCTGAATGACTTAAGATGACAACGGCAATTCCTGGGACATTTTGGCTTCATTATTCTACAGTGGAAGGAAGTGGAGACACCTCATCCATCTTTTTTACAGTCTATGGTGTTGACTATTTACACAACACCATTTTCAACTAAAAATGGAAGGTTTTGGCTGTTCATTTACATGTTAACGCCATTTTGGTGGCTCGAAAACGCAAACCTTAGAAAATGGATTTCAAAGTGCACGTTTTTGAAAACAACACCCTTATCATCTCCGTGTGAACTACAAAAACATGAATCTTTGAAAATGGTGACGTCATGCACATGCATATTACGTGTTTAATCTATCAGCTTTTTTGTGTTGCAAATGAAAGGATACAGATATAAACAGGAAGAAATAAGGGGGGCATATGGACATTTTTGCAAGTGGTTATAAGAATTACACAAATCAACACAATATAACATTTTGTCATAATGAAAAATTAAAGGTTCCTTACAACAGACTATTGTGCCTTTTGGGCTCAAAGGTTCTGACATTTTCTTAAATGAAGTAAAAAGGGACTTTATATGAATGAATGAATGAATGAATTCACTCTATCAGAAGAGAACTTTTTAAAAATGGGATTACAGTGAATGTTTCTGCCTTTGTAAATATGAAATTCACCTAGAGGAAATAGTAATAATACAGTATTATCAAGATTAATATTCTTAGAATGAAATTCGCACAACAAAATGGTTGATTATGTTATTTGTCTATAGGCTCAAGTGCACCGTAGTAAAATAATGTGCAGGCGTGTAGTCTTTTCATTACGAAGTGACATCGCCAGCTACTGTCTGTCATGCATAATAGTGTTATTAGTCACTTTAAGGATTCATGTGAACGGGGATCGATTTGATAACATTGACATCTGTACAAAGAAAAAACGTTTCCGATTTTTAGTTTATCGATTGTCATGTAAACATGGCCTAAGGGTGCTTTCACACTGGAGGTTTAGTGACTTCTGAATGAGCTGTGCTTCAAGCATATTCACTATTGCTGGATTAATAAAAATAAAACAGCAGTAAGACTTAAATTGCAAATGCTACGATTAAATTAAATGTGCTGCGTGTTTCAGAGTA
This sequence comes from Hybognathus amarus, assembly GCA_030378365.1. NCBI lineage: Eukaryota > Metazoa > Chordata > Actinopteri > Cypriniformes > Leuciscidae > Hybognathus > Hybognathus amarus. The sequence continues at coordinate 383,070 of JAQIUQ010007738.1, read as the reverse complement.
AAGCCCAGATCATAAACAGCTAACGATCCACCTCTTTTTGCAGAAAACGCTTCTCCACACAAACTCCATCTCTGCTTTGAGTATGGGACACTTATAACATGCATTTGGGAAAGCAACATGCGCCAACCATCTTCCAATACTTGCAATGAGAAGCGATTATTAACAGAAGAGAAGCTTAAAGGGCTCCTCGTGGTTTTCTGTCAAGTTTGCCAGAAATTTTAGTTTTGGAATTTTACCATTACAAAATAATATTATTTTTCTTACAAACTTGATTTGTATTATTATTTTATAGTCATGCTGATATCTAATCACATTTTAACCTAACTGTACAGCCCTACAAACAATCACAGCAAACCTTTTTGTTTTATTTTATTGCAATTCGATTTCCTCATGAAACTGTGCATTCCTAGCCATCCCTGAGGTTGTATGGAAAAGAGCACCTGGCTGGAACATTATACTAAACTTCTCCTTTTGTGTTTGACGAACGAAAGAAAGTCATACAAGTTGGAAACAATGCAAGTGAAAGATTATTTTTAGTTGCCCTGTTCCTTTAAATGACAGCATTTTTACAGTAACTTGGTTTCAAATTCATCATGCTGTTATTACCTATTGTGTGTTTCAAGCAGAGGGAGGCAGGGTGTGACCCGTAGAGCTCACCTGAAGTGGCCGTGTGGATAAGGGGATGTTTACAAAGGGTCAACCAGACTGTCCGCTGGTCACCTGGTCCCCCACCCACAGGAGATAAGAGAGGGGCTGATTAGCTCTCGTGACATGAAAATGTGAAATTGGCTTGCCACCTGCTCCGCTCTCAAACACAGCTTAGACTAAAGCAAACAAAGGGGAGCCTGGAGATAAAGCCGAAGTGACAGCAGCAACCCACTGCCCAAGCCTTCCAGGCGCACAGATTGAGAGCCAGGCCGTCGTTTAAATATTACGCTGTTTACTCTGGCCTGACTTCCTCTTTGAAACCATGCCTCTTCAGTGAAATGAGAGCATTTAATCACATTCACTGTTATGCATAAGGTTTAGAGAGTGGGATGAAGTAGACCGGCTTTGATTAAACCGCTTAAAAAGACACGTAAAAGTCTTAGCACCTTTAAAGCCACTAATTGCTCAGCGTGGAAGTCAATAGGCCCCGGGACAAAGCTGATGCCACCCTGCTGCTGTAAAGGTATAGAGAGGGACAACAAACCAGAACAGCAGCTGCTCTGCAAGCATTTCAGCAGCGAACAATGAGAGCTGCTCCAGATGCCCGAAGGACCGCTGGACCCCCTGAGGACACGCAGATCAACACTAATGGCAAACTACAGCCTTGTGTCAGGCTCCGCACCTGTGCCATACCTTAATGCACATCTGCTCAATGTTACTACTGTAAACATCAATGCATGACAAGACAAGGCTTGCCTGAATCTTGTGTGATATTTGAATGAACTTTCGATTTTAGATTTACTAAATAAACATGGTGGGCTGTAAAACCAGGCTTGTTAGGTTAAAGGGTTAAGAGTCAAGAACTGGCTCTGTTTAAAAAAAAAATGCACCAAATTCAGATCACCTCAAGCACAATGCAAAAAATTTGGTTTAGTTGTTTTTTTAATCATAAGGAATTGTTTCTGAACTGCATAATTTTGACTCCTTTAAAAGATGTGACTCTTAAGAGTCATTTGTTCACGAGTTGAACTACTACTGTGTTTGTTGTGTGGAACTGGACGCCATGAAAATGTTTTGCCTCAAGTGTTTCTGAACTGGTTCTTTAACCAGTTTAACTGATCTAAAGTCTTAAATTCGTATCAGTATGAATGAATGACAATTACTATTGTAGTAAATGACAACAAATTTATATATATATATATATATATATATATATATATATATATATATATATACATATACATATATATATATATATATATATATATATATACTGAAGAGTTCAGATACAAAAGCCTTTAAGTGCCATTTGAAATTTTCTTCTAAAATGATCATTTTTATCAAGCTTGTATATTTAAGTTCAGTAATTTCACTTAAATGAAAATGAAGATTACCTATTAATTGTCATTTAAGTGAAATTACTGAACTTAAATATACAAGCTTGATAAAAATGGTCATTTTAGAAGAAAATTTCAAATGGCATTTAGAGGCTTTTGCATCTGAACTCTTCATATATATATATATATATATACTGTTTAAGATTTTGGGGTTGGTGAGAATTATTTTTTTTTTAAATGATCTTTTTTTTGTTCTATGGTCACCAAGGTTGAATTTATTTGATCAATTTTGTGAAACAGTATTAAAAATTAAAATAACGTTTTAATTTGAATATCATTCCTCCAGTCTTTAGTGTCACATGATCCTTCAGAAATCATTCTAATATGCTGATTTGCTGATCAAGAAACATTTCTGATTATCATCAATGAAACAATGAAAACAGTTGTGCAGCTAATCTTTTTGTGGAAGCTGAGATTCACTTTTTCAGGATACTTTAATGAACATAAAGTTCAAAACAATAGCATTTAATTAACCCTCAATCAGGTCATGGGGTCTACAACCCCAATCGACTTTTACATAATAATAAAAAAAAGTTCCCTTCATCTCAGTGGAATAATATTTTGTGACTTTTCATAGATTATCTATCTATACACACACACAAAAAAACTGGGCTTGATTCGGTTGTTCTGAAGATGTGTAAAAACTTCTGGTCTTCAGGGTCAATATGACCCCACATTGAAATGAATGGGAAATGTGAAAAAAAACTAAATATATTTTCTTCATGTGTCAAAAATAAATAAAATAAATGAAAAATCCGGCATAAATCAGAAATTTTTTACACAGAAATGAAGGCCTAGTCCTAGAGCATAATTGCAATGCATTATACAAAATAATATTTCATATGCAAGCTAATGGTGTAGTTGAGGATTTTTGCGGTATATGGATACAAAAGTACTTTATATCTCCAAAAACACAGCATTAATGAATAGATGAGAAGTAAATAATACAAATAAGATTATTATTTGTATTATTGGTATGATTAAAAATGTATATTTTTTGTACAATTTCTCAATCAATTGTTGGGGTCGTATAGACCCCTGAAGCCCAGAAGTGTAAACAGGAAACAAAGACCATTTGAAGGTCAATTCAAAATCTTTTAAAAAAAAAAAAGTAAATTTAATGCTTCCTTGCTGAATAAAAGTATTAATTTGTTTCAAACTATATATATATATATATAGATCTTAAACTTTTGACCGGTAGTGTATGTATATATATATATATATATATATATATATATATATATATATATATATATATATATATACATATATTACCGTGTTAGAAAGTTTAAGATTGGTAATCAATTTTTTATGTTTTTAAAGAAGTCTCTTCTGCTCACCAAGGCTGCAATTTTTTGATAAAAAAATACACAAAAAACACAGTAATATTGTGAAATATTCTGACAATTTAAAATGACTTTTTTATGTTAATATATATATTAAAATGTAATTTATTCCTCTAAAAAAAAGCTGAATTTTCAGCATCATTACTCCAGTCTTCAGTGTCACATGATCCTTCACAAATCACTCTAATATGATGATTTTATGCTCCAAAAACATGTATGTTATTGTCCATGTTAAAACAGTTTTTTACATTTTTATTTCATGATTCTTTGATGAATAGAAAGTTCAAAAGAACAGCATTTATTTAATTAGAATCTTTTCTAACATTATAAATGTCTTTACTGTAACTTTTGATCAATGTAACTCATCCTTGATGAATAGAAGTATTGATTTCTTATTTATTTCCCCCAAAAATAAAATACAAATTCTTACTGACCCCAAACTTTTTAAAGCGTAGTGTTTAATGTAACAAAAGCTTTCCATTTCATAAAAGCTGTTCTTTTGAACTTTCTATTCATCAAAGAATCCTGAAATAAAAATGTAAAAAACTGTTTTCAACATGGATAATAATCATACATGTTTTTGGAGCATAAAATCATCATATTAGAGTGATTTGTGAAGGATCATGTGACACTGAAGACTGGAGTGATGATGCTGAAAATTCAGCTTTTTTCAGAGGAATATATTACATTTTAATATATATTAACATAAAAAAGTCATTTTAAATTGTCATAATATTTCACAATATTACTGTGTTTTTTGTGTATTTTTTATCAAAAAATTGCAGCCTTGGTGAGTAGAAGAGACTTCTTTAAAAACATAAAAAAATCTTACCGACCCTAAACTTTTGACTGGTAGTGTGTATGTGTGTGTGTGTATATATATATATATATATATTGCTCCTCAAAAGTATTCAAATGTTTGAACCTGAATCAAGTGAATCAGAATCATTTTTGCTAAATTCCTTATGATTCTCATCAATAACAGATGCAATGTAGTGGCATCCTTAGCTTGCATTTACATTCCCTTACTATGACAAAGCAGCACAGGGGGAAACTGATTAGACGGGGTAATCAGGATGCCCCTGGAGACTCTCTTGCCATCTGTCTGGCTCTTCTGCCTCCTGAATACCCCCCTCCCCCCACTCCCCAAGCCCTTTTCACATTTCAGGCAGATGTGACGGTGTAACTCCCAATGGGAGACAACAATGGTGCATGTAACAGGTGCTCCCACCACCCCATGGCAGAAGAGCTTTACACACTTTCATCTGGCCAGCGGCAGGCTGTCGCCACTGTGCCTTGAACACACACGCATCTCTGGGTCAGCCAGCAATCCAACACCTGTTGCCGTGCACGCCTCCTAAACACACAATCCCTCAACGCTATCATTCATCACCTAGCATATTGTGGGCAACATAAACCGAGCCATATCACTTCACTTGAGCCAAAACATAAACAAGCGGGACCATATACAAATAAATACTGCAGCCAAGTTCACAAATAAACACCCATTACGGGGCATTGTCTTACTACAGGGGTGATGGGAAATTCTTTACATTAGCAAACATAATTAAACACAGGATCTGTAAAAATACAGATGTTTTATTTAATTGTATTTAAAATATAAATACAACTCAACAGTTCATTTGTATTGTCAACAGCTTGACGTTGCCATGAGTCAAGGGTGAGATGTGCATCAGCATCTGAATACAACAGACTGGAGGGATTCACACCAGACGCAAAAAGGACAGCCGTAGACACAGGAGGATCCGTAAATTAGGAAGGTGGCTTCTTGGATATCTCCCAAGAGGCTCTAATTTGGCCCTCTATCATCCATTATCTGCGCTGTGGGGAGGGCTCTCAATCCAAGCACTGCGAAGCCACAGGCCGCCCTTGGCCGTGTCTGAAATGGCACGGATAGGAGGCTTAAATTAGGGTGGGAGCTGAAATAGCCTGTGGTCGCCGGCGGACGGCGCGGAAGCCCGTCACCAGAGCATCACTCTCAGGTTCAGACCACAATTAGAGTAGTTTTGGGAGGAATGTCGCAAAGCAACCAGAAATTATCCCTCCAGTCTCTTTCCCCATTTTTTTTTTCCAAATAGCAAAAGAATCTGATACGTGCTTTAAGAAAAGCCATGATTTGTTGCAACTTCATGTTGCTGTGCCATTTTGACATAGAGAAACAGAGTTTGTTAGCATGTTTAAGTGATAACTAATGTGATCAGCAAGCAACAATTGAAATTAGGGATGCACTGCAAAGAAAATAATGGTCAGAAACCAAATATTCTGGATGCTCTTGTCCAAAAACCGAAACTGAAAATGCTTTTGAAAAATGATTTATTTCTCATTTAAAATGAGCTTGTATGTGCGAACATTTTGGAGGTGAGATCAAATACACTAATTACAAGCATTGCTAAATACAGTATAACAAAGTTACAAATAAAGTAGGGTCTATCTAAAGTAGAGTATTCAGGTTTAGAGATTTCATAATTAGGCCTTAATGTAAAATGAAACTAGTGTTCACTGTACAAATTAAACAGAATATTATTTGTTAAAGGTTCTATATGTGAACTTTTTTCCATCAGATGTGACGTGCATGCGCGTCTCCCGAGCCTCTCTATCCTCATATACAGTCTATGCGACCAACAGCACTTCAGCTACGACATGAAGTCTGATAACCACCCAAAACGTCCTGCCTCCAGCACAACACAGACTCTTCAACACAAACTCCACATAAATCTAACAAAAAAACAAACAAACAAAAAAAAAGTATTGTCTGCTCAAGCTCGTCAGCTCGTCAGGCAAAACGTGAATCTGATCGAACTCGCGGACGAAACGCCGGATCAACATAGTAAACTCTAGTGAAATAGCAAGGTAAACTACATGAAACACTGACACTGATACAAAAGAATGTTCCAGGATAACAAAAAGTAGGTGCTTTAGAATGTAACTTATATTATTTACTGAGTATCTACTGACTAACGTCACTCATCCACTACTATCATATTGTTTATACACATTTCCAGAGTACGTTCGGCACAGTAATGTCACTTCCTACGATATTACTGATACACTGGAACTGGTTCAGTCTAGTTCACTAACCGTTTTCGTTATCGAATTATACATCACCGCTGAGAGGCCGCTAAAAATCGCATACCGGACCTTTAAAAGTAAGAGCCCGACCGGTAAAGGATTTTGAAGGCCGATACCGATACAAATATTTTGGGGTTTTAAAATCCGATATGCCGATATATCGGCCGATATTTTTATTTATTTATTTTTTTTAGGAAACGACACAACAAAACATTAACAGATTTCCCTAACATAGTTATTTGTAGTTATTTATGAGTTTTAACTAAAATAATATGATAAAGCATTTTAAAAAGAGATTATTTATTTAGGCAGAAAAAGTTCAATGGGGTTTCCAAGCTCATTAATGTTAACGTTCACGGTCTTCCACTGATGATAGTGGCATTAGCTAGCTTTGTGGTTAGCTAGTCTATGATGAGCCATAATTTAACAATAGATAACGTCATACTGCAAATTGTAAAACATACATTTTCAATATAACAGGCCAAGGAGAGATGATTGAAGCGTGTTTCATCTGTTTTAATTTTATTTTTGAAATATTCATTTATCGGCCAGTATAACTGCCGATACCGATATTTGGAAAATGCCTAATATCGGCCGATAATATTGGCCGGGCCGATATATCGGTCTGAGCTCTACTTTAAAGCTGCGTTTTGTTGTTTGATTAACATTAATGACTTAGGTTGCTGTCACTTTAAGACTGAATGCACGGATTCCAATATAATGATACACATCTGATTTCTTTACAAAAAGGATAACTCTTTATGTTCACTTAAGACTTAAAGGGTTAGTTCAAGAGATTTCCACCACGCATGCGCAAGAATTCGATACTCCTTCAACTACTTCAGTTCAGTTCTCGTGGAAATCTCTTGAAGTCTCGTTTCAGGCCTACAAGGAAGAAAAGGAATAGTCAAATAAAGTTGTTATTTTTGTTTGTTTTTCGCACAAAAAGTATTCTCGTCGCTTGATAAACTTTCTCTGGGCCGTCAAGTTTCTATCCCCTAGGGAGCCTATGTAGCAGTGATCCACCTACATCCACAAATATCTTTATTTGTGTTCCGGAAGATGAACGAAGGTCTTACGGGGTTGGTACAGCATGGGGGTTTGTTCTTTTTGAAAAAAAGCTGAAAATGACATTTACGGCCAATAATTTTCTGCAGCCGAAATATCCATACTTGAAAGTTCACATTGCTTAATAATCCAATATTGAAGAGTTCACCCCAAAAAATGAATATTCTGTGATCATTTACTCACCCTCATGTTGTTCGAACTCTGACTTTCTTTTTTCAAACAGTCTCAAAGATCTCAATGAAACAGCAGTAAAATATGATAAAAATCGCTGAAAAAGTTTAATGACTTTGCCCACAAATAAGGTTTAAAAGGTCTTTTCCCCATAGGTTATATGTTTACTACGCATGCGCAAGGGTTCTCGTCTCCGCTTTGCAAACCTCAACTGTGAGCATGCGTCAGCGGAACCAGACGATAGGCTTACATGTTTCCCGGCTTGACTATTAAAAGCAGACGATTGGCTTTCCAGCAGGAGGGGCGGGGCATATGCATTCAACTGCCATCTTTGGCGTTACGGGTTTTCCCAATATAGGCTGCAGTTCCAGTCCACTTTTAGACACGCACTTGCAAACTTCCCTAAGCACTTTCCCTCGGGGGAATCCCTGCCGCCATTTTGAAGTGCGTTCCACTTCGTGAAGTGAATGATGGAAGTTTATATGGACAGTCACTCGTTCCCTCGATTTAGACCGAGGGAGAAGTCTACTTCATATGTGCACTTCAGGCATCTATATATCCCACAATGCAGTACGATTGTGACTAGGGGTGTAACGATTCAGCTCGATTTTCTCGATGCATCGATTACAAATCCTGATGATGTGTATGCATCGATCCTGAAACATGTATTTTGAATCGTGAATCGTTTATTTACGTGAATAATCGATTTAAAAGGCTAAGAATTGGATTAATCGCCATTCTATAGCGATTTCAAGTGGTTTATAATATCGTGAGCTTAGAATTATAAGGTTCTATCTCCGTTTAGGGTCAGTTCTGAGATATTGAGCATCAAAGTTTTTACATCCCAGCTGGCAAAACTGGTATGTAGTATAATCTTCTATTATAGCTTTATCTATTAATCTTTTTTTTACAAAAATAATACCACAGAGGCATTCATAAACACCTAATGGATCAGATTATGTCAAAAACTCAATTTCGACCAAAAGTGGAGATAGAACCTTATAATTCTAAGCTCACGATATATAAACACAACCTTAAAGTGTTCCTGGTACAAGCTGCCTCACTCATTGGCCATGAGACATCCGCATTTGATTGGTTTCACGCGCTCACACACCCTGATTTCTCACGCTGAAGCCCGGTCGTTCAAATGCCTGAAAGATGAGTTTATCTTTTTGCCTGTTGAGCAACTTGTGTCGTGATCGGCTAGTTATACCGCAAATTTGTTAAAATCTCCCGGAATCTGAGAGCGAGCGTGCATACGAGACAGAGGTTGTGCTCCAAACCGCGTATCGCGCGCACCACACGGCAGAGAGGAAAGCGAGCGAGAGACCAGCTTGCCTGTACGGAGAGTTTTTCCATGTAAAAATGCCCACTCTTGAATAAAGTGGGCTTTTACTTCACAGCTCAGGATGGGTAATGTCAATGGTATGGCCCATTTCAGTAAAATCTTATCTGCGACAAAAAAACTGCGACATTTCCACGCAATGAAAGCGTTTTATTCATAGTGACCACGCAATGGCATGGGAGCTTTATCAATAGCTTGAGCGGTTTGCCCTTAAAACTATTTCTTTCTCGATAGAGAGCTCAATCATGGACTGCTCAAAAATCTGTACATGAGAGCTATGGGACCGAGCGCGATGTTAACGAGTGCACTGAGAGGATGCAAAATGAAACTGATGAAAACATCTCCATTAATTTGTGCATGCAGTCATTTAATGCAATACTTTAAAAGCCTTTTTCAAAAATTGGCTACTTAGGTTTCTACAAATGCTAATTTGTAGGCCATTTAGTTTTTTTATAATAATATATTTATTAAAATTAAAAACCAACATGAACTAACATTAACAATGGACAAAATCCCCACTATCTGACCCCCGAAGGCCGCTGTGTAATTCAAACCCAGACAAAGACCCATTGGGTGAAGCATTGAAATAATACTATAATGCATATAAAAAATTAAGAATCGGAATTAATCGGAGACGGAGGGAAGTTAGTGAGTGAAGGGCATGGCAATTTTGGACTGGAACGCAGCAATAGTTGTATTGAGGATTGAGGAAGTGGCATGTATATATATAAATTGTCTCTGTCTCCATATAAATTGGCTTGAGCTTATTTTCACCAGTAGATCGAAAGATCTGAAAAATCCCATACATTTATCCACCCATAGACCATGCCCTCGAAGTGATCAAGATAGAAGTGGTTGAAAGTGGACAAAAGAGATCCCTCGTCTACTTGTGCATCTGAATACCAGGTGTAAACTGGGCCATAAAAAAACCCTTTCAAACAAAGCAGCGTTTTGTCAGTCGAAGTGGCGAATCCTGTAACAAAATCCTGTAACAAAAAGGAATATATATATATCTAAAGAATCTAAACCTTTTGCCATCAACAAAATGACAGATTAATGTGATTTCTATTAAAATGACTGGATTTCGACACAGAAAAGTTGCTGAACAACTGTGACTGCCTCACTTACTGGAGCACAGAAAAGGATTGGACCAAGCAATTCGCATCCAAATGTGCATCAAATACTATGTTTCAAAAGCATGACCACAGTTGTTTGGTAAAAGACTCCAAACCAAGCCCAGTTATAATGGGTGAGACATGTGAGTGTAAAAACAAAGTTTTTAGAAAAAGCAGAGGTGGCTCAAATGACTCACCCTGAGCTGTTGCATTTCTGTGAAGGACTTGAATCTGACACAAACAGCTTGGCTTAGATATGCATCTACGTCTTCCAGAGAAAGCTGTTCTCGTCTAGATCCAAGAGCAAACAGTGTTTTTATTCAAGTATACACAACAAGCATCAAGCGTCAACACACACACATTTCTACACAATGCAAGGGTATTGCAGTTGTCTGATAAGGGCTACACACAATAAACAGTGTTGAAGGCGACCTGCCACCGGTGAACTCTTTTGACATGCAATGAGTTCACATCATTAATAAATAAAGGCTAACAGAGAGCGTACATTGGGGCGAATCAACCCAAACAAAGCCATTTGTGTACATTCAAGTGAAAACCTCAGTGGTCCATGGCATCAACGATGAAAAGTTAAACACACCTGAATGGCAATGTAGGTTACAAGACAAATCACAGCAATCATAGGGCTGTCAAACTGCTTCAGCTCTTCAGTAAACTCATACAGGTCAAAGACATCCAGGAGTGTTGATGCTTGGATTGTTTTCACGTCTGGGTCTGTCCTAAACCACAGGGCCATCAGATCAGGGGGCCCTTCTGTTGATCACAATTGACCACAAATTTAACTTGAGGGGTTGCGTGTAGACAGTAAACTAATGATTGGATAACAGTTCTAATACAAGGGTTTCCATTTATTTTGGCTAATATTTTTTTCAAATGATTGCACTCACAAATCTAGCTAATGGATATTAGCTGAGCATAAATAGAAACGTTTTTAAGAAATTACTCCAAGATGGCATACTATATAGTAGGTACTGCATTTGGTTTGGAAATCAGTTCACAACCGTTTAAAAAGTATGTTCTATGTGTGTATTATGAACTAAATTTGGACGTACTACATTTGCCATGCAACGTCAATTTGCAGCTTCAATTCCATTCACAACTCCTCTCAAGTTCTCCCCCCAGGGATAGCAATGTCTCCATCGCAAGAACACTTACGCCGGAAGAAGTAGGTCTTCCTTGTACTTATCTCCTGTTCGTACATGCTACTCAGCCCACATATTGTTTTTCCGCATACTACAGTGGGTGTGGAAAGTATTCACCCCCTTAAATTTTTCACTCTTTGTTATTTTGCAGCCATTTGCTGAAATCTTTTAAGTTTGTTTTTTTTGTAACCTTGGCCAGATCTGTGCCTTGCCACAATTCTGTCTCTGAGCTCTTCAGGCAGTTCCTTTGACCTCATGATTCTCATTTGCTCTGACATGGTCTTATATAGACAGGTGTGTGGCTTTCCTAATCAAGTCCAATCAGTATAATCAAACACAGCTGGACTCAAATGAAGGTGTAGAACCATCTCAAGGATGCATCAGAAGAAATAGACAGCACCTGAGTTAACCCTCTGATGGTCCTTGGTCACTTCTGACCAAATCATTTTCTGTTTTGAATTATTAAAAATCACAGCTTAATCGGAAGGTTATGATACTTGATGACTTTTTTGGCATTTGGTATGTGAATACCAAAAAAAATTTAGGTCATGATCTGAGCATGCTAAGTGGTCGTAAAAAAAATAGTCACACTCATGGTCTTCGGTCAGAAATGACCGACCCATAGGAAATGAATGGGAAATTTACAAAAAAATTCTCTGCATTTTTGTTTGTACAATCTACAAATCGGCCACAATTCTTAAAAGAAGTATACCGCAGTGAAGGGGTCACACTCTACAACATCAAGAGTGCAAAAAATTTACTCCCACCCACACACACAAACACACTTTTATACACATACACACCAATAAATTCAGACTACAAAAAAATCTGTTTTGAATTCTTACAAATCACAGTTTCATCTGAATGTTACGAAACTTAGTGACATTTCTGGCATTATGTATGTAAACATAAAAAAAAATTTAGTTCATGATCCGAGCATGCTAAGTGGTCGTAAAAAAAAATTAGTCATGATTTTGGTCTTTGATTAAAAATGACCCCATAGGAAATGAATGGGAAATTGACAAAAAAAAAAAAAAAAAAAAAGAATTCACAATTTTGTATTTATTTATTTATTTATTTTTACAATTTTTTTAAATAAAAAAATGTTTTTGAGATTGTTTCAATTATATGTTAATATAATTATATGTTAATTGAAACAATCTCATATTCAATTATATCAGATTGTTTTAATTTAAAAAAAGTGTTCATAAACAGCTGGGGAATTCACATGACTCTCCATAGAGAGCTGTACATACCATCTAGTAGTTACACCATGATTCTACACTTTTTCTCTATACTGTAACCAGATGGTGCTAATTTTCATCAAAAACTATTTTTTTTCTGAAGGCCTAGACTCTATGTTATACAAAAATACTGCATTAATAATTAAAAAAATAATAATTATATGTATAGAAATATGTATATATATATATATATATTTCCATTGAAAACATAGTCCATAAATATTGCATAAATATGAATACATTTAATCAAATTGTCTCAAAATACTAAATTAAAAAGAATAAATATTATAGAACAAAAATAAATTGCATTGGTTTTACTGGAATGGTTTCACTTCTGACCGGGAAGGCCCAGGATGTGACTCATAAAGCAAGACTTTCACATAAGGGTTACATATATGAGTGTCACAGCAAAGGGTCTGAACACTTAGAACCATGTGATATTTCAGTTTATCTTTTTTAATAAATGTGCAAAAATGTCAACAGTTCTGTGTTTTTCTGTCAATATGGGGTGCTGTGTGTACAATAATGAGGGAAAAACGAACTTAAATGATTTTAGCTAATTGCTGCAATATAACAAAGAGTGAACAATTTAAGGGGGTCTGAATACTTTCCATACCCACTGTATATAGTAGGGAAGTAGGCATATTCAATTTCAAAATTCCCTAATATTCCCAGGTAAATGTAATGCAGTGATGAAATTTGCAGTGTGCGAAATACACCTCTCAAACCAGATGGTCTTTTTGTTTATATCACATTTTGCTGTGTCGTTTTAATCACTGATCCAGAAAAAACAAAGAGGCAAACAAAGATAATCATGTGCACTAACAACAGAACATAGATCTCTTGATATTATCACAGGATTACTTAGCAGCATCAGATGAGGTAGTGTGTGATGATGAGCATGTGAGACGAAGTCCAAGGATCTTTGAGGTAAGCTCTATCCCTCGGTTTCACAGACAAGGATTAAGCTATTCCCAAACTAAAATGCATGTTTGAGTTGTTTTACGCCTAGTTCAGATTACATCATTTTTTTGTCTGTTAGGATAGTCACTGTGTCAGATTATGTGATTTTGGCTCCTAAAACCTTGTTGTGGCCAAGAAACATGTCAGACTACACCGTTGACTACATCTGGTGCCGTCTCACACTGTCTCTCACTCTCTATCTTACTCACTCTCTCACTCACTTCTTGCAGTGACACACAAACTCACTCACACACTCACTCACTCTTGCTCACTCACTCACACACGCTCGCTCACTCACTGTCTCGCTCAGATCACACTAACTCACTCACACAAACTCACATAAACTCACGCTCACTCACAAACACACTCACAGGCGCACACTCACACAACTCACTCACACAAACTCAACTAACTCAAACACGCTCACTCACTCACACAACTCACTCACTCACAAACGCACTCACACACGCACACTCATTCAATTTTGCTCACTCTACACTCACTCACTCACTCACTCACATCAAACTCACTCACTCACTCACTCACTCACTCACTATCTGTCTCAGCTCACTTACACAAAACTCACTCACTCACTATTCTGCTCGCTCACTCACACAAACACACTCACACTGCACACACTCACTCAAACTCACTCATCTGTTCTCGCTCACTCACAAACTCACTCACAAAAACTCACACACTTACACAAACTCACGCTCACTCACTCACAAACACACTCACATCGTGCACACTCACTCGCTTGCTCACCCACTTACTCGCTTGCACTCACTAACTGTCTCGCTGATCACACAAACTCACACACTCACACAAACTCACGCTCACTCACTCACAAAAACACTCATACGTGCACACTCACTCGCTTGCTCACTCACTCACATAACTGTCTCGCCTTACACAAACTCACTCACACAAATCACTTACACACTGCACACTCTACTCGCACACCACTCACACAAACTCACTCGCACACTCACTCAATTTTGCACACTCACACTCACTCGCTCTACTCACCGCTCACTCATATTATCTCTACTCACTCACTCACTCACTCACTCACTCACTCTACATCATCTCACTCACTTCACAGCTATCTGTCTCGCCTCACTCACAGAAACTCACTCACACAAAGCACACTCACACACTCACTCACATCACTCGCTCACTGTCTCGCTCAATCACACTAACTCACTCACACAAACTCATTCACATAAACTCACGCTCGCTCACAAACACACTCACACGTGCACACTCACACATAACTCACTCACACAAACTAACTCAAACATCGCTCACCACTCACACAAACTCACTCACTTACAAACGCACTCTACACACTCAACTCGCTTGCACAGTCACACAAACTCACTCGCACACTCACTCAATTTTGCTACACTCACACACTCGCTCACTCCGCTCACTCACTCACTCACTCACTCACTCTATCATTCTCACCATCTGTCTCTGTCTCACTATGACAGAACTCTACTACACAAACAGCACCTCACAGACACACTCACCCCGTCCTGTCTCGCTGGATCACATCAACTCACTCTGACACAAACCCATTCTCCCACATAACGTCGCCGCCCTGCTCACAAACACAAAAAGTGAGCTGAGCTGAGTGAAGCCAGCGCGCCAGCGTGTTTGCGTGAGCCAGCTTCTGCCAGCGAGCGAGACACACAGCGCTGTGCAGCGAGCGAGCGAGTGAGTGAGCGAAGCCCCAGCGCGAGCGCAGCGAGCGAGCGAGCGAGCGAGCCAGCGCAGCCAGCGCAGCGCCAGCGTGCAAAATTCAGCTGAAGTGTGCAGCGTGCGCAGTGTGTTCGCGCGAGCGCAGTTTCTGGTGAGTGACCGTACACACAGCGCGTGAGTGAGTGAGCGAGCGAGTGAGCCAGCCAGCTAGTCAGCGCAGCGCAGCCAGCGAGCGAGCAAGTGAGTGTGAGTGTGCAAAATCGAGCGCAGCGTGCCAGCGAGTTCCGTGTGCTAGTGTGCGAGCGCAGCGCGGCCGACGGGAAGCGAGTTTGTGCGAGCGAGTTTGTGTAAGCGACAGACAGTCAGCGAGTGAGCGAGCAAGCGCAGTGAGCGCGCACGTATGAGCGTTTTTGTGAGTGAGCGAGTCGCGCAGTTTGCGTGAGCGCGCCGAGTTTGCGTGAGTAGCCGAGACAGTCAGCGAGCCAGCGAAGCAAGCCAGTAAGTGGGTGAGCAAGCCAGTGCAGCGCGGCACGTGCGCCAGCGCGTTTGTCAGCGAGTTTGTGTGAGTAAGTGAGTCGTGAATTCGAGTCAGTTTGTGCCAGCCGAGTTCGTGCGCGAGCGCGCCGTCGCCTCAGCGCGTCCGCCAGCGAATCGCGAGTTTATGCGGTAGTGAGTTTGCGCGAGTGAAGTCAGCGCGATCCAGCCAGCCAGCGAGCGCAGCGCGTGCCAGCGCGTTCGTGCGCCAGCGAGTTTCTCGCGAGCCAGCCAGACACAGCGAGAGCGAGCGAGCGAGTGAGCGCAGCGAAGCCAGTGAGCCAGCGAGTGAGCCAGTGTGAGCCGTGTGCAAAATCCAGTGAGTGTGCGAGTGCAAGTTTGTGCCACTGTGCGCGAGCTGAGTGTGTGAGTGCGCTTGTGAGTGAGTGAGTGAGTGAGTGAGCGAGTGTGTGAGTGTGCAAAATTGAGTGAGTGTGCGAGCCAGTTTGTGCCAGTGCTGCCAGCCAGAGTGAGAGTGTGAGTGCGTTGTGCGTGAGCCAGCTAATGTGCTGAGGGAGTGAGCGCTGTTCCGCCAGTTAGTTTGTGTGAGTGAGTTTGTGTGAGTGTGCGCCTGTGAGTGTGTTTGCTGAGCCAGAGCTGCTGAGTTTATGTAAAACTCACTCACACAAACGACAGTTTGTGCTAGTGCAGTGAAGCGTGAGTTTATGTAAACTCACTCACACAAACACACTCACACACTCACACTCACTCATTACTTGCACACTCACCACTCACTCGCTCACTCACACACTCAGTCGCCACACTCACTCACTCACTCAACTCACTGACAGGACCTCGCTGTTGTTGACTGACATTTTATTTAATCATGCAAATCTTGAGCATTAATCCAGGCATTAAGTAAAAGCAACTTGCACCTGACAAATTTTAAAATATGTCAGTTCCATTGCTTTGCTTCGAGATACACATCAGTAATGTGTTTTTCTAAGGCATTTTTTCACGTTTTTATAAAGTACGACTTAAATGTCTATAATTGAACAAAGGCTGAATCCTGGCTTAACCTAAGCCCTGTCCATGAAACCGGGCCTATGTGAGGTACTGTGTATATGTGAAGCATAACTACTGCAATTATGTACTTGTATGGTTGAGGGGTTTTGGAGTGACTCGGTAGGCTCCCGAAGTGGATTTCCTGGGAGGATCGAACCATTCCTTGACTGACCAGCTATGACTGAACAATCTAAAAATGAGAGAGAAAAGTTAATGTAAATGGAGGGCAAAAATAATGTAAAGAAAAACATCTTGAAAGCATATTAAAGTCTTTCAAAAATTGGCACACAAAGGGAATTTGTGCGATCAGCTTGTATGTTATGAAATAATATGACCGACAGAGCCTTTCCTGAAATTACAGTGTAGTCCTCAGTAATTCTGAAATCTGATATGTTTTGTCCCCTTTGGTCTGGCCCTTCTTTTCAACAGCACATTCACCACATATTTGCCAACACCACAAATATTGGACAGACATGAGACAATTTCCAGAATATTATAGACCAATGGAGATTTATTTTCTGTAAATAACAGAATAAAAGTACAACCTACCGCACATATCTGATACTTCAACAAAACATCTATACGTGTTGAACTAAGAGAAAAACACAAATGATATTTAAATTAAAATAATATTTTTTTTATCCTAAGATTACTACATAAAATCTTCAGTCCAACAGTCTAGATTTCTTCAAAATTTTACAAACAAATAATACTTTACTTTGAACATGGAATCAGAATGACAAAATTTGTTTTATATTATTTACAAGTCAAATTTACAAGTCTAATTTTGAACAACATTTACTGACCAAATAACATTTCTATTTAATTTACTTTTTTTATTTTTTTATTTCTATTTAATTTGACTTCTAAAGATTTTAACGCTTCTGAAATGAAAATTCTCATATTTCCAAGTTTTCCATGATGCTGGAAACCAGTGTTATTTTAGGAGTATCTATATATACTTTTCTAGAATTAATTTATATTTTGAAATAGCTTATTTTTATATTTACAGTTTTCATTTTAAATAATACTGTAGCTTATGTTTTTTGTAATTTTATGAGATTGTCATTTTTTTAACTCCTTTCTTTTAACAAATAAGCAAAAGAGGGTTAGGGTTAATGGGATTTTATAGGATATAGTAAATATTAACACAGGTACACCACAAGGGACCCGATTTTGTTTATATTTTATAAAAATTATAGTCAGAGTTCACAGATAAGGTAAAATATGCAGATGACACTGTGTTGCTTTCTTTGCTTTCACATTCAGATCAGGAATATGGTTCTGTTTTGTACATTTCTATTTCTTGGTGTAAGTACAAGTACTGAAACAAGATCTAAATGTGTCAAAAACTAAAGAGATGATCATTTTAGTAGGAGAACACTGGCACTTCAACCTGTGGTCATTAATGTTTTTGATAACAGGTTATAGTCTGACCAAAATTCTGATACAATTATTAAAAACTCACCAAAGAGTGTTTGTGCTGAGGAAGCTTAATTCTTTCAATTTACAGAAGAGTTGTTCACAGGTCATTTTACAATTCGTTTGTTGAAAGTATCTTTTATTTGTTGGTTTTCATCGCCGTTCAGTGTATTGTTAACATGTGCTCTCAAAATTATGGATGTTCCCTTAAAAAGTCTTATATCTTACTTATTATGACCAGCAAATGTTGAGGATGGCTCACAAAGTAATAGGAGACAGCGCGCACATACCCGTTGCACTCAGACTTGTAGTGCATGGCCCTGGGCTCAGACAAGGACAATCAGATGTTCTGACTGAATTGCTATAAATTTATTTTTGTGCCTAAGCAATTCATTTATGTATTTGTATTATTGATTGTCATTTTTATTATTATTTTATCCTCTTTTTTTCTCTCTCACTTGTTTTTTATTTTTATGTATTGTTTTGTGTGTAGTTTTGAGTATTTGAATGTTTGTGTTAAGTGTTATATGTGAGGCACCATAACAGTTTATATTTGCACCATGGAGGTAATAAAGCTTTAAACTACTTTAAAAAAATAATTATTTAACTTTAGTTTATTTTTATTTCAGTACTAGATTTGGTAATTTTAGTACTTCTTATTTGATTTCCGTTAGTTGCCAGGCAACATTTCTGAAAATAAATTGTAAAATAATTTTAATTGTTTTAGTTAACAGCAAACACTGTTACGGAGTCATTTGTAATGCCTTTTCACAGGATGTTTTGTTTTACACTGGAGAAATGAAGCGTTTCTCAATTCCATGCAAAAGTTCAAACTTGCATCTTTGGTAGTTCGCACTTGGCAAGTTTGACTCGGGAACACAAACTCTGAGGACAGGAGGATGAAAGTTATTCTGCGAATGGAACAGCAGCAAACTTGATAACATCACTCACTCTCGCCTTGCTACTCCGGTCATCCTCACTGAATATTAACAATAAAACAAAATATGATAGAAAACACCTCCTTCCTCTATTGTTTTTCATTTTAAAAATATGAAACATAATAATGTGGTTCAGGCAATATCCTCTGAGTATATGCTGAGCGCCCGGTGATTGCCTGGATCTCACAACATCAGATCACATTTTCAAATAGGCCACAGATTTGAGAAACTACATCTTGCCTGAAACAACTCCTGTAAAACTACATTTTGTGACACGATAGCAGTATTTGAAATTTGTTTAATTATATGGGTTTTTCCTGGGCCAGTGATGCTTGCTGGTGGTGTGAGACTCATTCTGGGATACCTGTCTGTCTGAAATTCACCTGCTTTCCCAATGCATCACAAAAGGGGCAGAGCTTGGACACTTGTTAAATGTGCTCCCTATACACAGAGAACGCAAATTCATGCATACTGATGGCGGCGCAAATTATGAAGAACCCAAAGCATCTAAAATATATTTCCTGAAATCACCATGTCCCCTTTAGGACTCGTAGTAATCCACCATTTCCTTTCTGAACATATAGCATTTGGTTCACGAGTACAATCATGACATGATGTTATTAATGCTTTCTTCATCCAGTTTGCTTCCTTTTCACAGCGCACACAACTAAATCAAAACATTACATTTTCATAAATCGGAGTAAAGCACAGAGATCGAGAATCACCTGGCTGGACTGGCAGCAACAGGCCATAGATGCGCTCTACAGGCACAGATAAGACGGCCTGTGGTGGTAACTGAACTGATCCTCATTCTTCCAAATGAGTTACTGGCAGTCCACTGATCTCATCACTAAGATGTTATAGAGCAGGAACACTCTGCCCGCATGTGCTTCTCAGTCGCTGCTGCTACATGGCAACACTGAGCAAGAAGATAACAAAGGTACTGTCCTTCTGTGTGTTTGTTCACAGAAGGGGGTCCAAAGGTGTCCTTAGTGGTAAAGCTTTCCATTTCCAAATGTTCAAACACAGAATCATTACAGTGTTTATTTGCATGTTCAAATCCCATATTTTACAATTTGGTCTCAAAACACTGCATTTTTCCTTTTTACCTGTAAAAGATTTTACTTGGGTACATACTTGTCCATTTGAACACACACAATTATAAGCAATGCTGCACTTTAACCAAGGGGATGTTTGCCCTGAAAGAAATATATGCGTATTCCCTTATTTTAA
Source organism: Hybognathus amarus (assembly GCA_030378365.1). Lineage (NCBI taxonomy): Eukaryota > Metazoa > Chordata > Actinopteri > Cypriniformes > Leuciscidae > Hybognathus > Hybognathus amarus. The sequence goes on along the minus strand of JAQIUQ010007738.1, from coordinate 362,681 downwards.
AGCTTCTTCTTAGCTTCAACTAACATCAGTAGTTTCTCCTCCCTGCTGTATGATGAGCAGTAATGAAGCTCTGCAACAGCATAGACCTTGGTCCCTGAAACTGCGTGCGTCTTTCACAGCAATTACAAAAGCGCCTGTTGGCGGAAGACGTGGCATTTGATGTCTTGGCACTACGTCATTACCCAACAGACAGGACAAGAGAGGAAGGCGTAGTCATATGCAGCTTCAAAACTTGCATAACCTCTTGGAGACCCTAACTGTTGTCATGTTGTTTAAATTGAGTCTCACTTAATGGACAAGTATGGGCTGTGTGTCCTGTAAGATGACAAAGTCGGTATCTTGCTCAGGATGCCCATGCAGTCGTGAATACAAACACAGTCGCAAACTCATAGCTCCTTTTAATCCAGCATTGTCTCTGATTCGAGGCTTTCCTTAGGGCAAATTGGAGAGGTTGGTCAGTTCAGAGGGGCAGGCATAAAGGTTCTCTGCCGTTTGCTGTGCTCACCGTGAGCTAATGGCGCCAAATATTCTTGCTATGTTCTCTGGTTGACTTTATAATCGCTCTTCACTGATCTGGCACGCCTTTGCTTCTCTCACCGTTCCCCGTCAAGAAAGAGATGGAAAGCGATGCCTCAGCCCGTGAACGCATCGACAACTTGAAGGATGTGCATATAGACTTGGCCACTGACCACCACTGGAACCCAAGACCTTGACAGCGATACCAGATTCAAACAGGCCATTCCATCCACTACTGAGCGCGGCGCCTGTCCGCATGGTTTGGCATGATTCAACGCCATTTGTTTCAGGTCCACTGGCACAAGTGTCTGGGCAACATGTCTCCATGAAGCAATTGTAATCCCTTGACACCCATGTTCAGCTGCGCAAAAAGCTCATCTGCAGGTTCATGCGCCTATAATGAAACATATAAAAATGCCGGACATGAATCTTAATGCATCTTTTAGATTTCTTTATTACAATGTCAATCAATAGTATTAAATTATACATTAAACTCAAAAACATTAAATGGTAGACATTAGTTCTACGATTTATTAACTAATATACTGGTCGATATTTATGAATATTTATTCACATTCATGCTATTCATTCATTATTCAATATGTATTAGATGTAACTTCATCCTAGAGGGTCCTTTCCATATTTCACCTGGACTATGCACTCATGACAACAACTCATTTTAATCTAGAGTTCAACATTTTTACTGTAGAAGTTTAAGACGATTTTTTAAATATGTCCTCGTTTTATAGTTTGAAGTTCCTATTAATAGAGGTATGTGGACATATCAACAAACTAGCAGCCTGCCATTTGTGTTCCGAAATTGTGTTATTTTCCCTGCCGCTACTGAGCTGGGATCTTCTTGAAATGCGCTGTGGGACTCCGATGTGGAATCCTCGACCGTTCAAACCAATCACATCATTAGGGTTTCGACTCACATTTGCTTTCATTTTTTTTCTCAGTCAGGCTGGCATTTTCCTCCTGAAGGGCCGATTCTCAAACTATGACTGGAGAAATTCCACTGTCAAGACCAATTATTGCACCCACTTTGGACACTTTTTCAGAGGAAGGTATTGGACATGAAGAACATATGTTTGGCCGGCGGTGCGGTACAAAATTTCGCTGGCCATTTAATATCTCCATTCATTATCAGATGCTGCCACTGGAACGTTACCTGTAGAAAAGCTGTGTCAAAATGCAGTGCGTCGTGTTCGCATCTGCAACTTTTGTGCTGGTCTTCTTCACTTTTCTTTCCTCCACCAGCGGAGTAGTCGTTAACTCATATTCTGGACATAACCGGTAAGCACGCGAATCAATGCCAGAAATCCATCTTCTAAATTAAACATATATAATTTTCCTTGCAATCGGTTGGTATTCCATTCAATTATTTGTATTTTCAACAACTGCTCTGATAACATACCATAAAGCAGAGACTCAAAACAGTCTTTAGATGCTGTGTTAAACTCAAGCTCGATTAGATCCAAAATAACGTATGAACCCATTAGATCCAAAATGTACCAGATGAAGCCATCTCCACAGAAAATTTTCATTAAGACATCTCGAATATTGAGAAAGTTATGAGCTGCTTCTTGCTAAAAACACGTGTTTTCTGGTATATGCAAAATCGTATTGTTTTTATTGGTAGAAACCGAGACAACAACAGGCTTGCCGATCACTGAACTATAAAATGTCGTAACTTCTCGCGATATACTCGACATATTTACTTTTTTGTAAAAGGGCTGCGGTCTTTCGCATCATATGCTATTCCATTTGTCTATTTGGCGAGCTCTAATTTTTGTTCACATACCTACTGATGTAGTACCTAACAGCTGATGTGCTTTAATAATATATATGTTCATTTTATCAACACAATTAAGACGATGTAATCCTGTAGTCTAATCCATTTATTCATCGATTTCCAATATTGAACATATGTCGGAAATCAGGAACGTTACCCTAGTCTACGGGTTTATATTCTTTCTTCATCATTCTAATCATTGACTCTGAGACATTAATTTATTGAATCTGAGTCTTTACCGTGACCACCTGTGTGTGAGCGTGAATTCACCAGTAAGGACATGGACAACTAGTATATTTTGTCACTTTATGTGATATTACCGAATATCGTGTGAAAAGAACAAAAGTGACTCACTATTGGCTGCGTCACGCATAGACGACCAGTTGACTAGTGTGTTGAGAACGCTCTTGCGAAAATCGGCTGCCATTAAGCGAGAGTTTGTTTACAATGTTTACTATCTCAGCCAATCAGGACATTCCTTTAATGGTCCGCAAATAAAAAACCTAAAACATCGATAAGAAATCGCCGAATACTCTGGCCATAACACATTTTGACAAATACCTCTCTAACTAGATTAGAAATATTTAATTTAAATGTGAGAACTGGTGTTTGTTAATAAATGTTATCCTGTTTATTATGTAAAGACTTAATATTGATGAGAAAAATTTGATAGTTATCTCCGTATTATATTGGGCATTATTTTCCTGTAATTTTCGCAAATACATATTTTAAACAAAATATGCAGGCCATAAATGAATGACACTGTAAAAATAACAAAGACAAAACGCAAAATGCCCAACCTGCCCCCGACCACAGATGACATATATATATATATATATATATATATATATATATATATATATATATATATATATATATATATATATATATATATATATATATATATATATATATATATATATATATATATATATATATATATATATATATATATATATATATATATATATATATATATATATATATATATTTATTTTTTTTCATTTTTTTTTTAGTTGTGTGTCTCTGAAAAAAGTGAATCATAAGCTACGTTGAATATTATAGTTTTGTTCGTTTTCGTTATTTTTGTGTATGCCACTGTTTTTGACACTGTGGACAGAAAGCCCAAGCGGCAAAGTTTAGTGTACACTTTTTTTAATTCAATAATTAGTGGGTTATAGATTTCATATATCATACATATTTATCATTAAAATTTAGTCATACTGAGTGAAAATTTGCATTCATAGTGTTACTATTTATCACCTTTCAGTTTATTACTTGTTGCTCTTAACTGCTCAATAATTGCCAAGTAGGGTATAAATAATAGTTTATCTAAAATTTTACAGTACTGCACGTTTACTAAATGTATAAATATTATTAGGGTAGCCTATATCAAAAGTCTCTAATGGGTTGGGGAAAGGGTTACATTTTGCTGAACAATAAATGCTGTTCCCATTGATAATAAGTAAATTCGATGATGCATTGTATTTTACCATTCACATGCATGCTAAACTTATATTCTAATGTCACAATTGAAAAGGTTGCTTCTTCATTTTTCGGGAGCATTCCATAAACTTACACTAATTAGGCATGCAGCACTACGTCACTTTTTTGTGAGTTTCACAAGTGTAGCCTAGAGGGAAACTTAACTAATAATGATATTCATGCAATAAACCTTATTTACGTCAGATTTTTCCTCTCAATTTTCAGCTATTTATACCTGCATAGAAACAGGATATGTGTAGTAAAACATTTGGCAGACGGGAGATAGCTTAATGAGCAGCACAAGTTATCCTCTTTCGGCTAATTTTCTTCTGAACTAAAGTCTACATAGCAAACTACCAGGAGCCAAAATATGCAATAGTCTGTCTAAGAATTTATCTCACATTTTGTCAAAATAGTACTTTGATTCAAGTACTTAAAAAGAAAAAAGAACTTTTAGAGCCCCGCAGCTTGATTCACAGTGTGTTTGTTTTGTTTTTTCATAATGAGGTGCATGAATCATGCACTGCTTACACATTTTTTGTTATTACTACACGAGCTCGTGCGTCACTACGGGACCAATAGGCTATTGTATTGTCTTTTTCCTGAGCACAATAGCGTTAAAAATTTGTATACTGCTATGATTTTCACATAAGACTGCGTTGTCGATTCAGAAGAGAGAGAAAAAATTAAAATTCGATGTTTGACTGATCTGCGCCATCCCACAAGCTGTCACTCCGTGTTCCACTGTGCTTTCAGCTTCCTGAACCATATGGCTATCATGCGCCTGCTTTACACACTGGTTTCATTCGGAGACGTGCGCGCGCACTGCCCAGACATGCAGTTGCTGATGCCAAAAACGCCATTTGGTTTGGAGGCTTGGGGGTGTCGTCCGCGTTTTCAGAGACAAAGTCCGACTTTGCATCCCAATTCAATGAAATGAAAGCGCAAAGAAGATGCAAGCAATTAGAAACCAGTCCGGCTTCGTTGCGGAGCCTAGCCGGTGGGCAGGAGCTTAAAAAGACAATATCTCATAGCACTTAAGTCAACACTTTTCTCTTCACCTTCAGAAAAGACAGGACGAAACTTCTGCTCGATTAGGACAAATCGCGTGGCATAAATTATGCTCTTGAAAAGACAACTAAGTGGGCATAATCTGAGGTTTTCAGCATGCTTTCAGTGAACGTAACTGGGCTAATAGCGCCACCAGCAGCTGGGCAACAGGACTTCATTTACGGCCAGCGGATTTCAATAATTCTCCGGGAGTGTGTGATGCAATGACACTGTCGCTGATACATCAACGCGTTCGACATTGAACAATGCATGTCGAATAGGACTGTATCCCTTTTATATCCGCTGGCTCCCCTACAACGTAACTGTGCACGTATCGTATATTGGATTGAAACGCGAGTGCTTTTTACTTAACGCATGACCACTTCTCTTCTTCTCACACACACACAAACAGGCTCACTGAGAGAGCCAAAATGCGGAGCGCGACTATTGAACAATATGAACGATTAAAAAAGCCGCATTGGAAAATTGTTAATTAAACGCAAAATATCATAAACACCAAAACAACAATAAGTGCCAGGTACTTTTGTGGTCAACTGTAGAGAGGGACATCTCATTGTGAGGGGAGCAGGGTGCTGCTGTGATTACCATACAGCTGAGACACAGAGAGAGAGAGAGAGAGAGAGAGAGAGAGAGAGAGAGAGAGAGAGAGAGACTCATTTCTTCTCACACACAATATATTTACACCATGTGTAGCGACACACACACTCAGTTCAATGAAAACTCGAACTAGAACTTATAGTCCCAAAACTTAACTCACTGAAATGAAATGTGTCGTTAAACAAAGAAGGTTAATAGAAATATTCTATTGCATGACCAGTGTTATTCGCCTTGATAAAATGTTCGCCATATAAACAGAGTAAAATTATGCACAATTAGCTATATTTTCTGTAAATCACCTTATTTATTAAAGGTTAACTGATAAAAAGTTTAGTAAAAATCAAAAAGAATTAGTCATCTTTATTGTTATAATGTTTTACAATAAACAAACCTTTCATTAGCTCAAATATGTTTTTTTTTTGGTTTAACTTTAAAAAGTAAGTTACTGGGCTGGTTGCCTTAAAAAAATCGAATTCATTAGATAGAAAAAGATAGATAGATTATAAGTTGCAATTCACAGGTAAACTCAAAATATTATGTTATCTGACATCAATTATATAAGTTCATTGGAGCAAAAGAGGCAGGACTACAAGTTCTATTTTTACAGTGATGAACATTACAACGACCTTTTAAGGAACCCATCAACTAATCAAATAAATAGAAAAATAGAAAGGTTAGCACACCACAAAACCCGGTGGTAGCCTATCCGGCCCGTTATCAGGAATGCGACATTCCTGCAATGTGTGATGTAATTTGCCTTTTAGGTCAGAGTGGGATGTACAGGGGATCTCAGGTTGCTCATTTTCCTGTATGTAAATTTCTTTTTTTTTACTCTCTCTCTCTCTCTCTCTCTCTCTCTCTCTCTCTCTCTCTCTCTCTCTCTCTCTCTCTCTCACACACACACACACACACACACATTCTCATCTCCCAGCTGCAAACACATTTACAGCTCAGCGAATTGCCATTTTTTTCTTCTTTCCTTGGCAGGGGTTGTCGGTGTGGATTGAAAAGTGTCCCTTGTGAATACTAGACCATATTGGGGAGTAACATTTGCATCTCATTACCTAGCAATCTGCCGGCACCGCCGCAGAGGACTGGGACACTAAACACGTAGCAATCGAATTACTCACATGGAAACAAAGAATATAGCAGGAGGAAAGTTTGACTTCCACGCTGATCTTATAAACGGAAAATAAGATAAGAAGAACCATATTCTGGGTTTTTAAAATGACTGCAAACTTTTGACAACTTGAGTATTTGCCTCTGAATCCGTGCGCCATTTTCTTTTTCTTTGCGCATTGGGGTTTTATATTCGTATTTGGGATTTAATTGGATTTTTTTTTTTTTTTTTCAAGGGAGACTTTCATGGGCTCATGAGCTGATAAACTAAAGCCAACAGAGCATCTGCCTGCCACTGAGTGAGAACTTTGAGCCAAATCAATCAGACATGCTCATACAATCGCCTGGCCCAAAGCTTCACAACACAGTTCAGATCACTCTCTCCACCATGGGACACCATAGCTTGTTTGCTGTGTGTCGTTATTAACCAGGCTATTAAGTTTAACGTCTGATCTCTCACCGTATGCGACAATTATCTCACATTATGATGGGGGAACTTTCTAGTATGATTTCATCTGGATGTCTCCAGGTTGTTCAGGGGTTTTTGCAGATTACAATAAAAGGGCAGGCAACGCAACTGCAAAGGATTTGCGCGCTGAGAGGTCAGCACGAATGCAAATCTTTACATTTGCCTGAAACACTTACAAGCCAATGTGCGCCCCGTGCACTACGGTAAGTTCCGTTACCCAGTGTCGGATCAAACTCCTTCAAGCTCCCCGAGACCGACAGCTCGTTCACCTAATCCATTCAGTTCTCCTCCACACACTGCCGGCTAGTTTGCGTTCTTCATTTTTAACATTTGCAGGTGCACGTATAACGTCATCTCACATGTTTGTCCGTTTGATGTGGGTCAGGATAACCCAAATGATCGGTAAATACTCAGGATGTGGGGTATCAATACGCTTTAGCGGGCGAAACCCCGGGTTGATATCGTTACTGGCTGAAAATTCGAAACCTTTCATTTTACTGATAATAAGTGTACCAGTGCGATCACACCTCAGAGCCATTCACATCTTCCGTTATATGTAAATGAGCAGGGTAATCCAGTTCAATTTTTTGATCTTTTAACTTATATCAACACGTAATTTTCTAGGGAACATTTTCGCCAATTATCGAAGTAAATTTGAGATTCCAACGACGAATCTGTCGACAGGCACATTTAACAGAATTACGCTTTCGTGCAGGTCGGTGCGGAATGAGCTAACGCAAAATGTCCACAGAAACGGACAGAAGGTCAGTCGTGTGAAGTACACCCAAAGACACCACAGCTGGGCGCAGGAAATGGTTTACAGGTTGGCTGGGAGGGACAGAGCTGAGTACCGTACAGATTCGTGATGAGCACCCCCTTCTCCTGTCCCCGGCGACGCCACTTTACCTGGCGGAGAGCGCGCAGACTACGGTTGGAAACATTATGCACAGAACGTAAACTATCACCTGTGTTTCTGAGTTTTTCAGTGCAATTGCTTTGGTATTTCGCCGAGGAAAAAAAAACAACAACAAACTTCGTTTATGGCAGCGCAACAGGCGTTCGCGCCGATTCAATGAGGATGTTGGCCAAATAACGACGCGTGCCATAGATTAACGTAACGCCTGATCGGTCACCGAGTAGCGCTGGCCATAGCGCTGAGGACGAATAGCTGCAGGTAGACAAGGAGAGCAGCTGTCCTACTGGACCGTACCACTACCCACTCCTGACTGACTCTGGAGCATCACTGAATGCAGAGCCAACCACACCTGGGCTTTCCGTCGAAGTTTTGTATGAGTGCAACTGTGTGTTAGTACCAGAGCGTGTGCCTGCAATGTTGTTGCCGAGGAGGGTTCGTCGTCGTTGTTACCCACAAAAGACGAGTGACAGCTTGGTTAGCGCGAGAATAATAATGGGAGTCCGTCAGAGTGGACCTAATAATAAAAATGTTTCCCTTTATACCCGTCTTGCTGGATGCGATGAAGACCATGGCTATTGTCGGTACTAAACTTGGTGAATCGCAAGTAGGTCGATGGACAATTTTTGACATCAAACCTTGTGTGAAGTTAACAACATATGGTTTCTCTTTTTGCGTTTTTAGATGCAGAGTGGATTTAATGAGACTGTGAATCCAACTGTATTTCTTTGCGCTCATGCACCTGCCAACAGCCATGGATGCAACCGCCAAGAGGACATTTCCTGTGTAACTGGTGAGATGAGCAAGTTGTTGGTTTAGAGTTGTCCATTGAGCAGAGAAGACCTAACTGGATGTTTCGCGTCGAGGTTAACTACTGCACACATCACAAAACCACTGCCAGAGCCATGCACCAACCACTGGCCAGGGAATACACTGCTCACTATACCTGGCTCCAATTTGGACCTCTGTGAGAAATGAATCGAAGTCACTCCCGGCAGCCCTTGCGCAGAAATGGAGGAAGTTGCACTGTGAGTTTTAATAAATGTCGAAACGTGTTGTATAGGACTTGAGTTTCAGTGTCCTAACTTCACTTGAATTGTTCCTGGATCTCACAGGACTTGACACTACAGCTGCACATGTCCTTTCTGGGTCTTTATGAAGAAAACTGTTGAGGATTTTGTTTACTACTGCCCGAGAACCTGATGAGTATTCTGTTAGTGTTGAATTGAGCTATTGTGGATTCAACGAAAAAAAGAAATATTGATCACTAGCCAACCTTGTCTCAATGGTACATTGATTGCTCCCATTCAAATCCCTGAAATGCTGAGAGGGTTGTTGACCCAGTCTCCATCTTACTTATTCTGCAGGTGCCAACGCTAGAGGCGACTCTCATCTTTGTCAGTGCTGAGCAGTTTCACCACTGTGAGACAACATTTGACTGCGCCATCCTGTTGAGAATGGTGGGCATGTGCCTAGATTTGATCTAGTGACTACACCTGCACCCAACCCGATACATAGACGCACCTCCACATAGCAACTAGTGCCTCCACTATACTGCGGCCATTGTCATGAGAGGGATGCATGTTGGCGGTGTGCTGTCGCTTCGGATTTGGGTTATCGAACACTTGCCTAACCAAACTCCTTCTTTGGAGACTCACCGTCGCAGAAGCTCGTACAAAAGATAACCCTTAGTTGCCGGAGATTAGTGGGGCTTTTCCTCGGATTGGGGTTGGGTTTGCGTGGATCATCTCTAGCGCGATCGATTTTTGGTGGGGACTTGTGCCTTGGCTCGTCACATTTGCCAACTGCACAGCAGCAGCTGAGCAGCTCGCCATAAAATGAGATTGAGACCATGAAATAGCTACCAACAAACTGACTTGAAGACAAGCACTGCTCGAAGTTGCCATTGGAACTTGTTGCAAGCAAGAACATCAGAATAAAAATAAAAAAAGTGGTTTCATAAGTTGATGCTATTATAGTGCTGAGTAATCATTTAATTTCTTATCTTCACTGTATTATATTGAATCATGAGCTAAAGCCAGAGGATGGGGTAGAGAGGACCGAGAAAAGTTGAACAACAAAAATGTGTCGGATTTTTACGTTTGACTTAGAGAGAAAACAGAGAAATCATTTAAAAAGGTAACACGTGCCTATTCGGTTAGACAAGGGTGTTGTCATGCAGTACTAAGTTGAGTTTTCATTTTCAGCGATTCTTCAGAGAGGAAACATACAGATTCTCTTTCGTGCAAAAAGACACAAAGGATCACCAGTCTTCGTCCATCAGAGAAGGATGAATGTATCATCTTGCAATGAAGGTAAGTCCAGAAGTTTGTTTGAAGTCATGAGAGTCTGCAAAATCTTAATTTAATACTCTGGAACTTTGTGAAATTTAGACGTTTCTCTCGATTTCGGTGTACGCCTAGGAGCTGTAGCTCATCTTGTTTTACAGGAGGTTTTACTCCAGTAATGCTGCTTAAATGATAGAGGAGCTGCTGTGAAACTTATGTCGAAGGTGATATTCAGAATCTTGTAGCTGGTCTCAACTGAAGTAAACATATGACTGCAGGAAAGGATCCCCTGGGTTGCCATGTGGTTTGGACCTCAAAGTTCGTTTTTTGAGGAACTGTGCCAAGTGGGACTTGCCTGCACTTCTGGTAGGGACCTTTTACTCATTTGCACTCATGATGAAACTCGTATTTTTAATGTATTTACACACATTTAATTTTGAGACCCGCCATATGCACCCGGAAACTTTATCGTTATTGCAGATCGGTTGAGGAAAAAACATCACCTGCCATCAAATATGTTCGCGATTTGTTTTGAAGTTGTATTTTATTTAAATATTTGTGTATTTGATGGCTGGTTTCTTTTCTCTGTTGCGTAATTTAAAATCTTTTTCATCTTGCAAATTTGCTGATTGTAATAAGGCAACTTCGCCAGATTTTCTGATGTAATGTGTATTAAATATTGCCTGTCAAAACCTACAAGCAATTGTCTTTATGACTGTTGCCAATGAAAAAATCTATTTTTCCAAGTTAACTGTACCAAATATCACAAATTGGTCAGGATGATATTGCACTGAGTTTGCTGATCTTTAACTTTTGTTTAATTTTGCCACATCTTTATGTGACAAATGTGGCACGGTTTTTCATTTTAAACTCATTGAGTAAGACAAAACACACCGGTAAAGTCAAATTACAGCTTCGATCTTGACGGCAGGGTATTTGGCAGCAGAGCACTTTGACAAAACATATTTAAAACCACTTTCGGGGCTCCCGTTCAGTGGTTCACGTCAAAGCTGTAGCCAAAGCTCATTATGCGAACTTCACAAAGCAAAGGAGAACTGGAACACTTCCTTCATTACCATTATAATATGTATTAAAAGATGTATTTCTTTATCATTCACAACAACTGCAACATATTAGGCTTAAATATACGCCACTATTCTCAAGCAAAAGACTATCCCACTATTGAGTTTTTATGCATGCTATCATTTTATTGTAATTAGGATGCATTTTATGGATATTTAGAGATATAGTATTATTATTTCAATAGTTAATCAATATGAAAGTAGCTGTCGATTTTTTTAGATCAATAACTGTAAATATTAGACTCCGTAACTTGTAGGCTTATTCTAAATTCAGGGAGCAGACAGTGAAAGTATGAGCCAGCCGTTGGACAGTTGCTTTCACATATGATTGTTGCAAGCTTTTAACTTAACTTTTTTCACTCGCACAATATTTTGCTGAGTAACAGTAAGCAGTTTCGTTCTCATTCAATTGTAGCCTGATGGGGAGCCGCCAAATCATTAGATCTTTTCATAACTTTGGCGTGTGTGGATTATTACAAACACTATGCTGTAATTATTTTAAAACAAAAAGAACATCTTAAATGCTCAATAAACCATCAGGCTCAGGCTAAACGTTTGCAAACTCTAACTGCGTTAAACATTACACCACATCTAAACTATAGTGTAAACAGTTTTTGTAATATTTGCTGTTGTTAGCAAGCAACACATCAATGTTGTGTTCCTCATTAGTTTGTCTGTTCAATAAAGACCAAAAAAGATGTGATGCAATGAGATTTCATTTTAGGGGTCTCAATAAGCAGAAAATCATGTTGCTGGTACACTACAACAAAATAGAACTTCTGATTTTCCCATTAAAAAACAACAATAAGTTTGGCCGCTTTCTACTTAAGAATTTGATTGTCGAAAAGAGAAAATTCGTGTATTTGCCATTTATTCTTTTGGCACTGCTGGTTTTCTGAAATGTAAAATTGCCAAGGTAGTAACACAAAGTATAATATTATTCAAGGGTGTATTTCAGTAGATTTGTACATATTTGGACCTTATTGAACAATGATCAACCTGGTTTCAGCGTACAGTTCTTTTTCAACAGTATTTTGATCTTAATATTTAAAATGTGAAGGGATCGTGGGAACCTAAATTGGCGATTGGTTACAATGTAAAGTTTGCCATGTTAACTCATTGGTCCAGAATTAATTTTTATTGCAGCATAAAAAAAAATTACGATATTTTTTGAAAATTTTCAATAAATTCTCCCAGAGTATTTCGTTTGTATGAATGCTCCGAACTTGCCATATATCATAAAAAGTCTCTGACGTTTTTTAATCAACACTTAATTTGATTTAAAAAGTTGTGTTTTTGTCAATGATGATTAACAATGGCGCATAAATCAATGCTTTGATTGATTTTGTCCTCTTCTCTTTTTTGCCTGTGTTTTTGATTGGAGATCGTACTCTTTCAGGACACGCATCATCCACGCATAATATGGTCAATTCCATCAATGCCAGAGAAAGAGTTAATCTGATTGTGGCACCGTGACGCATTTAATATGTCCTTATAACAGTAGTTACTAAGTTTACTACATAATTATGTTCTACCGTAAAATAAATGAAATTTAATCAAGTTTAATTGGTTGTGATAAACTTAAATTTAAAACATAGGAAATTGGTGAATTGTTTTTACAGACTTAACTTAAAATTTACAGTAATATTTATTTTCTTTTTTTTTTATTTCAGAATCATTTGCAATTGACATGCTTTAATTGTAGACACTGGACAACCAACAATCATCTTATACAGTAGCGATGAGTTACATGAACACAGCTCATCATATCTAATACTTGTAAATGAAATACTTATTTAAAAGAAAGTGCAATCGTCATTCATACAAACATTAAGCACCATCATGGTAACACATGAACAAGAAATTATAAACATTAATTTAACAATAAATGTAACATAAAGCCTAATGTACATAACTGATTAGAAAAATAAATAAAAAAAAATTATTATAACCATATTATTTCAACAAAAGTACATAAAATGTGACCACACAGGGAATCAATTTAATGGGTTTTTCATGTAAATTATAATGATTTTGTTTTTTTTTCTCAAAACTGTAAATTTATCATTTTTACTGTAAAATTATCACAGTCATGTAGTACGGAGTTCCGCTTAATTGCAATTAACAGTTTGGCACTGTAATATTTTGATATTTTACCGTTAAAAATATTTTTACAGTGAGATAAGTTTGGCCTATATTGTGGTTAACCTTAATTTACAGAACTTTTTTTTCTCCTTTTTTCCCTTTGTACATGCATATTATTTGCAGTTATAAAAGTATTTACAATAACTGGGTAATAAGGTACAAAAACGAATAATCCCATAAACCTAACCTTAACCCATATAGTTAAGTCAGTTCAGAGCCGTAAGTGCACAAGCTTCTGTCAATTAGTATTATTTAACGTTTATTACATGCTGAGTAATATATTAAAAGTGTAGCCCATTCGTTTAGACAAAGTAATATTTCAAAGAAACCTGATCATGATTTCAGCCATTTGGTTGTTTTTTTCCGTTTCAGGGGTTTGATAGAAAGGTATGTTAGAGGGGTTTCCATGCGCCGTTCAGGGAAGCTTCGTCGTTCAGGTTATTACGTCTTTATCTCTGGCAGGGATGATGACCTATCAATCAACAAAGAAAATTGCTTCATGGTGAAGTACATTTACACTACAGAGAAGAAATTCAGCTGAGTGGTGGCCCCTTTGTCAAGTTTATTGGGCAGATCTTTGATACACTTATACCTGTTCCAAATTGCCCTTTTCGTTTGGGAAGTGACGAGTGATAGTGAGTGTAATGTTGGCCATGCCTTTGGTATCAGTGTATGTTGTAAACGTTACTTCTGCTTGGTCGAGTCCCCATAATATTTTCTGCTGCCAATCCCTTCAATGGGGTCATTTTGACAGTGAGGGGAATCATTGTAGCATCACAGATTTGCGATATCACGACCACCTTCGTTCAGGCCAGCGGCCAGCTGTCAGTCACAATGCAGAGCCATCCCCTTCAGCTGCTCAATGGCCATTTGCTTTGGTAGAAGCAATTCAGAGTCCTTGCAAGGGAAGTTTCAGGAAAACGCCGTTTTTCATCTGCAGGGATGAGAGTGGTGAGTGGGTGGAAGCTGCCGTTATACACAGACGTCAGTAGATGAGTGTACATCTGGACTAGAGGAAACTTTCATCTTTTATGTTTCCATTCAAGTTACAAATAACTTTGTACAAAATTGAGGTTGCATACAACATTGAAATATTTTATTCATGTTTTTCAAAAGAACAAATTGGGGCAACTTCTGAGTAAGGTGCAGTACATTGTGGTTCTTCATACCATGTAGTCTCAGAAATCATCCAGACCTAGACAATAAACACTGTCTGGGTTCCGGAGGTGGATGCTGGTGTTGAAACACAATCAAGATAGTACTTTAGGATGTCATTACTAAATCATTTTGATGACAGACATGTCAGGCATTTCAGTATTAAACGGGCAAACATTCGAGTACTTTGCCAATGTGATTGGTTCCTGTCATTTTTTTTTGATCTTTTTATCTTTTTGGTTTCCTATTTTCACATGTAAGGTGGAGTTTCAAAACCTCAGCGCCAGATTATGAAAAAGTGCACTTTTTCAACAAATTCTTTTATATCTTCAATCATGTCAATACAATACACAAAATCACAAGTATTCCTTCCACAACACAAAATATCTTATACTCAACTTTTGATTTGTATTGTTTCAGTTTACAATGGTCTAAAAACGCAAATTGACCGACTCAATGGTTAATCAATTAATCATTTGGTACACCTATATATTGATCCACATACTTTCTACTTGTTTGCAATTTCCAATGTAATGAATTCTTATAGATAATACCACCACTGGTGTTCAAGCGTGCCACACCATGTGTGTGCCGTGTGAGAGAGAGAGTGTAATTTATTTTGAACATAGATAATTGAGTACAAGGGAGAGAAAACAGTCAATGACGTAAAACATCAGATTGATCAAACACCACAATGCATCATACAGCATTTCACTTTACAGCATGCACTGCCCATGTGATAACTGAAACAGATTACTATGGGAGTGCCATTACTGTAACTCACCTTCCATCTCTGTAAGGCTCAACTACAGCACCACTTCACCATACGGCAGCTGACATTTACTGTTTCTTTGTTGAGCACATAACCTCACGGCTGTGTCACTTCATCACACCTTTTTAACACACTACATAGATATATTAGAAATATTATGCTTTTCAATTATAAGTTCGGTACGCAAGTGTATTTCTAGCAACTGTAGCCTGTCGACAACAAGAAGTGAGTTGAAACATTATACGATTGTTAAAAAGTACCTAAAATTGGAGAAGACCGTTTGTGTTTTCTGCGATTAAACAAAGGTTCTCATTATATTACAATAATCTTGTGTTCGAAACAACTCGGCGGACTAAATCTGTATAATTGTAAGCATGGAAAGATTTTGAAACCAGCTAGTGTGATTAGTTTGAATTTTTGAAGGGGGAGTTTTGAAAATGTAGATTTACTTTTGAAAACTTAGACCAAACAAGAAAATACAAAACTTAAGTAGTGCAATTTCAACAAAACAGGCCTTAATAACAAATTCCAAATTGGACAACGTAGGTGATTTACAAGAAATTATACTTTACACAACCACGTAATACAGAAACAACTTGACAGACTCAAGGAAATTCAAACATATATATACTAACGAGAACAATTTAAAATTCCCATACGGTTACAAATTTCTTAATAATAAAAGTTTTAATAATATCTGTCCTTGAGAATCCAAAAGTAATCAGTTACATTGCTTTCATATTCTGGTACTTGGATTACGTTACTGAATACTTTTTTATTAAGTAATTTGTAACCGTATCGGAATACATTTTTAAAGTAACCCTCCCAAGCCTGTTAATTACCATATCCTGTGTGTTTAAACCCTGAGTTCTGTCAAGTTGTTTATGTTGTACGTGGTTGTTTCCTAAGAGTATAATTTCTTGTGATCACCTACGTTGTCCAATTTGGAATTGTTATTAAGGCCTGTTTTGTTGAATTATCTACCATTGCACTCTTACAGTTTTTGTATTTTTTATTTGTTTGGTACTATTTTCAAAAGTAAATTGAGCATTGTCAAAACTCTTAGTACAAAATTCCAAACTAATCACACTTAGCTAGTCATTCTTTCAAAATCTTTCCCATGCTTTTATTGACAATTATACATATTTCAGTCCACACAACCATTGTTTCAAACACAAGATTATTGTAATATGTAATGAGAACCTTTGGTTTAATCACAGAAACACAACAGTATCTTCTTCCAATTTAGTACTTTTAACAATCAGTTCATTCAACAGCAAAAAGTGCAAGATACATGTTTCAACTCACTCTTGTTGCTGAAATAATCAATACAGGCTACAGTTGCCACATTAGAAAATACACTTGCATTACCGAACTTATGTAATTTGAAACCATAATGTTTGTAATAGTATCTATGTAGTGTGTTAAAATGGTGTGATGAAGTATGACACAGCCATGAGGTTATGTGCTAGAACAGAGTTTGCTGGCAATACAGTAAATGATTTCACTGTGCCATATGACTAAATCAATACTGTAGTTGACCTTTACAGATGAAGGTTGAGTTACAGTAATGTGGCAGTCTCTACCATGGTAATCTGTTTACAGTATCACATGGCATGCATGCTGTAATGTAAAATGCTGTATATGATGCCATCTGATCTTTGATCAATCTGATGTTTTACAGTCATTGACTGTTTCCTCTCCCTTGTACTCATTCTGCTGTATGTTCAGAAATGGCAAATTTCTAACTCTCTCTCTCACACACACACACACACATGCATGCATGTGCACACACTTTGAACACAGTGGTGGTTATTATCTATAAGAATTCATTACATTTGGTCATCCATATTGGAAATTGCAAACAAGTTCTATATAGAAAGTGTATATAGAATCAATATACTGAAATGTATAGGTGTACCAAATGATTAATTGATTAACCATTAAGATCAGTTGGATTACATTTTAGACCATTGCATTAAACTGAACAAGAAGATATGCAAATCAAAAGTTTGATTATAAGATATTTTGTGTTGTGAAAAGGATACCTTGTGATTTTCGTGTATTGTCCTGACATGATTGAAGATACGAGGAAATATTTGAAAAAAGTGCACTTTTCATGACTTGTGATATTAGCACTAAGAGTTTTGAAAATGTACGCCTTACATGTGAAAATAGGACCAAAGCGAATTAAAAAAAAACTGTGACAGGAACCAATCCACATCGCAAAGCATATCAAATGTTGGTTTGATACTGAAATGCCTGAGCCAATGTCTTGTCATCAAAATGATTTGGCATAATGACATCCTAAAAGTACTATCTAACATGATTGTGTTTCAAACACCAGCATCCACCTCCGAACCCAGACAGTGTTTATTGTACTAGTATCGCGTTCTGAAATTTAATTAATTTACATGGTATGAAAAAAGAACCACAATGGCATCAACAGATTGCAGAAACGTCCATTTTTATTACAGATATTTTGTTGCACCATTTTCTCCAGGAAGTGCCGATTATGTTCTTTTGAAAACATGGAATGAAAATATTTGCAATGTTGTATGCAACATTCCAATTTTGTACAAAGTTAAGTTTGTAACTTTGAATGGAAACATAAAAGATGAAAGTTTTCCTCTAGTTCCAGATGTCACATTCGTCCATTTTACTGACATTCTGTGTATAACAGCAGCTCTTCCACCCACTGACTTCTTTTTGTTTGCTCTCAATTGCCCTGGATGAAACCGTTTTGTTTCCCTGAAACTTCCCTTGCAAGGACTCTGAATTGCTTCTCTACCAAAGCAAATGAGATCTAAGGGCCCAGGTTGCAACAGTTGAAAGGGGATGGCTCTGCATTGTGAGGACTGACAGGTGACCACTACGCCTGAACAAAGGGTGGGTCATCGCTGTGGCGAAATCCCTTTACTGATGCTCGTGTTCCCTCTCTCACCACAATCTGTCAAAATGTAACTTGCCATTGAAGGGATTGGCAGCAGAAAGTAGCTCTCATAAGGACTACGCCAAGCAGAAGTAAGGTCGCACATACAGGCTGATTCCGAGGACATGGCGTACACTACTATCACTCATCGCTTCCCCGAACAAAGAAGAAATACGACGACTCCTCGACAGAAAAAGGGGGCTATAATCTGTGACGAGATCTGCCCGTGAAGTGGAAACACTTAAACAACCACGCTCAGCTGAAATTCTCTCTTGTCATGTAAATGTACTTCACCATGAAACGTCTTGTTTCGTCATGGTAGCGTCCTGCAGATAAAAGACATAATAACCTGAACAGAACAAAGCTTCTAGTTAAACAGCACATGGAAACCCTATAACATATTATATCGCCTGAAACAGAAAAACAAGCCAAATAGGCTAAAATCATGATCAGGTTTTCTTTGAATATTACTTTGTCTTCTCGAAGAACAAAATGGGCTACACTTTATTTTAAGGTGTCTTTGTTACTCAGCATGTAATTAAACATTTAAATAATATTAATTGACAAAGGGTTTGGTGCACTTATGTGTACTTACAGTGTCCGACTTAAAGTTAACTATATGGGTTAAGGTTAGGTTTATGGGTAGGTTCAGCGTTTGTACCTATTTATTACCCAGTTATTGTAATTACTTTGATAAGTACGTAGTATGCATGTACAAAGGGAAAAAAAGGAGAAAAAAAAGTTCTGTAAAAAAAGTGCTACCAATTTAAGGTTAACCACATTCGTGAACCGTTATCTCACTGTAAAAAATACCCGTGATTTTAACGGTAAAATACTGTAAAAATGCTACAGTGCCAAACTGTTAATTGGTAAGCAGAAAGTTTCCGTACCATACACGGTAAATAACTGTGATATAATTTTACAGTAAAATACTGTTAAATTTACAGTTTTTGAAAGTAAAAAAGAACAAATCATTGTATAATTTACAGTGAAAAACCATAAATTGACATTCCCACAATTCCCTGTGTGACACTTCACATTTTATGTACTTTTGTTGAAATAACTATGGTTCCTCATAGTTTTTTTTATTTATTTTTTCTAATCAGTTATGTACATTAGGGCTTTATGTTACATTTATTGTTGTTAAATTAATGTTTATTGCATTTTTGTACATTTCATGTGTGTTACCATGATGGTGCTTAATGTTTGTATGAATCACATTGTGCAGCTTCTTTAAATAAGTATTTCATTTTACAAGTATTCATTTGTGATGAGCTGTGTTCATGTAACTCTCATCACTACTGTAAATGATTGTTGGTTGTCAGTGTATTACAATGGTCTAAAACAGATATCAATACGTCAATAAATTGGTAAATTCACATTTTTTCTGAAAGTAAAATACGAAAATAAATATTACTGTAAATTTTAAGTTAAGTCTGTAAAACCATTAACGTTCCTACTGTATTTTTAACGGTAAAGTTCTGGCAACCACAACTGCTGTTTTTTTTCGTAAAATTTACGGTTTATTTTCTACAGTACTGCATAACTATCTATGCTAGTTTAGACTTAGTAACTACTTGTTATAAGGACACTGTAAAATAAAATGTTACTAAATTCTGCACAACGTGCCACAATCAGGATTAACTCTTTCTCTGGCATTGATGGAATTGACCATATTATGCATCAATTATGCATCTTCTGAAAGAGTACAATCTCCGGATCAAAACACAGGCAAAAAAAGAAGGACGAAATCAATAAAAGCATTGATTATGCACGTTGTAATCATCATTGACAAAAACACAACTTTTTAAATCAAATTAAGTGTTGATTAAAAAAGTAAGAACACTTTATGATATATGGCAAGTTCAGACATTCATACAACAAAATACTCTGGGAGAATTTCTGAAAATTTTCAAAAATGCTGGCAGTGTCTGATTTTTTTTTTATGCTGGTGGGGCAAGAGTTAATATACTGGACCAATGAGATTTAACTGTGGGCGAAGCTATTCATTGTAACACTTGGTAGAACGCATTATGAGTGTTTTACCACATCCCTTCACATTTAAATATTAAGATCAAAATACTGTTGAAAAAGAACTGTACACTGAAACCAGGTTGAATACATTGTTCATAAGGTCGCATATCTACAAATCTCTCAATACACCCTTGAATAATACAACTATACTTTGTGTTATATTACCTTGGCGTTACATTTCAGAAAACCAGTTAAAGCTGCGGCATGAGTGTTTGTAGCCGAGGGAGTGATGGCAAATTAGCAATCTTTTCTTTTCTGACAACTGTAATCAAATTCTTAATTTTTTTAGAAAGTCTTAGAAACGCTATTGTTTGCTTTTAAAGCAAATGGGAAATCAGAAGTTCTATTTGTTGTAGTGTACCACAACATGATGACTTCTGCTTCTGAGAACCCTAGAAATGTGAAAAGTGTCCATTGCATCACATCTTTTGGTCTTTATTGAACAGGACAAACTAATGAGGAACACAACATTGATGTGTACTGCTGTTAACAACAGCAAACTGTACAAAAACTGTTTACACTATAGCTTGCCGCATATGTTGGTGTAATAGTTAAGCACAGCTTGCAACTTGCAAACATTTTCACCCTGAGCCTGATGAGACTATTAAGAGCATTTAAAATGTTCTTTTTTTGTTTTAAAATAAGATTACAGCATAAGTATTTTGCTAATGAATCCACACACCGAACACAATGTTGAAAACACACACAACTGAAAAAGATCTAATAGAAGATATTTGCAGCAGTGCGTCAGGCCTACGCTGAATGAAGAAACAAAAGAACTGCTTTAGGCCTGTCTCCTGTTATTTTCCAACTCAGCGAAATCCTATTGTGCGAGTGAAAAAAGTTAAGTTAAAAGCTTAGCGTGGTATGTGAAAGCAACTGTCCAACAGTTGGCTAATACCACTGAATACTTTTCACTGTATCCTCCCTGAACCCGTAACCAAAGACTCTACAAGTTCTACAGAGCGACAGAAGTCACTTCTAATATTTACAGTTATTGATCTAAAGGAAATATTGGACAGCTACTTTCCATATTGAATTAACTATATTGAAAATGCATAATGATATGCTCTCTTGTGCTCTAAATATCCATAAAATGCCATTCCTTAAATACCATTAAATAGGATGATAAGTCACATCATCAGAAAGACTTCAATAGTTGGTGGTCTGCTTGAATAAGTGAGCATATGTTAAGCCTTAAATATCTATGCTTGCAGGTTGTTCTGAATGATAAAAAAAAGAAAATACTGCATCTTTAATACATATTATAATGGTAATGAAGGGAGTGTTCCAGTTCTCCTTTTGCTTTGTAAAAGTCACATAATGAGCTTGGCTACAGCTTTGACATAAAAAGTTCCACCAAACAGAAACTTCACCCAAAAAGTGGTTTTGATGTTTTTGTCAAAGTGCTCTTGCATCCCAAAAATACCCTGCCATCAAGATCGAGGCTGTAATTTGACTTTACCGGGTGTGTCTTTGTCTTACTCAATGAGGTTAAAACGGAAAACATGCCACATTTGTCACATAAATCTGGCAAAATTAACAAAAGGATTTAAAGATAGCAAACTCAGTGCAATAACTCAGTAATACCTGACCAATTTTGTGATATTTCATACAGGATTTATTTGGAAAAATATTAAGGTGATTTTTTTTTCATTGGGCAACAGTCATAAAGACAATTCCTGTAAGTTTTGACAGCGTGTTTAAATACATTTACATCAGAAAAGTCACATCGACTTGAAAGTGCCTTATTTACAATAGACAAATTTGCAAGATGAAAAAGATTTTAAATTACATCAAACTTCACGCACACGAGAAAAGAAACCACAAACACATCGATCACAAATAACATTTAAATAAAAGAAATACAAGCTTTCCAAAAACAAATCAGTAACAAACATATTTGATGGCAGTGTTTTTCCTCAACCGATCTACGTAACGATCAGAGAACTTCCAGATACACACTGCAGTCAGTGCATATGCATACACAGTATTCGATTCAAATGTGTGTTAAATACATTAAAATACAACCCATCATAGTGCAATGAGGTAAAACCGTCCCTACAGGAAGTGCAGCGAGTCCACTTGGCACGTTCCTGGGAAACAAACTTTGAGAGTCCGAGCCAGTATGGCCCAACGTCCTTTCCTGCAGTCACTGTGTTTACTTCAGTTGAGAACCAGCTCATTCTGAATATCACCTTCAACATAAGTTTCACAGCAGCAGTCACATGAAGGAAACCTTCCCTCTGGTTTGAGCAGCATTACTGGAGTAAAACCTCCTGTAGAACAAGATGAGCTACAGCTCCGTTGTGGCATTACACCTGGAACAAGAAGAAATGGCCTAAATTTAGCGTTCAGAAATCTAGATTCGAGACTTGCAGACTAACTCTCATGACTTCAAACAATAGAAAGCTTCTGGACTTACCTCGGTTGCAATAATACATTCATCCTTCTCCTCTGATAAAACAAAGACTGACTGGTACTTTGTGTCTTTGCACAAAGAATCTGTATGTTTCCTCTCTGAAGAATCACTGAAAATGAAAAGACTCAACTTTAGTACTGCATGACAACACCTTGTCGAAAGTAACCAAAATCCACACACAACAATATTTACCTTTTTAAATGATTTCTGTGTTTCTCCTCTGAGTCGGACTCGAAATCCTCGCATTTTGTTGCTTCGCTCTTCTCAGAGTCCTCTCTACCCAAGTCCTCTGGCTTTAGCTCATGAACAAGATTGTAATCCACTAGAGAGTAACGAGATTGAATCCGTTTTTTCTCCGCCTGTGGCGTCGCTCTGAAAGTCCACTTTCTTGTTGATGTTCTTTACTTGCGCGGTTCCGATGACGCTTACGGACAAGTCCTTGTCTCGGCTGCAGTTGTTGGTCAGGTTGTTCATGGTCTCGATCTCGTTATGGCTGTCAACTTGCTGGCTCCTCTGCTGCAGCTTAAGACGGATGTAGACGACCAAGACGGTGCCGCCGATCAGGACTAAAAGCACTAAAATAATCCCAGCACAAACCGCCGTCCAAGGAAAGGCCCCATCGTCCTCGGCGTAAGAGTATCTTTTGTCGGCTTCCTCAACAGGTGAGTTCTCCGGGAGCAAGAACTGACAGTTACGTCCTCCGTAACCCGGGATGCAAGCGCACACATAGCGTGCATCCCTCTCATGACAAGTGGCACCGTTGTGGCATGGGTTGTGGAGGCACTGGTTGGCTGTGGAGGTGCAGTTCTTCCCCTTGTATCCAGGTTGGCAGGTGCAGGTGTAGTCGTTGAGTCCGTCTTGGCACGTGCCGCCATTCTGACAGGGATAGGCGGCACACTCATCGATGTTGTCTTCACAGTGCGTTCCAGTGAAACCCTCAGGACACTGACAAAGATAGGAGTCCACAAGATCTAGACATTGGGCACCTGCAGAATAAGAGTAAGATAGAAGAAATGAGACAACTGATTCAAACACAACCTCTTCAGCATTTCAGGGATTTGAATGGGAGCAATCAATGTACCATTCGAGCAAGGGTTGGAGCTGCAGTGATCAATCTTCTTTTCACAGTTGAATCCAGCGTAGCTCGTCGGACACTGACAGAAGTATCCTCCATCAGGGTTATCAGCGCAGCGTCCACCGTTGAAGCAGGGGTCGTCGGCGCAAGTCATGGCGCTCAGCTCGCAGTTTCTTCCATAGAAACCAGGAGGACATGTGCAGCTGTAGGTGTTTTCAAGATCCTGTGAAATCCAGGGAACAATTGAGATGAAGTTAGGACACTGAACAAAACTCAAGTCCTATACAACACATAAAACAGAGACTCGCATTTTTATTAAAACTCACAGTGCAACTTCCTCCATTTCTGCACGGGCTGCCAGAGCATTCGTTGACCTCTTTCTCACAGAGGTCTCCCGGTGAAGCCAGGTATGCATGAGCAGGTGTAGCTTCCCTGGCCAGTGTTGGTGCAAGTGGCCCCATTCTGGCATGGTTTGTGATGTGTGCAGTAGTTAAGATCTGCAACACAAAATAAAACATGTAGGTTAGTCTTCTCTGCTGCGTACAGAGTCAATGGACAACTCTAAACCAACAACTTGCTCAAGTTTATGATGTCCAAAGGCTCACCTTGGTTACAGAAGAGGCCTCCCCAACCCTCTTGGCAGTTGCATTGCCATGGCTGTTGGCAGGTGCCATGCAAGCAGCCCGGATAGCGGATGCAGTCGTCACAGTACTTTCCATTAAATCCCACTCTGCATCTAAAAACACCAAAGAGGACCAGTTAGTATGTTGTTAACTTCCACAGCAATGAAGGTTGAGTGTTAAAAATCTCCATCGCACTTACTTGCATTCACCGGGTTTATCGCAATAGCCATGGTCTTCATCGCATCCCGCAAGACAGATTGCTATAAAGAGAAACATTTTTTTATTATTACCAGGTCCATTCTGACAGACTCCATTATTATTATTCTGGCACAGCTTGACCAAGCTGCTCACTCGTACTTTGTGGGTAACAACAACAACAAAAACTTCTCCTCACAACCATTGGAAGGACACTCTGGTTAACACAGTTGCACTCATACAAAAGCTTCCTAAACAAAAGCCCCTTTTTTCTCTAACTGTGGGTCAGAAGTCCCCTTTTCACTCTGTTCATCCAACCCCCTCCCCATAATGTCCCAGAGTCGGTGCAGATAAGGGTGGACAGCTGGTGTACATGGTGCCAGTGCAGGACAGCTGCTCTATTGTCTACCTTCACTCTGCAGCTGCCCCCTTCCAACAATACCTCAGCGCTATGAGCCAATCAGCGCCCAGCGCTCTGCCAAGTAACCAATCAGGCGTTACATTTAATCTATGGCACGCGTGCCATTATTTGGCCAACGTCCCTCATTTGAATCACACAAACGCCTGTTGCTTGCTACCATAGCGACGAAGTTTGTTGTTGTTTTTTTTTCCTCGCGAAATACCAAAGCAAGCATGCACTGAAAACTTTCAAAACACAGGTGATAGTTTATACTTACGTTCTGTGCAGTAATGTCCTTTCCAACCGGAGTTGCAGATGATTTCTCCGCGCTCTCCGCAGGTAAAGTGGCCGAAAGTGTCGTCGCGGGGACGGCAGAAGACAGAGCAGCCCTCGCCGTAGTAATGCTCATCACAAACGAATCTGTACGAGTACTTCAGCTCTGTCCTCCCACCAACCTGTAGATCTTGGGACCATTCCTCGCCCACTGTCAGGTGTCTTTGGGTGGTCACGCGACTGATCAGACGTTCTGGGTTTTCTGTGGACGTTTTAAATTTTGCGTTAGCTCATTCCCGCACAACGATTAACAAAAGCGTAACTTCTGTTAAATGCATTTTATTACCTGTCGACAGATCATCGTTGGAATCGGTGTGCAACGCTTCGATAATCAGCGAAAATGTTCCCTGAAACATAGAAAATTACGTGTTAATATAAGTTAAAAGATCAAGATTAGACTAGAAACGCATTCCTCCACACATCCCTGCTGATTTACATATAACGGAAGATGTGAATGGCTTGAGGTGTGATCGCACTGGGGATTCGAGCTTCATTTTTCCGATTTCACACTTACTTACTGCAGTAAAATGAAAGGTTTCGGAATTTCACACTGAGCTGACAATTATATTTCAACCCAGGGGATGTGACTTTTCCCACCCGCTAAAGCGCCTAAATACCCACATCCTGAGTCCTTACAAATCATTAGGGTACTTGTAATAAACCACATCAAAACGGACAAACAGGCTATCAAGATAACGTTATACAGTAGCCTACAATGTTAAAATAAAGAGAACGCAAACTACTCACCGGCCATGTGAATCCAAAGGAGAACTGAATGGGATTGGTGAACGAGCTGTCAGGAAAGCTCTCGGGAACTTGGAAGGAGTTTGATCCGAGCACTGGGGTAACGGACCCACCGTAAGTGCACGGGGGATCTGGAGACACATTGGCTTGGTAATGTTTCAGGCAAATCCTAAAAAAGGTTTTGCATTCACACTGCTGAACCTCTGGCGCGGATCCTTTGCAGCAGTTTGCGTTGCCTGTCAGCCCTTTCTTGTTAAGAAACTCCTGCAACTTTAACTCGAAAACCCCTGAACAAAACCCCTGAAAAGACATGCAAATAAAATCAATTACTAAAAGTTCCCATCATAATGTGAGATCATTGCTCACATACAGTAATCAGACGTTGACTTTAATTACCTGGCTTATAACGACACACAGCAAAGCCGCTATCATAAGTCGTCCCATGGTGGAGATGATCTGAACTGTGTTGTGAAGCTTCCACGGGCCAGGCGATTGTATGAGACCGTGTCTCAATAAATCATTGAGGCTCGAAGTTCTCCACTCAGTGGCAGGCAGATGCTCTGTTGCGTTCACTTTATCAGCTCATGCAAGCCCATGAAAGTCTCCCTTGAAAAAAAAATCCCAATTAAATCCCAAATACGAATATAAAGAGGAAACCCCGATGCGCAAAAAAAAAAGAAAAAATGGGCACGAACAAATTCCCTCAGAAGGCGAATACTCCAAGTTGTCAAAAGTTTGCAGTCCACTTAGTTTAGGAAGCAGGGGGAAATGCAGAAAACCCAGGAATATGGTTCTTCTTATCTTATTTTCCGTTTATATAATTGGCGTGGAAATGATCCAAACTTTCCTCCTGTATACTCTTGTTTCCATGTGAGAGACTGACTGGATTGTGCGTGTTTAGTGTCCCAGTCCTCCTGCGGCCGGTTATATACAGGCAGAGACTGCTAGGGTAATGAGATGCAAATGAGCTACTCCCCAATCTGGCTCTGGTTGTCACAAAGGGACACTTTTCAATCCACACCATCCCCAACAACCCCCCTCCCCAAGGAAAGAAGAAAAAAATCGGCAAATGGTCACTGAGCTGTAAAATGTGCAACTCTTTGCCACTGGGAGAGAGATAGAATGTGTGTGTGTGTGTGTGTGTGTGTGAGAGAGAGAGAGAGAGAGAGAGAGAGAGAGAGAGAAGAGAGAGAGAGAGAGAGAGAGAGAGAGAGAGAGTAAAAAAAAGAAATTTACATACAGGAAAATAAGCAACCTTGAGAATCCTGTACATCCCACTCTGACCTAAAACCACAAATTACATCACACATTGCAGGAATGTCGCATTCCTGATAACGGGACAAATAGGCTACAGCGGGGTTTGTGGTGTGCTAACCTTTTCTATTTTTTTCTATTTATTTACTTTGATTAGGCTAAATGAGTTCGTTAAAAGGTCGTTGTAATGTTCATCACTGTAAAAAAATTCAAACTATGTAGCCTATCTTGTCCAATGAACTTATATAATTAATGTCAGATAACATAATATTTTGAGTTTCTATCTGATTAGACTATAATCTATCTATCTTTTT
Source organism: Hybognathus amarus (assembly GCA_030378365.1). Taxonomy (NCBI): domain Eukaryota; kingdom Metazoa; phylum Chordata; class Actinopteri; order Cypriniformes; family Leuciscidae; genus Hybognathus; species Hybognathus amarus. The sequence goes on along the minus strand of JAQIUQ010007738.1, from coordinate 334,948 downwards.
CTATCTAATGAATTCAAATTTTTAAGGCAACCAGCCCAGTAACTTACTTTTTAAAGTTAAACCAAAAAAAAAAAACATATTTGAGCTAATAAAAGGTTTGTTATTGTAAAACATTATAACAATAAGATGTAAACCATCATTCTTTTCAATTTTTACTAAACTTTTTTATCAGTTAACCTTAATAAATCCATAAATTACAGAAATATATAGCTAATTGTGCCGTGTAATTTTACTTCTGTTTATATGACAACATTTTTATCAAGGCGAATTAGGCGCATATTCAGGTCATGCAAATAGAATATTTATTATTAACCTTCTTTGCTTTTTTAACAACACATTTTTCATTTCAGTGGTTGAGTTTTGGGGACTATAAGTTCTCTAAGTTCGAGTTTCCATCTGGATTGTAAACGCTGAACTGGTGTGTGTCGTTCGCGTGGCTGTCATTAAGGCACTTTGTTATTGTGTGTGAGAGGAGAATAAGTTCTCTCTCTCTCTCTCTCTCTCTCTCTCTTCTCTCTCTGTGCTCTCAGCTGTATGGTAATTCACAGCAGCACCTGCTCCCTCACAATGAGAATGAGCTCCCTCTCTACACGTCATCCCTCACAAAAGTACCTAGCAGCTTCTGTTGTTTTGGTGTTTTATCAATTATTTTGCGTTTAATTTGACGAGGAAGTTTCCAATGCGTTTTTTAATCGTTCATATTGTTAAATAAGTCGCGCTCGCGCTCTTTCGCTCTGTCTCGTGAGCGTTTGTTTGTGTGTGTGTGTGAGAGAGAGAGAGAGGAGGGTGGTCTTCATTAGTGCGTTAATTAAAAGCACTCGCGGTTTTCAAATCCAAAGGAACGCTATACAATACGCGCACAGTTACGCGTTGTAAGGAGCCAGATATAAACAGATCTGAAGAAAATAATTCAGTCCTATTCGAAGCATGCGTTATTGTTCAATCGAACGCGTTGGGATGTTATCGTGCGAACAGGTGTCATTGCATCACACACTCCGGAGAGTTATTGAACCGCTGGCCGTAAATAAGAGCCGGAACCGTGTCACCCAGCTATCATCACACTATTCTTTGCCCTGACGTTGCACACATTTCCCGATTAGCCCAGCAAAGCGTCACTGAAAAGCATGCTGAAAACCCTCAGATTTATGCCCACTTCGCTTATTCTTTTCAAGCATAATTTATGCCACGCGATTCTGTCCTGAGTTAAATCAAGCAGAAAGCTCCTTTCTCGCATTCCTCCTCTTTTCTGAAGGTGGACTATGGGGAGACTGTTTAACTTAAGTGTTTCTATAGGGGGCTGTTGTACTTTAACTCCTGCCCACCAGTAGCTGCGGCAAACAAAGCCGGGACTCGAGCTCTGACTCTTCATCTTTCTTTGCGCTTTAATTTTCATTGATTCTGAATACAAGGGGAGCCCTCGGGGACTCTCTCTGAAGACGCGGACAGCCCCCCTCCCCAAGCCAACCATCTGCTACCAACCAAATGGCGTTTTTTCACATCACAACTGCATGTCTCCACTGCCTCTCTGGGCAGTGCGCGCGCACGCGGGCTTCCTCCGAATGAGACTGGAAGCATGTAAAGAAGCAGCACATGAATGCCGCTGATGGGCCATATGGTTAGGGAAGCTGCTGGAAGTGGCCGTGGGAACACAGAGTAACGGCTTGTGGGAGAGTGTCTGCGAATCGGCGCAGATCCGTCAAAAATTTAAGTAGAGCGCAAATGTTTGATTTTTTGTCTCTCTTTCTGAATGAGACAACGCAGTCCTATGTGAAAGTGGTGTGGCATCAAGCATGCGAATACGTTTTAACCTTATTTTGTGCTCAGGAAAAAAGACAATACAATATAGCCTATTGGTAGTAGATATTCCCCCATCGTGACGCAGCAAGGACTCGTGCTGATTAAAATAACAAAGGATGTGTCGCGTGCATGGCTCGGGTGGCGCGCTCATTATGAAAAAAACAAAACAAAACAATAAAACGCACTGTGAATCAACTGCATCCGGTCTTGGAAGTTACTTTTTCTTTTTAATTACTTGAATCAAATGCTATTTTGACAAAATGCTGAGAGAGAGAGAGAGAGAGGTGAATTCTTCAACAGACTCGAGGACTGTCGCGTGCCGTTGTCCTTTAGGGAACATCTGCCCCTTTCCCTGGGGTGGTTTTGTTTATGTGAGAAACTTTAGTTCAAAGAGGAAGAAAAATCAATAGTTCACCCGAAAAGAGAATAACTTGTGCTGCTCATAACATAAGCTACATTGAATTCCTGCGTCTGCCAAATGTTACTACACATCTGCTGTTTCTATGCAGGTATAATTAATAGCTGAAGAGTTGAGAGGGAAAAAATCTAAACATAAATACAGGTTTTTATCATGAATATCATTCTAGTTAAGTTTTCCCTCTCTATAGGCTAAGCTTGTGAAACTCACAAAATTGACATATAGGTCTGCATGCCCTAATTTAGTGCTAAGTTTTATATAAATGGGGAAGATGCTCCCCTTAAGAACAAAGAACAACCTTTTCAATTGTAACATTAGATATAAGATTAGCATGCATGTGGAGGATGATGGTGACGATGCATCATCAAATTTCTTATTATGTGAAATAGATGGGACACATTTGCTAATTTTGTTGTTAGCACAAAATGTGACCCCACCCCCCAACCCATAAAGACTTTTGATATAGGCTACCCTAATAATATTTATACATTTAGTCAACGTGCCAGTACTGTAAAATTTTAAATAAACTTGTATTTATACCCTACTTTGGCAATTTAGTTGATAACAGTTAAGAACGCAGTGATAGACAAAGCAGAATCTGAAAGGTAAAAATAAATAGTAACACTATGAATGCAAATTTTCACTCATCTAACTAAATTTTAATGAACGTGAATATGTCTTAAATGTACATCTATGGAAATACTATAACCCCACTAATTATTGAATTAAAAAAATATTACACTAGTAAGAACTTGCCACTTGGGGCCTTCTGTGACAATTCTCACACATCTAAAAACATGGTGTCCACAAAACCTTCATAACAGATAGACAAAAACAAACAAACAAAACTATAATATTCAACATACACTTATAGTTCACTTTTTTCCAGAGACACACAACTAAAAAAAAAATAAAAAAAAAAAAATAAATATATATATATATATATATATATATATATATATATATATATATATATATATATATATATATATATATATATATATATATATATATATATATATATATATATATATATATATATATATATATATATATATATATATATATATATATATATATATATATATATATATATATGTCATCTGTGGTCAGGAGAAAGGTTGGGGCATTTTTCGCATTTTTTGTCCTTGTTATTTTTTTTACAGTGTCCATTCATTTATGGCCTGCATATTTTTGTTTTTAAAATATGTATTTTGCAAAAATTACAGGGGAAATAATGCCAACCAAATACGGGGAGAGATACTGGATGATTTCTCATACAATATTAAGTCTTTACATAATAAACAGAATAACATTTATTAACAAACACAGTTCTCACATTTAAATTAAATACCTTTCTAATCTAGTTAGAAGAGGTATTTGTCAAAATGTGTTACTGGCCAGAGTATTCAGCGATTTCTTATCGATGTTTTAGCTTTTTATTTGGGACCATTAAAGGAATGTGCTGATTGGCTGCTGAGATCGGCGGAACAGGAAGTGAGCGCAACATTGTAAACAAACTCTCGCTTCATGTAGCAGCCGTTCGCCAGAGAGCGTTCAACACGAACTAACTCAGTCAACTAGTCATATTATGCGTGACGCGCCAACGAATAGTGAGTCAGCTTTTGTTTCTTTAGCAGCATTGGGTTAAATATCTGTGGCATGAAGTGACAAAATATACTAGTTGTCCATAATATCCTTACTGGCAACGACGCAGCATTAACGGTGAAATTCCCAGCACTCACACACACACAGGTGGTCACATTAAAGGGTTTCATTCAAATGACCTGATGTTTCTCAGGAGTCGAAAATGATTAAAATGAGTGAAGAAAGAATATAAAACCCGTAAACTGTCTTCAGGTAACGTTACTGATTTCCGAGACATCGAGCATATGTGTTGTCAATATTGGAAAATCAATGAATGAATGGATTGAGACTACAGGATTGAGTTTAGCATCGTCTACTTAATTGTGTTGATAAAATGAACATATTATTTATTAAACGCATTAGCTATTAGGTACTAATAGTAGGTATGTGGACAAAAAATTAAAACTCAACAAATAGACAAATGGATAGCATATGTGGAAAGACCTGGGTACCCCCTTTACAAAAAAAAAAAAGTAAATATGTCAAGTATAAAGAAAGTTACAACATTTTATAGTTCAGTAATCAGCGCCTATTATTGTCTCATTTCTACGGTGAAAACAATAGAATTTAGTGTGACCGAAAACAAGTTGTTTTTTCACAAAAACGCTCATAACTTTCTCAATATTCAAGATATCTTAATGAAATTTTCTGTGGAGATGGGTTTCATATAGTTTTTTGGATCTAATGTGGGTTTCATAGTTATTTGGATCTAATCAACTTGATTTTAACACACATAAAGACTGATTTGGCCTATCTTTTATGGTATTTTTCTGACGAGCAGTTGTTGAAAATACAAATAATTGAATGGAAAACAACGATCCAAGGAAAATTATATATCCTTAATTTAAAAGATGGATTTTGGTTGATTCATGCTATTTCCAGTTATGTAAGAATATAGAGTTAACAATACTAACGCTGGTGGAGGAAAGAAAGTGAAGGAGACCACACAAATGTTGAGTGTAGCCTACACGACGCGCTGCATTTTGACAGCTTTTCTACAGGTAACGTTCAGTGGCAGTAGTCATAAAAAAGTGGGGGAGTTTAAATGGCCACGAAATTTTGTACAGCACACCACAAACATATGTTCTTCATGTCCACCTTCCTCTGAAAAGTGTCCAAAGTGGGTAAAAATAATTTCTTGACAGTTGAATTCTTCCGTATTGTTTGAAATCGCCTTTCAGGAGGAAAATGCAGCCTGACTAGAAAAAATTGAAAACAAATGTGCAGTCGAAAACCCTAATGATGTGATTGGTTAAAAATAATCAAGGATTCCCACAGCAAGTCAATGACACAGCGCATTTTAGGAGATCCGCTCAGAGTGAGTCGGGAAAATGCGGCACAGAGATTTGGAACACAATGGCGGCTGCTATTTATTGATATGTCCACATACCTACTAATAGGAACTACTTAAAACGAGGGGACATATTTAAAAATCCTCTTAAACTCTCAGTAAAAATGTTGAACTCTCAGTAAAAAATGATTTGTTGTCATAGTCATAGCTGGTGAAATATGGAAAGGACCCTCTGGATGAAGACATTTAATACATATTGAATAATGAATGAATAACTGAATATGAATAATTTTCATAAATATCAACCGTGTGTCAGTAATAAATCTAGAAGCTAATATTCTACATTTAATGTTTAAAGTTTAATGTATAATTTAATCTATTGATTGACATTGTAATAAGAGAGAAAATCTAACGAAAGGGTGCATTAATATTCATGTACGGCATTTATATGTTTCATTATCAGGCACATGAACCTGCAGATGACCTTTTTGCGCAGCTGAACATGGGTGTCAAGGGACTCCAGTCTCATGGAGACATGTTGCCCAGACACTTGTGTGCCAGTGGACCTGAAACAGATGGCATTGAATCATGCCAAAGCTCCATCGGCAGCGCCGCCACGCTAGTAGTGGATGGAATGGCCTGTTTACGATATGTGATATCTCTGCTCAAGCTTGGGTTCATGGTGGTCAGTGGCAAGAGTATATGCACATCCTTCAAGAATTTGTTGGATGCGTTCAGCGGGCTGCGGGCATACCGCTTAGTCTTTTTCTTTGACGGAACGGTCGAGGGAGCAAAAGCGTGCAGAATGGGCGTCGAAGAGGTCAGACCAAGACATAGCAAGAATATTTCAGCACGTTAAGACTCACGGTGAGCAGCCAAACAGCAGAGACCTTTTCTGCCTCCCCTCTGGAACTCGCAACCTCTCCAGATTTGCCCTCAAAAGCCTCGGTCAAGAGACAAGATGCTCGGTCCAGAGAAGGAGATTATGAGATTTCCGACTATGCTTTGTCTCACGACTGCATGGGCATCCTGGGGCAAGATGCAGACTTTGTCATCTACAACACAGCCCCATACTTGTCCATTAGTAAACTCAATTTAAACAACATGACAACAGTTCAGTTCTCCAGAGAGAGGTTATGCCAAGTTTTAAAGCTGCATATGACTGACCTTCCTCTCTTGTCCTGTCTGTTGGGTAATGACGTAGTGCCAGAGCATCAAATGCAGCGTCTTCGCAACAGCGCTTTGGCGTCCTATCGAAAGAGACGCACGCAAGTTCAGGGAGACAAGGTCTATGCTGTTGCAGAGTTCATTACTGCTCATCATCCCAGCAGGGAGGAAACTCTGATGTTAGTTGAAGCTGAGGAAGAAGCTTTAAATAAGGGAATACGCATATATTTACTTCCAGGGGCAAACGTCCCCTTGGTTAAAGTGCAGCCGTCCCTTTCCTGAGTCTGTGTGTTCGATGGACAAGTATGTACCCAGTGAAATATTACAGGTAAGAAGGAAAAATGCAGTGTTTGAGACCAAATTGTAAATATGGGATTTGAACATGCAAATAAACACTGATAATATGATTTGTGTTCAAAAACATTGGAAATGGAAACCTTTTCACTAAGGACACCTTTGGACCCCCTTATATTGAACAAACACACCAGAAGGAACGTACCTTTGTTTCTGTTCTTACTAAGTGTTTCCATGTCGCAGGCGGCGGTGGAGAAGCACATGCGGGCAGAGTGTTTCCTGCTCTATAACGTGTTGCATGATGGAGTCGTGGACTGCAGTAACTCATTGGAGGATGAGGATGAGTTCGAGTTACCAGCCACAGGCCGTCTTATATCTGCCTGTACCGAGAACGCATCTATGGCCTGTTGCTGCCAGTCCAGCCAGGTGCGTTCGGTCTCTGTATTTACTCCAAATTTATGGAAAATGTAATGTTTTGATTAAGTTGTGTGCAACTGTGAAGAGGAAGCAAACTGGATGAAGAAGAGCATTTTTAATAACATCATGTCATGATTTGTACTACGTGCGAAGCCAAATACTATATGTTCGGAAAGGAAATGATTGAATTCTACGGAGTCCCTAAAGGGACATGGTGATTTTAGGGAAAAATATATTTTAATGCTTTTGGGTTCTCATAATTTGCGGCCGCCATCAGTATGCCATCGAATTTGCGTACTCTGTGTATAGGGAGCACATTTAACAAGTGTCCAAGCTCTGCCCCTTTTATTGAGGATGCATTAGGGGAGGACAGGTGAACTTCAGACAGACAGGTATCCCAGAATGAGTCTCACACCACCAGCAAGCATCACTGGCCCAGGAGAAAACCCATATAATTAAACAAATTTCAAATACTGCTATCGTGTCACAAAATGTAGTTTTACAGGAGTTGTTTCAGGCAAGAATGTAGTTTCTCAAATCTGTGGCCTATTTGAAAATGTGATCTGATGTTGTGAGATCCAGGCAATCACCGGGCGCTCAGCATATACTCAGAGGATATTGCCTGAACCACATTATTATGTTTCATATTTTTAAAATGAAAAACAATAGAGGAAGGAGGTGTTTTATATCATATTTTGTTTTATTGTTAATATTCAGTGAGGATGACCGGAGTAGCAAGGCGAGGTGAGTGATGTTATCAAGTTTGCTGCTGTTCCATTCGCAGAATAACTTTCATCCTCCTGTCCTCAGAGTTTGTGTTCCCGAGTCAAACTTGCCAAGTCCGAACTACCAAAGATGCAAGTTTGAACTTTTGCATGGAATTGAGAAACGCTTCATTTCTCCAGTGTAAAACAAAACATCCTGTGAAAAGGCATTACAAATGACTCCTAACAGTGTTTGCTGTTAACTAAAACAATTAAAATTATTTTACAATTTATTTTAGAAATGTTGCCTGGCAACTAACGGAAATCAAATAAGAAGTACTAAAATTACCAAATCTAGTACTGAAATAAAAATAAACTAAAGTTAAATAATTATTTTTTTAAAGTAGTTTAAAGCTTTATTACCTCCATGGTGCAAATATAAACTGTTATGGTGCCTCACATATAACACTTAACACAAACATTCAAATACTCAAAACTACACACAAAACAATACATAAAAATAAAAAACAAGTGAGAGAGAAAAAAAGAGGATAAAATAATAATAAAAATGACAATCAATAATACAAATACATAAATGAATTGCTTCAGGCACAAAAATAAATTTATAGCAATTAGTAGAACATCTGATTGTCCTTGTCTGAGCCCAGGGCATGCCACTCACAAGTCTGAGTGCAACGGGTATGTGCGCGCTGTCTCCTATTACTTTGTGAGCCATCCTCAACATTTGCTGGTCATAATAAGTATATATAAGACTTTTTAAGGGAACATCCATAATTTTGAGAGCACATGTTAACAATACACTGAATGGCGATGAAAACCAACAAATAAAAGATACTTTCAACAAACGAATTGTAAAATGACCTGTGAACAACTCTCTGTAAATTGAAAGAATTAAGCTTCCTCAGCACAAACACTCTTTGGTGAGTTTTTAATAATTGTATCAGAATTTTGGTAGAACTATAACCTGTTATCAAAAACATTAATGACCACAGGTTGAAGTGCCAGTGTTCTCCTACTAAAATGATCATCTCTTTAGTTTTTGACACATTTAGATCTTGTTTCATACTTCTACACCAAGAAATAAAATGTACAAAACCGAACCATATTCCTGATCTGAATGTGAAAGCAAAGAAAGCAACACAGTGTCATCTGCATATTTTACCTTATCTTGTGAACTCTGACTATAATTTTTATAAAATATAAACAAAATCGGGTCCTTGTGGTGTACCTGTGTTAATATTTACTATATCCTATAAAATCCCATTAACCCTAACCCTCTTTTGCTTATTTGTTAAAAGAAAGGGTAAAAAAATGACAATCTCATAAAATTACAAAAAACATAAGCTACAGTATTATTTAAAATGAAAACTGTAAATATAAAAATAAGCTATTTCAAAATATAAATTAATTCTAGAAAAGTATATAAATACTCCTAAAATAACACTGGTTTCCAGCATCATGGAAAACTTGGAAATATGAGAATTTTCATTTCAAAGCGTTAAAATCTTTAGAAGTCAAATTAAATAGAAATAAAAAAATAAAAAAAGTAAATTAAATAGAAATGTTATTTGGTCAGTAAATGTTGTTCAAATTCAGACTTGTAAATTTGACTTGTAAATAATATAAAACAAATTTTGTCATTCTGATTCCATGTTCAAAGTAAAGTATTATTTGTTTGTAAAATTTTGAAGAAATCTAGACTGTTGGACTGAAGATTTTATGTAGTAATCTTAGGATAAAAAAAATATTATTTTAATTTAAATATCATTTGTGTTTTTTCTTTAGTTCAACATATAGATGTTTTGTTGAAGTATAGAAATATACGTAGGTTGTACTTTTACTCTGTTATTTACAGAAAATAAATCTCCATTGGTCTATAATATTCTGGAAATTGTCTCATGTCTGTCCAATATTTGTGGTGTTGGCAAATATGTGGTGAATGTGCTGTTGAAAAGAAGGGCCAGACCAAAGGGGACAAAACATATCAGATTTCAAACTCTGAGGACTACACTGTAATTTAGGAAAGGCTCTGTCAGTCATATTATTTCATAACATACAAGCTGATCGACAAATTCCCTTTGTATGCCAGTTTTTGAAGGACTTTAATATGCTTTCAAGATGTTTTTTTCTTACATTATTTTTGCCCTCCATTTACAATTAACTTTTCTCTCTCATTTTTAGATTGTTCACGGTCACGCTGTGTCAGTCAAGGAATGGTTAATCTTCCCAGGAAATCCACTTAGGGAGCCTACCGAGTCACTCCAAAACCCCTCAACCATACAAGTACATAATTCAGTAGTTATGCTTCACATATACACAGTTACCTCACATAGGCCTGGTTTCATCAGACAGGGCTTAGGTTAAGCCAGGATTCAGCCTTTGTTCAATTAGGATATTTAAGTCATTTTTATAAAAATGTAAAAAAAAAATGCCTTAGAAAAACACATTACTGATGTGTATCTACGAAACAAAGCAATGGAACTGACATATTTTAAAATTTGTCAGTGCAAGTTGCTTTTACTTTAATGCCTGGATTAATGCTCAAGATTTGCATGATTAAATAAAATGTCAGTCAACAACAGCGAGGTCCGATCGTGAGTGAGTGAGTGAGTGAGCGACTGAGTGTGTATGAGTGAGCGAGTGAGTGTGAGTGTGCAAAATTGAGTGAGTGTGAGTGTGTGAGTGTGTTTGTGTGAGTGAGTTTACATAAACTCACGCTCACTCACTCACACAAACTGTGTTTGTGTGAGTGAGTTTACATAAACTCACGCTCGCTCACAAACACACTCACAGGCGCACACTCACACAAACTCACTCACACAAACTAACTCAAACACGCTCACTCCCTCACACAAACTCACTCACTCACAACGCACTCACACACTCACTCAGCGGCACACTCACACAAACTCACTCGCACACTCACTCAATTTTGCACACTCACACACTCGCTCACTCACTCACTCACTCACTCAGCAAACGCACTCACACACTCACTCACGCACAGTCACACAAACTCACTCGCACACATGCACTCAATTTTGCACACTCACACACTCGCTCACTCGCTCACTCACTCACTCACTCACTCACTCACTCACTCACTCACTATCTGTCTCGCTCACTCACAGAAACTCACTACACACAAACACACTCACACACTCACTCACTCGCTCGCTCAATCACACTAACTCACTCAGCACAAACTCACTCACATAAACTCACGTTCGCTCACAAACACACTCACAGGCGCACACTCACACAAACTCACTCACACAAACTAACTCAAACACGCTCACTTACTCACACAAACTCACTCACAAACACACTCACACGTGCACACTCACTCGCTTGCTCACCACTTACTCGCTTGCTCACTCACTCACTAACTGTCTCGCTTACTCACACAAACTCACACACTCACACAAACTCACGCTCACTCACTCACAAAAACACTCATACGTGCACACTCACTCGCTTGCTCACTCACTCACTAACTGTCTCGCTTACACAAACTCACTCACACAAACTCACTTACATACGCACACTACTCGCACACTACACACAAACTCACTCGCACACTCACTCAATTTTGCACACTCACACTCACTTGCTCACTCACTCGCTCACTCGCTCACTCGCTCACTCACTCACTCACTCACTCACTCACACACTATCTGTCGCTCACTCACAGAAACTCACTCACACAAACACACTCACACACTCACACTCACTCAATTTTGCACACTCACACTCACTCGCTCACTCGCTCACTCACTCACTCACTCACTCACTCACTCACTCACTCACTCACTCACTCACTCACTCACACACTATCTGTCTCGCTCACTCACAGAAACTCACTCACACAAACACACTCACACACTCACTCACTCACTCGCTCACTTTTTGTGTTTGTGAGCGGGCGTGAGTTTATGTGAATGAGTTTGTGTGAGTGAGTTAGTGTGATCAGCGAGACAGTGGGTGAGTGTGTGAGTGTGTTTGTGTAGTGAGTTCTGTCGAGTGAGCGAGACAGATAGTGAGTGAGTGAGTGAGTGAGTGAGTGAGTGAGTGAGCGAGTGAGCGAGGTGTGTGAGTGTGCAAAATTGAGTGAGTGTGGAGTGAGTTGTGTGTGACTGTGCTGACGAGTGAGTGTGTGGTGCGATTTGTGAGTGAGTGAGTTTGTGTGAATAGATGAGCCATGTTTGAGTTAGTTTGTGTGAGTGAGTTTGTGTGAGTGTGCAGCCTGTGAGTGTGTTTGTGAGCGAGCGTGAGTTTATGTGAATGAGTTTGTGTGAGTGAGTTAGTGTGATTGGCGAACATGAGCGAGTGAGTGAGTGAGTGTGTGAGTGTGTTTGTGTGAGTGAGTTTCTGTGAGTGAGCGAGACAGATAGTGTGTGAGTGAGTGAGTGAGTGAGTGAGTGAGTGAGTGAGTGAGTGAGTGAGTGAGTGAGTGAGCGAGTGAGTGAGCGAGTGAGTGTGAGTGTGCAAAATTGAGTGAGTGTGCGAGTGAGATTTGTGTGAGTGTGCGAGTGACTGTGCGTGTGTAAGTGAGTTTGTGTGAGTGAGTTTGTGTAAGCGAGACAGTTAGTGAGTGAGTGAGCAAGCGAGTGAGTGTGCACGTATGAGTGTTTTTGTGAGTGAGTGAGCGTGAGTTTGTGTGAGTGTGTGAGTTTGTGTGAGTAGCACAGACAGTTAGTGAGTGAGCAAGCGAGTAAGTGGGTGAGCAAGCGAGTTGAGTGTGCACAGTGTGAGTGTGTTTGTGAGTGAGTGAGCGTGAGTTTGTGTAAGTGTGTGAGTTTTTGTGAGTGAGTTTGTGGTGAGCGAGACAGTGAGTGAGTTTGAGTGAGTGTGTGCGTGTGAGTGTGTTTGTGTGAGTGGGCGAGACAGATAGTGAGTGAGTGAGTTTGTGTGAGTGAGTTGAGAACAAGCAATACGTAACTGAACTGCAAATGCATTTGCGAAACAGTTACGTATTGCTTGTTCTCACACTCACTACACAAACTCACTCACTCACTATCTGTCTCGCTCACTCACACAAACACACTCAACACGCACACACTCACTCAAACTCACTCACTGTCTCGCTCACCACAAACTCACTCACAAAAACTCACACACTTACACAAACTCACGCTCACTCACTCACAAACACACTCACACTGTGCACACTCAACTCGCTTGCTCACCCACTTACTCGCTTGCTCACTCACTAACTGTCTCGCTACTCACACAAACTCACACACTCACACAAACTGACGCTCACTCACTCACAAAAACACTCATACGTGCACACTCACTCGCTTGCTCACTCACTCACTAACTGTCTCGCTTACACAAACTCACTCACACAAACTCACTTACACACTGCACACTCACTCGCACACATCACACAAAACTCACTCGCACACTCACTCCAATTTTGCACACTCACACTCACTCGCTCACTCACTCGCTCACTCACTCACTCACTCACTCACTCACTCACTCACTCCACTTCACTCACTCACTCACTCACACACTATCTGTCTCGCTCACTCACAGAAACTCACTCACACAAACACACTCACACACTCACTCACTCACTCGCTCCTATGTCGCCAATCACACTAACTCACTCACACAAACTCATTCACATAAACTCACGCTCGCTCACAAACACACTCACAGGCTGCACACTCACACAAACTCACTCACACAAACTAACTCAAACATGGCTCATCTATTCACACAAACTCACTCACTCACAAACTCACCACACACTCACTCGTCAGCACAGTCACACACAACTCACTCCACACTCACTCAATTTTGCACACTCACACACCTCGCTCACTCGCTCACTCACTCACTCACTCACTCACTCACTCACTCACTATCTGTCTCGCTCACTCGACAGAACTCACTACACAAACACACTCACACACTCACCCACTGTCTCGCTGATCACACTAACTCACTCACACAAACTCATTCACATAAACTCACGCCCGCTCACAAACACAAAAAGTGAGCGAGTGAGTGAGTGAGTGTGTGAGTGTGTTTGTGTGAGTGAGTTTCTGTGAGTGAGCGAGACAGATAGTGTGTGAGTGAGTGAGTGAGTGAGTGAGTGAGTGAGTGAGTGAGTGAGTGAGTGAGTGAGTGAGCGAGTGAGCGAGTGAGTGTGAGTGTGCAAAATTGAGTGAGTGTGAGTGTGTGAGTGTGTTTGTGTGAGTGAGTTTCTGTGAGTGAGCGAGACAGATAGTGTGTGAGTGAGTGAGTGAGTGAGTGAGTGAGCGAGTGAGCGAGTGAGCGAGTGAGTGAGCAAGTGAGTGTGAGTGTGCAAAATTGAGTGAGTGTGCGAGTGAGTTTGTGTGTAGTGTGCGAGTGAGTGTGCGTATGTAAGTGAGTTTGTGTGAGTGAGTTTGTGTAAGCGAGACAGTTAGTGAGTGAGTGAGCAAGCGAGTGAGTGTGCACGTATGAGTGTTTTTGTGAGTGAGTGAGCGTGAGTTTGTGTGAGTGTGTGAGTTTGTGTGAGTAAGCGAGACAGTTAGTGAGTGAGTGAGCAAGCGAGTAAGTGGTGAGCAAGCGAGTGAGTGTGCACGTGTGAGTGTGTTTGTGAGTGAGTTTGTGTGAGTAAGTGAGCGTGTTTGAGTTAGTTTGTGTGAGTGAGTTTGTGTGAGTGTGCGCCTGTGAGTGTGTTTGTGAGCGAACGTGAGTTTATGTGAGTGAGTTTGTGCTGAGTGAGTTAGTGTGATTGAGCGAGCGAGTGAGTGAGTGTGTGAGTGTGTTTGTGTGAGTGAGTTTCTGTGAGTGAGCGAGACAGATAGTGAGTGAGTGAGTGAGTGAGTGAGTGAGTGAGTGAGTGAGCGAGTGAGCGAGTGTGTGAGTGTGCAAAATTGAGTGACGTGTGCGAGTGAGTTTGTGTGACTGTGCGTGAGTGAGTGTGTGAGTGCGTTTGCTGAGTGAGTGAGTGAGTGAGTGAGCGAGTGTGTGAGTGTGCAAAATTGAGTGAGTGTGCGAGTGAGTTTGTGTGAGTGTGCCGCTGAGTGAGTGTGTGAGTGCGTTGTGAGTGAGTGAGTTTGTGTGAGGGAGTGAGCGTGTTTGAGTTAGTTTGTGTGAGTGAGTTTGTGTGAGTGTGCGCCTGTGAGTGTGTTTGTGAGCGAGCGTGAGTTTATGTAAACTCACTCACACAAACACAGTTTGTGTGAGTGAGTGAGCGTGAGTTTATGTAAACTCACTCACACAAACACACTCACACACTCACACTCACTCTAATTTTGCACACTCACACTCACTCGCTCACTCTACACACTCAGTCGCTCACTCACTCACTCTACTCACTGACTGACCTCGCTTGTTGTCTGACTGACATTTTATTTAATCATGCAAATCTTGAGCATTAATCCAGGCATTAAAGTAAAAGCAACTTGCACTGACAAATTTTAAAATATGTCAGTTCCATTGCTTTGTTTCGTAGATACACATCAGTAATGTGTTTTTCTAAGGCATTTTTTTTTTACATTTTTATAAAAATGACTTAAATATCCTAATTGAACAAAGGCTGAATCCTGGCTTAACCTAAGCCCTGTCTGATGAAACCAGGCCTATGTGAGGTAACTGTGTATATGTGAAGCATAACTACTGAATTATGTACTTGTATGGTTGAGGGGTTTTGGAGTGACTCGGTAGGCTCCCTAAGTGGATTTCCTGGGAAGATTAACCATTCCTTGACTGACACAGCGTGACCGTGAACAATCTAAAAATGAGAGAGAAAAGTTAATTGTAAATGGAGGGCAAAAATAATGTAAGAAAAAAACATCTTGAAAGCATATTAAAGTCCTTCAAAAACTGGCATACAAAGGGAATTTGTCGATCAGCTTGTATGTTATGAAATAATATGACTGACAGAGCCTTTCCTAAATTACAGTGTAGTCCTCAGAGTTTGAAATCTGATATGTTTTGTCCCCTTTGGTCTGGCCCTTCTTTTCAACAGCACATTCACCACATATTTGCCAACACCACAAATATTGGACAGACATGAGACAATTTCCAGAATATTATAGACCAATGGAGATTTATTTTCTGTAAATAACAGAGTAAAAGTACAACCTACGTATATTTCTATACTTCAACAAAACATCTATATGTTGAACTAAAGAAAAAACACAAATGATATTTAAATTAAAATAATATTTTTTTTATCCTAAGATTACTACATAAAATCTTCAGTCCAACAGTCTAGATTTCTTCAAAATTTTACAAACAAATAATACTTTACTTTGAACATGGAATCAGAATGACAAAATTTGTTTTATATTATTTACAAGTCAAATTTACAAGTCTGAATTTGAACAACATTTACTGACCAAATAACATTTCTATTTAATTTACTTTTTTTATTTTTTTATTTCTATTTAATTTGACTTCTAAAGATTTTAACGCTTTGAAATGAAAAATTCTCATATTTCCAAGTTTTCCATGATGCTGGAAACCAGTGTTATTTTAGGAGTATTTATATACTTTTCTAGAATTAATTTATATTTTGAAATAGCTTATTTTTATATTTACAGTTTTCATTTTAAATAATACTGTAGCTTATGTTTTTTGTAATTTTATGAGATTGTCATTTTTTTACCCTTTCTTTTAACAAATAAGCAAAAGAGGGTTAGGGTTAATGGGATTTTATAGGATATAGTAAATATTAACACAGGTACACCACAAGGACCCGATTTTGTTTATATTTTATAAAAATTATAGTCAGAGTTCACAAGATAAGGTAAAATATGCAGATGACACTGTGTTGCTTTCTTTGCTTTCACATTCAGATCAGGAATATGGTTCGGTTTTGTACATTTTATTTCTTGGTGTAGAAGTATGAAACAAGATCTAAATGTGTCAAAAACTAAAGAGATGATCATTTTAGTAGGAGAACACTGGCACTTCAACCTGTGGTCATTAATGTTTTTGATAACAGGTTATAGTTCTACCAAAATTCTGATACAATTATTAAAAACTCACCAAAGAGTGTTTGTGCTGAGGAAGCTTAATTCTTTCAATTTACAGAGAGTTGTTCACAGGTCATTTTACAATTCGTTTGTTGAAAGTATCTTTTATTTGTTGGTTTTCATCGCCATTCAGTGTATTGTTAACATGTGCTCTCAAAATTATGGATGTTCCCTTAAAAAGTCTTATATATACTTATTATGACCAGCAAATGTTGAGGATGGCTCACAAAGTAATAGGAGACAGCGCGCACATACCCGTTGCACTCAGACTTCGGAGTGGCATGCCCTGGGCTCAGACAAGGACAATCAGATGTTCTACTAATTGCTATAAATTTATTTTTGTGCCTGAAGCAATTCATTTATGTATTTGTATTATTGATTGTCATTTTTATTATTATTTTATCCTCTTTTTTTCTCTCTCACTTGTTTTTTATTTTTATGTATTGTTTTGTGTGTAGTTTTGAGTATTTGAATGTTTGTGTTAAGTGTTATATGTGAGGCACCATAACAGTTTATATTTGCACCATGGAGGTAATAAAGCTTTAAACTACTTTAAAAAAATAATTATTTAACTTTAGTTTATTTTTATTTCAGTACTAGATTTGGTAATTTTAGTACTTCTTATTTGATTTCCGTTAGTTGCCAGGCAACATTTCTAAAATAAATTGTAAAATAATTTTAATTGTTTTAGTTAACAGCAAACACTGTTAGGAGTCATTTGTAATGCCTTTTCACAGGATGTTTTGTT
The DNA here is from genome assembly GCA_030378365.1 of Hybognathus amarus. Lineage (NCBI taxonomy): Eukaryota > Metazoa > Chordata > Actinopteri > Cypriniformes > Leuciscidae > Hybognathus > Hybognathus amarus. Next base: position 317,457 of record JAQIUQ010007738.1, on the reverse strand, counting down.
TTACACTGGAGAAATGAAGCGTTTCTCAATTCCATGCAAAAGTTCAAACTTGCATCTTTGGTAGTTCGGACTTGGCAAGTTTGACTCGGGAACACAAACTCTGAGGACAGGAGGATGAAAGTTATTCTGCGAATGGAACAGCAGCAAACTTGATAACATCACTCACCTCGCCTTGCTACTCCGGTCATCCTCACTGAATATTAACAATAAAACAAAATATGATATAAAACACCTCCTTCCTCTATTGTTTTTCATTTTAAAAATATGAAACATAATAATGTGGTTCAGGCAATATCCTCTGAGTATATGCTGAGCGCCCGGTGATTGCCTGGATCTCACAACATCAGATCACATTTTCAAATAGGCCACAGATTTGAGAAACTACATTCTTGCCTGAAACAACTCCTGTAAAACTACATTTTGTGACACGATAGCAGTATTTGAAATTTGTTTAATTATATGGGTTTTCTCCTGGGCCAGTGATGCTTGCTGGTGGTGTGAGACTCATTCTGGGATACCTGTCTGTCTGAAGTTCACCTGTCCTCCCCTAATGCATCCTCAGTAAAAGGGGCAGAGCTTGGACACTTGTTAAATGTGCTCCCTATACACAGAGTACGCAAATTCGATGGCATACTGATGGCGGCCGCAAATTATGAGAACCCAAAAGCATTAAAATATATTTTTCCCTAAAATCACCATGTCCCTTTAGGGACTCCGTAGAATTCAATCATTTCCTTTCCGAACATATAGTATTTGGCTTCGCACGTAGTACAAATCATGACATGATGTTATTAAAAATGCTCTTCTTCATCCAGTTTGCTTCCTCTTCACAGTTGCACACAACTTAATCAAAACATTACATTTTCCATAAATTTGGAGTAAATACAGAGACCGAACGCACCTGGCTGGACTGGCAGCAACAGGCCATAGATGCGTTCTTGTACAGGCAGATATAAGACGGCCTGTGGCTGGTAACTCGAACTCATCCTCATCCTCCAATGAGTTACTGCAGTCCACGACTCCATCATGCAACACGTTATAGAGCAGGAAACACTCTGCCCGCATGTGCTTCTCCACCGCCGCCTGCGACATGGAAACACTTAGTAAGAACAGAAACAAAGGTACGTTCCTTCTGGTGTGTTTGTTCAATATAAGGGGGTCCAAAGGTGTCCTTAGTGAAAAGGTTTCCATTTCCAATGTTTTTGAACACAAATCATATTATCAGTGTTTATTTGCATGTTCAAATCCCATATTTACAATTTGGTCTCAAACACTGCATTTTTCCTTCTTACCTGTAATATTTCACTGGGTACATACTTGTCCATCGAACACACAGACTCAGGAAAGGGACGGCTGCACTTTAACCAAGGGGACGTTTGCCCCTGGAAGTAAATATATGCGTATTCCCTTATTTAAAGCTTCTTCCTCAGCTTCAACTAACATCAGAGTTTCCTCCCTGCTGGGATGATGAGCAGTAATGAACTCTGCAACAGCATAGACCTTGTCTCCCTGAACTTGCGTGCGTCTCTTTCGATAGGACGCCAAAGCGCTGTTGCGAAGACGCTGCATTTGATGCTCTGGCACTACGTCATTACCCAACAGACAGGACAAGAGAGGAAGGTCAGTCATATGCAGCTTTAAAACTTGGCATAACCTCTCTCTGGAGAACTGAACTGTTGTCATGTTGTTTAAATTGAGTTTACTAATGGACAAGTATGGGGCTGTGTTGTAGATGACAAAGTCTGCATCTTGCCCCAGGATGCCCATGCAGTCGTGAGACAAAGCATAGTCGGAAATCTCATAATCTCCTTCTCGTGACCGAGCATCTTGTCTCTTGACCGAGGCTTTTGAGGGCAAATCTGGAGAGGTTGCGAGTTCCAGAGGGGAGGCAGAAAAGGTCTCTGCTGTTTGGCTGCTCACCGTGAGTCTTAACGTGCTGAAATATTCTTGCTATGTCTTGGTCTACTCCGACGCTCTTCACCCCATTCTGCACGCTTTTGCTCTCTTCGACCGTTCCGTCAAAGAAAAAGACTAAGCGGTATGCCCGCAGCCCGCTGAACGCATCCAACAAATTCTTGAAGGATGTGCATATACTCTTGCCACTGACCACCATGAACCCAAGCTTGAGTCAGAATACACAGTTCGTAAACAGGCCATTCCATCCACTACTAGCGTGGCGGCGCTGCCGATGGAGCTTTGGCATGATTCAATGCCATCTGTTTCAGGTCCACTGGCACACAAGTGTCTGGGCAACATGTCTCCATGAGACTGCAGTCCCTTGACACCCATGTTCAGCTGCGCAAAAAGGTCATCTGCAGGTTCATGTGCCTGATAATGAAACATATAAATGCCGTACATGAATATTAATGCACCCTTTCGTTTAGATTTTCTCTTATTACAATGTCAATCAATAGATTAAATTATACATTAAACTTTAAACATTAAATGTAGAATATTAGCTTCTAGATTTATTACATGACACACGGTTGATATTTATGAAAATTATTCATATTCAGTTATTCATTCATTCATTCAATATGTATTAAATGTCTTCATCCAGAGGGTCCTTTCCATATTTCACCAGCTATGACTATGACAACAAATCATTTTTTACTGAGAGTTCAACATTTTTACTGAGAGTTTAAGAGGATTTTTAAATATGTCCCCTCGTTTTAAGTAGTTCCTATTAGTAGGTATGTGGACATATCAATAAATAGCAGCCGCCATTGTGTTCCAAATCTCTGTGCCGATTTTCCCGACTCACTCCTGAGCGGATCTCCTGAAATGCGCTGTGGGACTTCAATGTGGGAATCCTTGATTATTTTTAACCAATCACATCATTAGGGTTTTCGACTGCACATTTGTTTTCAATTTTTTCTAGTCAGGCTGCATTTTCCTCCTGAAAGGCGATTTCAAACAATACGGAAGAATTCAACTGTCAAGAAATTATTTTTACCCACTTTGGACACTTTTCAGAGGAAGGTGGACATGAAGAACATATGTTTGTGGTGTGCTGTACAAAATTTCGTGGCCATTTAAACTCCCCCACTTTTTTATGACTACTGCCACCTGAACGTTACCTGTAGAAAAGCTGTCAAAATGCAGCGCGTCGTGTAGGCTACACTCAACTTTTGTGTGGTCTCCTCCACTTTCTTTCCTCCACCAGCATTAGTATTGTTAACTCTATATTCTTACATAACTGGAAATAGCATGAATCAACCAAAATCCATCTTTTAAATTAAGGATATATAATTTTCCTTGGATCGTTGTTTTCCATTCAATTATTTGTATTTTCAACAACTGCTCGTCAGAAAAATACCATAAAAGATAGGCCAAATCAGCCTTTATGTGTGTTAAAATCAAGTTGATTAGATCCAAATAACTATGAAACCCACGTTAGATCCAAATAACTATATGAAACCCATCTCCACAGAAAATTTCATTAAGATATCTTGAATATTGAGAAAGTTATGAGCATTTTTGTGAAAAAACAACTTGTTTTCGGTCACACTAAATTCTATTGTTTTCACCTTAGAAATGAGACAATAATAGGCGCTGATTACTGAACTATAAAATGTTGTAACTTTCTTCATACTTGACATATTTACTTTTTTTTTTTTGTAAAGGGGGTACCCAGGTCTTTCCACATATGCTATCCATTTGTCTATTTGGTGAGTTTTAATTTTTTGTCCACATACCTACTATTAGTACCTAATAGCTAATGCGTTTAATAAATAATATGTTCATTTTATCAACACAATTAAGTAGACGATGCTAAACTCAATCCTGTAGTCTCAATCCATTCATTCATTGATTTTCCAATATTGACAACACATATGCTCGATGTCTCGGAAATCAGTAACGTTACCTGAAGACAGTTTACGGGTTTTATATTCTTCTTCACTCATTTTAATCATTTTGACTCCTGAGAAACATCAGGTCATTTGAATGAAACCCTTTAATGTGACCACCTGTGTGTGTGTGTGAGTGCTGGGAATTTCACCGTTAATGCTGCGTCGTTGCCAGTAAGGAATATTATGGACAACTAGTATATTTTGTCACTTCATGCCACAGATATTTAACCCAATGCTGCTAAAGAAACAAAAGCTGACTCACTATTCGTTGGCGCGTCACGCATAATATGACTAGTTGACGGTAGTTAGTTCGTGTTGAACGCTCTCTGGCGAACGGCTGCTACATGAAGCGAGAGTTTGTTTACAATGTTGCGCTCACTTCCTGTTCCGCCGATCTCAGCAGCCAATCAGCACATTCCTTTAATGGTCCCAAATAAAAAGCTAAAACATCGAATAAGAAATCGCTGAATACTCTGGCCAGTAACACATTTTGACAAATACCTCTTCTAACTAGATTAGAAAGGTATTTAATTTAAATGTGAGAACTGTGTTTGTTAATAAATGTTATTCTGTTTATTATGTAAAGACTTAATATTGTATGAGAAAACATCCAGTATCTCTCCCCGTATTTGGTTGGCATTATTTCCCCTGTAATTTTTGCAAAATACATATTTTAAAAACAAAAATATGCAGGCCATAAATGAATGGACACTGTAAAAAAAATAACAAGGACAAAAAATGCGAAAAATGCCCCAACCTTAATTTTTCTCCTGACCACAGATGACATATATATATATATATATATATATATATATATATATATATATATATATATATATATATATATATATATATATATATATATATATATATATATATATATATATATATATATATATATATATATATATATATATATATATATATATATATATATATATATATATATATATATTTATTTTTTTTTATTTTTTTTTTAGTTGTGTGTCTCTGGAAAAAGTGAACTATAAGTGTATGTTGAATATTATAGTTTTGTTTGTTTGTTTTTGTCTATCTGTTATGAAGGTTTTGTGGACACCATGTTTTTAGATGTGTGAGAATTGTCACAGAAGGCCCCAAGTGGCAAGTTCTTACTAGTGTAATATTTTTTTAATTCAATAATTAGTGGGGTTATAGTATTTCCATAGATGTACATTTAAGACATATTCACGTTCATTAAAATTTAGTTAGATGAGTGAAAATTTGCATTCATAGTGTTACTATTTATTTTACCTTTCAGATTCTGCTTTGTCTATCACTGCGTTCTTAACTGTTATCAACTAAATTGCCAAAGTAGGCTATAAATACAAGTTTATTTAAAATTTTACAGTACTGGCACGTTGACTAAATGTATAAATATTATTAGGGTAGCCTATATCAAAAGTCTTTATGGGTTGGGGGGTGGGGTCACATTTTGTGCTAACAACAAAATTAGCAAATGTGTCCCATCTATTTCACATAATAAGAAATTTGATGATGCATCGTCACCATCATCCTCCACATGCATGCTAAACTTATATCTAATGTTACAATTGAAAAGGTTGTTCTTTGTTCTTAAGGGGAGCATCTTCCCCATTTATATAAAACTTAGCACTAAATTAGGGCATGCAGACCTATATGTCAATTTTGTGAGTTTCACAAGCTTAGCCTATAAGAGGGAGAACTTAACTCAAATGATATTCATGATAAAAACCTGTATTTATGTTTAGATTTTTTCCCTCTCAACTCTTCAGCTATTAATTATACCTGCAGTAGAAACAGCAGATGTGTAAGTAACATTTGGCAGACGCAGGAATTCAATGTAGCTTATGTTATGAGCAGCACAAGTTATTCTCTTTTCGGGTGAACTATTGATTTTTCTTCCTCTTTGAACTAAAGTTTCTCACATAAACAAAACCACCCCAGGGAAAGGGGCAGATGTTCCCTAAAGGACAACGGCACGCGACAGTCCTCGAGTCTGTTGAAGAATTCACCTCTCTCTCTCTCTCTCTCTCAGCATTTTGTCAAAATAGCATTTGATTCAAGTAATTAAAAAGAAAAAGTAACTTCCAAGACCGGATGCAGTTGATTCACAGTGCGTTTTATTGTTTTGTTTTGTTTTTTTTCATAATGAGCGCGCCACCCGAGCCATGCACGCGACACATCCTTTGTTATTTTAATCAGCACGAGTCCTTGCTGCGTCACGATAGGGGGAATCTACTACCAATAGGCTATATTGTATTGTCTTTTTTCCTGAGCACAAAATAAGGTTAAAACGTATTCGCATGCTTGATGCCACACCACTTTCACATAGGACTGCGTTGTCTCATTCAGAAAGAGAGACAAAAAATCAAACATTTGCGCTCTACTTAAATTTTTGACGGATCTGCGCCGATTCGCAGACACTCTCCCACAAGCCGTTACTCTGTGTTCCCACGGCCACTTCCAGCAGCTTCCCTAACCATATGGCCCATCAGCGGCATTCATGTGCTGCTTCTTTACATGCTTCCAGTCTCATTCGGAGGAGAAGCCCGCGTGCGCGCGCACTGCCCAGAGAGGCAGTGGAGACATGCAGTTGTGATGTGAAAAAACGCCATTTGGTTGGTAGCAGATGGTTGGCTTGGGGAGGGGGGCTGTCCGCGTCTTCAGAGAGAGTCCCCGAGGGCTCCCCTTGTATTCAGAATCAATGAAAATTAAAGCGCAAAGAAAGATGAAGAGTCAGAGCTCGAGTCCCGGCTTTGTTTGCCGCAGCTACTGGTGGGCAGGAGTTAAAGTACAACAGCCCCCTATAGAAACACTTAAGTTAAACAGTCTCCCCATAGTCCACCTTCAGAAAAGAGGAGGAATGCGAGAAAGGAGCTTTCTGCTTGATTTAACTAGGACAGAATCGCGTGGCATAAATTATGCTTGAAAAGAATAAGCGAAGTGGGCATAAATCTGAGGGTTTTCAGCATGCTTTTCAGTGACGCTTTGCTGGGCTAATCGGGAAATGTGTGCAACGTCAGGGCAAAGAATAGTGTGATGATAGCTGGGTGACACGGTTCCAGCTCTTATTTACGGCCAGCGGTTCAATAACTCTCCGGAGTGTGTGATGCAATGACACCTGTTCGCACGATAACATCCCAACGCGTTCGATTGAACAATAACGCATGCTTCGAATAGACTGAATTATTTTCTTCAGATCTGTTTATATCTGGCTCCTTACAACGCGTAACTGTGCGCGTATTGTATAGCGTTCCTTTGGATTTGAAAACCGCGAGTGCTTTCAATTAACGCACTAATGAAGACCACCCTCCCTCTCTCTCTCTCTCACACACACACACAAACAAACGCTCACGAGACAGAGCGAAAGAGCGCGAGCGCGACTTATTTAACAATATGAACGATTAAAAAACGCATTGGAAACTTCCTCGTCAAATTAAACGCAAAATAATTGATAAAACACCAAAACAACAGAAGCTGCTAGGTACTTTTGTGAGGGATGACGTGTGAGAGGGGAGCTCATTCTCATTGTGAGGGGAGCAGGTGCTGTGTGAATTACCATACGAGCTGAGAGCACAGAGAGAGAGAGAGAGAGAGAGAGAGAGAGAGAGAGAGAGAGAGAGAGAGAGAGAGAGAACTTACTCTCCTCTCACACACAATAACAAAGTGCCTTAATGACAGCCACGCGAACGACACACACCAGTTCAGCGTTTACAATCCAGATGGAAACTCGAACTTAGAGAACTTATAGTCCCCAAAACTCAACCACTGAAATGAAAAATGTGTTGTTAAAAAAGCAAAGAAGGTTAATAATAAATATTCTATTTGCATGACCTGAATATGCGCCTAATTCACCTTGATAAAAATGTTGTCATATAAACAGAAGTAAAATTACACGGCACAATTAGCTATATATTTCTGTAATTTATGGATTTATTAAGGTTAACTGATAAAAAAGTTTAGTAAAAATTGAAAAGAATGATGGTTTACATCTTATTGTTATAATGTTTTACAATAACAAACCTTTTATTAGCTCAAATATGTTTTTTTTTTTTTGGTTTAACTTTAAAAAGTAAGTTACTGGGCTGGTTGCCTTAAAAATTTGAATTCATTAGATAGAAAAAGATAGATAGATTATAGTCTTAATCAGATAGAAAACTCAAAATATTATGTTATCTGACATTAATTATATAAGTTCATTGGACAAGATAGGCTACATAGTTTGATTTTTTTTACAGTGATGAACATTACAACGACCTTTTAACGAACTCATTTAGCCTAATCAAAGTAAATAAATAGAAAAAAATAGAAAAGGTTAGCACACCACAAACCCCGCTGTAGCCTATTTGTCCCGTTATCAGGAATGCGACATTCCTGCAATGTGTGATGTAATTTGTGGTTTTAGGTCAGAGTGGGATGTACAGGATTCTCAAGGTTGCTTATTTTCCTGTATGTAAATTTCTTTTTTTTACTCTCTCTCTCTCTCTCTCTCTCTCTCTCTCTCTCTCTCTCTCTCTCTCTCTCTCTCTCTCTCTCTCTATCACACACACACACACACACACACATTCTATCTCTCTCCCAGTGGCAAAGAGTTGCACATTTTACAGCTCAGTGACCATTTGCCGATTTTTTTCTTCTTTCCTTGGGGAGGGGGGTTGTTGGGGATGGTGTGGATTGAAAAGTGTCCCTTTGTGACAACCAGAGCCAGATTGGGGAGTAGCTCATTTGCATCTCATTACCCTAGCAGTCTCTGCCTGTATATAACCGGCCGCAGGAGGACTGGGACACTAAACACGCACAATCCAGTCAGTCTCTCACATGGAAACAAGAGTATACAGGAGGAAAGTTTGGATCATTTCCACGCCAATTATATAAACGGAAAATAAGATAAGAAGAACCATATTCCTGGGTTTTCTGCATTTCCCCCTGCTTCCTAAACTAAGTGGACTGCAAACTTTTGACAACTTGGAGTATTCGCCTTCTGAGGGAATTTGTTCGTGCCCATTTTTTCTTTTTTTTTTGCGCATCGGGGTTTCCTCTTTATATTCGTATTTGGGATTTAATTGGGATTTTTTTTTCAAGGGAGACTTTCATGGGCTTGCATGAGCTGATAAAGTGAACGCAACAGAGCATCTGCCTGCCACTGAGTGGAGAACTTCGAGCCTCAATGATTTATTGAGACACGGTCTCATACAATCGCCTGGCCCGTGGAAGCTTCACAACACAGTTCAGATCATCTCCACCATGGGACGACTTATGATAGCGGCTTTGCTGTGTGTCGTTATAAGCCAGGTAATTAAAGTCAACGTCTGATTACTGTATGTGAGCAATGATCTCACATTATGATGGGAACTTTTAGTAATTGATTTTATTTGCATGTCTTTTCAGGGGTTTTGTTCTGGGGTTTTCGAGTTAAAGTTGCAGGAGTTTCTTAACAAGAAAGGGCTGACAGGCAACGCAAACTGCTGCAAAGGATCCGCGCCAGAGGTTCAGCAGTGTGAATGCAAAACCTTTTTTAGGATTTGCCTGAAACATTACCAAGCCAATGTGTCTCCAGATCCCCCGTGCACTTACGGTGGGTCCGTTACCCCAGTGCTCGGATCAAACTCCTTCCAAGTTCCCGAGAGCTTTCCTGACAGCTCGTTCACCAATCCCATTCAGTTCTCCTTTGGATTCACATGGCCGGTGAGTAGTTTGCGTTCTTTTATTTTAACATTGTAGGCTACTGTATAACGTTATCTTGATAGCCTGTTTGTCCGTTTTGATGTGGTTTATTACAAGTACCCTAATGATTTGTAAGGACTCAGGATGTGGGTATTTAGGCGCTTTAGCGGGTGGGAAAAGTCACATCCCCTGGGTTGAAATATAATTGTCAGCTCAGTGTGAAATTCCGAAACCTTTCATTTTACTGCAGTAAGTAAGTGTGAAATCGGAAAAATGAAGCTCGAATCCCCAGTGCGATCACACCTCAAGCCATTCACATCTTCCGTTATATGTAAATCAGCAGGGATGTGTGGAGGAATGCGTTTCTAGTCTAATCTTGAATCTTTTAACTTATATTAACACGTAATTTTCTATGTTTCAGGGAACATTTTCGCTGATTATCGAAGCGTTGCACACCGATTCCAACGATGATCTGTCGACAGGTAATAAAATGCATTTAACAGAAGTTACGCTTTTGTTAATCGTTGTGCGGGAATGAGCTAACGCAAAATTTAAAACGTCCACAGAAAACCCAGAACGTCTGATCAGTCGCGTGACCACCCAAAGACACCTGACAGTGGGCGAGGAATGGTCCCAAGATCTACAGGTTGGTGGGAGGACAGAGCTGAAGTACTCGTACAGATTCGTTTGTGATGAGCATTACTACGGCGAGGGCTGCTCTGTCTTCTGCCGTCCCCGCGACGACACTTTCGGCCACTTTACCTGCGGAGAGCGCGGAGAAATCATCTGCAACTCCGGTTGGAAAGGACATTACTGCACAGAACGTAAGTATAAACTATCACCTGTGTTTTGAAAGTTTTCAGTGCATGCTTGCTTTGGTATTTCGCGAGGAAAAAAAAACAACAACAAACTTCGTCGCTATGGTAGCAAGCAACAGGCGTTTGTGTGATTCAAATGAGGGACGTTGGCCAAATAATGGCACGCGTGCCATAGATTAAATGTAACGCCTGATTGGTTACTTGGCAGAGCGCTGGGCGCTGATTGGCTCATAGCGCTGAGGTATTGTTGGAAGGGGGCAGCTGCAGAGTGAAGGTAGACAATAGAGCAGCTGTCCTGCACTGGCACCATGTACACCAGCTGTCCACCCTTATCTGCACCGACTCTGGGACATTATGGGGAGGGGGTTGGATGAACAGAGTGAAAAAGGGGACTTCTGACCCACAGTTAGAGAAAAAAGGGGCTTTTGTTTAGGAAGCTTTTGTATGAGTGCAACTGTGTTAACCAGAGTGTCCTTCCAATGGTTGTGAGGAGAAGTTTTTGTTGTTGTTGTTACCCACAAAGTACGAGTGAGCAGCTTGGTCAAGCTGTGCCAGAATAATAATAATGGAGTCTGTCAGAATGGACCTGGTAATAATAAAAAAATGTTTCTCTTTATAGCAATCTGTCTTGCGGGATGCGATGAAGACCATGGCTATTGCGATAAACCCGGTGAATGCAAGTAAGTGCGATGGAGATTTTTAACACTCAACCTTCATTGCTGTGGAAGTTAACAACATACTAACTGGTCCTCTTTGGTGTTTTTAGATGCAGAGTGGGATTTAATGGAAAGTACTGTGACGACTGCATCCGCTATCCGGGCTGCTTGCATGGCACCTGCCAACAGCCATGGCAATGCAACTGCCAAGAGGGTTGGGGAGGCCTCTTCTGTAACCAAGGTGAGCCTTTGGACATCATAAACTTGAGCAAGTTGTTGGTTTAGAGTTGTCCATTGACTCTGTACGCAGCAGAGAAGACTAACCTACATGTTTTATTTTGTGTTGCAGATCTTAACTACTGCACACATCACAAACCATGCCAGAATGGGGCCACTTGCACCAACACTGGCCAGGGAAGCTACACCTGCTCATGCATACCTGGCTTCACCGGGAGACCTCTGTGAGAAAGAGGTCAACGAATGCTCTGGCAGCCCGTGCAGAAATGGAGGAAGTTGCACTGTGAGTTTTAATAAAAATGCGAGTCTCTGTTTTATGTGTTGTATAGGACTTGAGTTTTGTTCAGTGTCCTAACTTCATCTCAATTGTTCCCTGGATTTCACAGGATCTTGAAAACACCTACAGCTGCACATGTCCTCCTGGTTTCTATGGAAGAAACTGCGAGCTGAGCGCCATGACTTGCGCCGACGACCCCTGCTTCAACGGTGGACGCTGCGCTGATAACCCTGATGGAGGATACTTCTGTCAGTGTCCGACGAGCTACGCTGGATTCAACTGTGAAAAGAAGATTGATCACTGCAGCTCCAACCCTTGCTCGAATGGTACATTGATTGCTCCCATTCAAATCCCTGAAATGCTGAAGAGGTTGTGTTTGAATCAGTTGTCTCATTTCTTCTATCTTACTCTTATTCTGCAGGTGCCCAATGTCTAGATCTTGTGGACTCCTATCTTTGTCAGTGTCCTGAGGGTTTCACTGGAACGCACTGTGAAGACAACATCGATGAGTGTGCCGCCTATCCCTGTCAGAACGGCGGCACGTGCCAAGACGGACTCAACGACTACACCTGCACCTGCCAACCTGGATACAAGGGGAAGAACTGCACCTCCACAGCCAACCAGTGCCTCCACAACCCATGCCACAACGGTGCCACTTGTCATGAGAGGGATGCACGCTATGTGTGCGCTTGCATCCCGGGTTACGGAGGACGTAACTGTCAGTTCTTGCTCCCGGAGAACTCACCTGTTGAGGAAGCCGACAAAAGATACTCTTGCGCCGAGGACGATGGGGCCTTTCCTTGGACGGCGGTTTGTGCTGGGATTATTTTAGTGCTTTTAGTCCTGATCGGCGGCACCGTCTTGGTCGTCTACATCCGTCTTAAGCTGCAGCAGAGGAGCCAGCAAGTTGACAGCCATAACGAGATCGAGACCATGAACAACCTGACCAACAACTGCAGCCGAGACAAGGACTTGTCCGTAAGCGTCATCGGAACCGCGCAAGTAAAGAACATCAACAAGAAAGTGGACTTTCAGAGCGACGCCACAGGCGGAGAAAAAACGGATTCAAATCTCGTTACTCTCTAGTGGATTACAATCTTGTTCATGAGCTAAAGCCAGAGGACTTGGGTAGAGAGGACTCTGAGAAGAGCGAAGCAACAAAATGCGAGGATTTCGAGTCCGACTCAGAGGAGAAACACAGAAATCATTTAAAAAGGTAAATATTGTTGTGTGTGGATTTTGGTTACTTTCGACAAGGTGTTGTCATGCAGTACTAAAGTTGAGTCTTTTCATTTTCAGTGATTCTTCAGAGAGGAAACATACAGATTCTTTGTGCAAAGACACAAAGTACCAGTCAGTCTTTGTTTTATCAGAGGAGAAGGATGAATGTATTATTGCAACCGAGGTAAGTCCAGAAGCTTTCTATTGTTTGAGGTCATGAGAGTTAGTCTGCAAGTCTCGAATCTAGATTTCTGAACGCTAAATTTAGGCCATTTCTTCTTGTTCCAGGTGTAACGCCACAACGGAGCTGTAGCTCATCTTGTTCTACAGGAGGTTTTACTCCAGTAATGCTGCTCAAACCAGAGGGAAGGTTTCCTTCATGTGACTGCTGCTGTGAAACTTATGTTGAAGGTGATATTCAGAATGAGCTGGTTCTCAACTGAAGTAAACACAGTGACTGCAGGAAAGGACGTTGGGCCATACTGGCTCGGACTCTCAAAGTTTGTTTCCCAGGAACGTGCCAAGTGGACTCGCTGCACTTCCTGTAGGGACGGTTTTACCTCATTGCACTATGATGGGTTGTATTTTAATGTATTTAACACACATTTGAATCGAATACTGTGTATGCATATGCACTGACTGCAGTGTGTATCTGGAAGTTCTCTGATCGTTACGTGAGATCGGTTGAGGAAAAACACTGCCATCAAATATGTTTGTTACTGATTTGTTTTTGGAAAGCTTGTATTTCTTTTATTTAAATGTTATTTGTGATCGATGTGTTTGTGGTTTCTTTTCTCGTGTGCGTGAAGTTTGATGTAATTTAAAATCTTTTTCATCTTGCAAATTTGTCTATTGTAAATAAGGCACTTTCGAGTCGATGTGACTTTTCTGATGTAAATGTATTTAAACACGCTGTCAAAACTTACAGGAATTGTCTTTATGACTGTTGCCCAATGAAAAAAAAATCACCTTAATATTTTTCCAAATAAATCCTGTATGAAATATCACAAAATTGGTCAGGTATTACTGAGTTATTGCACTGAGTTTGCTATCTTTAAATCCTTTTGTTAATTTTGCCAGATTTATGTGACAAATGTGGCATGTTTTCCGTTTTAACCTCATTGAGTAAGACAAAGACACACCCGGTAAAGTCAAATTACAGCCTCGATCTTGATGGCAGGGTATTTTTGGGATGCAAGAGCACTTTGACAAAAACATCAAAACCACTTTTTGGGTGAAGTTTCTGTTTGGTGGAACTTTTTATGTCAAAGCTGTAGCCAAGCTCATTATGTGACTTTTACAAAGCAAAAGGAGAACTGGAACACTCCCTTCATTACCATTATAATATGTATTAAAGATGCAGTATTTTCTTTTTTTTATCATTCAGAACAACCTGCAAGCATAGATATTTAAGGCTTAACATATGCTCACTTATTCAAGCAGACCACCAACTATTGAAGTCTTTCTGATGATGTGACTTATCATCCTATTTAATGGTATTTAAGGAATGGCATTTTATGGATATTTAGAGCACAAGAGAGCATATCATTATGCATTTTCAATATAGTTAATTCAATATGGAAAGTAGCTGTCCAATATTTCCTTTAGATCAATAACTGTAAATATTAGAAGTGACTTCTGTCGCTCTGTAGAACTTGTAGAGTCTTTGGTTACGGGTTCAGGGAGGATACAGTGAAAAGTATTCAGTGGTATTAGCCAACTGTTGGACAGTTGCTTTCACATACCACGCTAAGCTTTTAACTTAACTTTTTTCACTCGCACAATAGGATTTCGCTGAGTTGGAAAATAACAGGAGACAGGCCTAAAGCAGTTCTTTTGTTTCTTCATTCAGCGTAGGCCTGACGCACTGCTGCAAATATCTTCTATTAGATCTTTTTCAGTTGTGTGTGTTTTCAACATTGTGTTCGGTGTGTGGATTCATTAGCAAAATACTTATGCTGTAATCTTATTTTAAAACAAAAAAAGAACATTTTAAATGCTCTTAATAGTCTCATCAGGCTCAGGGTGAAAATGTTTGCAAGTTGCAAGCTGTGCTTAACTATTACACCAACATATGCGGCAAGCTATAGTGTAAACAGTTTTTGTACAGTTTGCTGTTGTTAACAGCAGTACACATCAATGTTGTGTTCCTCATTAGTTTGTCCTGTTCAATAAAGACCAAAAGATGTGATGCAATGGACACTTTTCACATTTCTAGGGTTCTCAGAAGCAGAAGTCATCATGTTGTGGTACACTACAACAAATAGAACTTCTGATTTCCCATTTGCTTTAAAAGCAAACAATAGCGTTTCTAAGACTTTCTAAAAAAATTAAGAATTTGATTACAGTTGTCAGAAAAGAGAAATATTGCTAATTTGCCATCACTCCCTCGGCTACAAACACTCATGCCGCAGCTTTAACTGGTTTTCTGAAATGTAACGCCAAGGTAATATAACACAAAGTATAGTTGTATTATTCAAGGGTGTATTGAGAGATTTGTAGATATGCGACCTTATGAACAATGTATTCAACCTGGTTTCAGTGTACAGTTCTTTTTCAACAGTATTTTGATCTTAATATTTAAATGTGAAGGGCTAGATGTGGTAAAACACTCATAATGCGTTCTACCAAGTGTTACAATGAATAGCTTCGCCCACAGTTAAATCTCATTGGTCCAGTATATTAACTCTTGCCCCACCAGCATAAAAAAAAAAATCAGACACTGCCAGCATTTTTGAAAATTTTCAGAAATTCTCCCAGAGTATTTTGTTGTATGAATGTCTGAACTTGCCATATATCATAAAGTGTTCTTACTTTTTTAATCAACACTTAATTTGATTTAAAAAGTTGTGTTTTTGTCAATGATGATTACAACGTGCATAATCAATGCTTTTATTGATTTCGTCCTTCTTTTTTTGCCTGTGTTTTGATCCGGAGATTGTACTCTTTCAGAAGATGCATAATTGATGCATAATATGGTCAATTCCATCAATGCCAGAGAAAGAGTTAATCCTGATTGTGGCACGTTGTGCAGAATTTAAGTAACATTTTATTTTACAGTGTCCTTATAACAAGTAGTTACTAAGTCTAAACTAGCATAGATAGTTATGCAGTACTGTAAAAAATAAACCGTAAATTTTACGAAAAAAAACAGCAGTTGTGGTTGCCAGAACTTTACCGTTAAAAATACAGTAGGAACGTTAATGGTTTTACAGACTTAACTTAAAATTTACAGTAATAAACCGTATTTTACTTTCAGAAAAAATGTGAATTTACCAATTTATTGACTTATTGATATCTGTTTTAGACCATTGTAATACACTGACAACCAACAATCATTACAGTAGTGATGAGAGTTACATGAACACAGCTCATCACAAATGAATACTTGTAAAAAGAAATACTTATTTAAAGAAGCTGCACAATGTCATTCATACAAACATTAAGCACCATCATGGTAACACACATGAAATGTACAAAAATGCAATAAACATTAATTTAACAACAATAAATGTAACATAAAGCCCTAATGTACATAACTGATTAGAAAAAATAAATAAATAAAACTATGAGGA
Organism: Hybognathus amarus; assembly: GCA_030378365.1. Taxonomy (NCBI): domain Eukaryota; kingdom Metazoa; phylum Chordata; class Actinopteri; order Cypriniformes; family Leuciscidae; genus Hybognathus; species Hybognathus amarus. Next base: position 301,155 of record JAQIUQ010007738.1, on the reverse strand, counting down.
ACCATAGTTATTTCAACAAAAGTACATAAAATGTGAAGTGTCACACAGGGAATTGTGGGAATGTCAATTTATGGTTTTTCACTGTAAATTATACAATGATTTGTTCTTTTTTACTTTCAAAAACTGTAAATTTAACAGTATTTTACTGTAAAATTATATCACAGTTATTTACCGTGTATGGTACGGAAACTTTCTGTTTACCAATTAACAGTTTGGCACTGTAGCATTTTTACAGTATTTTACCGTTAAAATCACGGGTATTTTTTACAGTGAGATAACGGTTAACGAATGTGGTTAACCTTAAATTGGTAGCACTTTTTTTTACAGAACTTTTTTTTCTCCTTTTTTTCCCTTTGTACATGCATACTATGTACTTATCAAAGTAATTACAATAACTGGGTAATAAATAGGTACAAACGCTGAACCTACCCATAAACCTAAACTTAACCCATATAGTTAACTTTAAGTCGGACACTGTAAGTACACATAAGTGCACCAAACCCTTTGTCAATTAATATTATTTAAATGTTTAATTACATGCTGAGTAACAAAGACACCTTAAAATAAAGTGTAGCCCATTTTGTTCTTAGAGAAGACAAAGTAATATTCAAAGAAAACCTGATCATGATTTTAGCCTATTTGGCTTGTTTTTCTGTTTCAGGCGATATAATATGTTATAGGGTTTCCATGTGCTGTTTAACTAGAAGCTTTGTTCTGTTCAGGTTATTATGTCTTTTATCTGCAGGACGCTACCATGACGAAACAAGACGTTTCATGGTGAAGTACATTTACATGACAAGAGAAGAATTTCAGCTGAGCGTGGTTGTTTAAGTGTTTCCACTTCACGGGCAGATCTCGTCACAGATTATAGCCCCCTTTTTCTGTTGGAGAGTCGTCGTACTTTCTTCTTTGTTCGGGAAGCGATGAGTGATAGTAGTGTACGCCATGCCTTCGGAATCAGCCTGTATGTGCGACCTTACTTCTGCTTGGCGTAGTCCTTATAGAGCTACTTTCTGCTGCCAATCCCTTCAATGGCAAGTTACATTTTGACAGATTGTGGTGAGAGGGGAACACGAGCATCAGTAAAGGGATTTCGCCACAGCGATGACCCACCCTTTGTTCAGGCGTAGTGGTCACCTGTCAAGTCCTCACAATGCAGAGCCATCCCCTTTCAACTGTTGCAACCTGGGCCCTTCAGATCTCATTTGCTTTGGTAGAGAAGCAATTCAGAGTCCTTGCAAGGGAAGTTTCAGGGAACAAAACGGTTTCATCCAGGGCAATTGAGAGCAAACAAAAAGAAGTCAGTGGGTGGAAGAGCTGCTGTTATACACAGAATGTCAGTAAAATGGACGAATGTGACATCTGGAACTAGAGGAAAACTTTCATCTTTTATGTTTCCATTCAAAGTTACAAACTTAACTTTGTACAAAATTGGAATGTTGCATACAACATTGCAAATATTTCATTCCATGTTTTCAAAAGAACATAATCGGCATTTCGTGGAGAAAATGGTGCAACAAAATATCTGTAATAAAAATGGACGTTTCTGCAATCTGTGATGCCATTGTGGTTCTTTTTTCATACCATGTAAATTAATTAAATTTCAGAACGCAGATACTAGTACAATAAACACTGTCTGGGTTCGAAGGTGGATGCTGGTGTTTGAAACACAATCATGTTAGATAGTACTTTTAGGATGTCATTATGCCAAATCATTTTGATGACAGACATTGGCTCAGGCATTTCAGTATCAAACCAACATTTGATATGCTTTGCGATGTGATTGGTTCCTGTCACAGTTTTTTTTTAATTCGCTTTGGTCCTATTTTCACATGTAAGGAGTCCATTTTCAAAACTCTTAGTGCTAATATCACAAGTCATGAAAAGTGCACTTTTTTCCAATATTTCCTCGTATCTTCAATCATGTCAGGACAATACACAAAATCACAAGGTATCCTTTTCACAACACAAAATATCTTATAATCAAACTTTTGATTTGCATATCTTCTTGTTCAGTTTAATACAATGGTCTAAAATGTAATCCAACTGATCTTAATGGTTAATCAATTAATCATTTGGTACACCTATACATTTCAGTAGATATTGATTCTATATACACTTTCTATAGAACTTGTTTGCAATTTCCAATATGGATGACCAAATGTAATGAATTCTTATAGATAATAACCACCACTGTGTTCAAAGTGTGTGCACATGCATGCATGTGTGTGTGTGTGTGTGTGAGAGAGAGAGTTAGAAATTTGCCATTTCTGAACATACAGCAGAATAGAGTACAAGGGAGAGGAAACAGTCAATGACTGTAAAACATCAGATTGATCAAAGATCTGATGGCATCATATACAGCATTTTACATTACAGCATGCATGCCATGTGATACTGTAAACAGATTACCATGGTAGAGACTGCCACATTACTGTAACTCAACCTTCATCTGTAAAGGTCAACTACAGTATTGATTTAGTCATATGGCACAGTGAAATCATTTACTGTATTGCCAGCAAACTCTGTTCTAGCACATAACCTCATGGCTGTGTCATACTTCATCACACCTTTTAACACACTACATAGATACTATTACAAACATTATGGTTTCAAATTACATAAGTTCGGTAATGCAAGTGTATTTTCTAATGTGGCAACTGTAGCCTGTATTGATTATTTCAGCAACAAGAGTGAGTTGAAACATGTATCTTGCACTTTTTGCTGTTGAATGAACTGATTGTTAAAAGTACTAAATTGGAAGAAGATACTGTTGAGTTTCTGTGATTAAACCAAAGGTTCTCATTACATATTACAATAATCTTGTGTTTGAAACAATGGTTGTGTGGACTGAAATGTGTATAATTGTAATAAAAGCATGGGAAAGATTTTGAAAGAATGACTAGCTAAGTGTGATTAGTTTGGAATTTTGTACTAAGAGTTTTGTAAATGTACAATTTACTTTTGAAAATAGTACCAAACAAATAAAAAATACAAAAAACTGTAAGAGTGCAATGGTAGATAATTCAACAAAACAGGCCTTAATAACAATTCCAAATTGGACAACGTAGGTGATCACAAGAAATTATACTCTTAGGAAACAACCACGTACAACATAAACAACTTGACAGAACTCAGGGTTTAAACACACAGGGTATGGTAATTAACAGGCTTGGGGAGGGTTACTTTAAAAATGTATTCCGATACGGTTACAAATTACTTAATAAAAAAAGTATTCAGTAACGTAATCCAAGTACCAGAATATGAAAGTAATGTAACTGATTACTTTTGGATTACTTCAAGGACAGATATTATTAAAACTTTTACTTATTAAGAATTCCACATCCCTGAAATCACATCCCTGACATCTCAGTGGCTACAGTATGATTTTAAAGATTATTATGTATTATGTAGGCTACAAGGAAATAATAAAAACACAATGTGGCGAGGGGGGCGTGGTTTTGCATGGCGGGCGATCTTCCTCCCCCCGGGTTTCGGCACCAGTGTGATGATGTTCAGGGATAACCAGGAAGGAAGAAGACAGGGGTCGGCTTGAGCTGGGACGTTTTTCTTTTATTCTCAATATGATAGTCAAACATAAAGGGCGCACAGAGCGCGATCACCGTGCTTCAGCACAGCACTTAACACAATAACTCAGAATTCCTGTCAACTTGTCTCACAGCAGCACACACACGGTCCCAGCTCGTCTCTCTCCGTTCTCTCTCACACGCCGGCTTATATCCGGTCTCTCCCTGTCAATTACTGAAATCAGACACAGGTGATCATCATCTGCACTTGACCTACTTACGCTCCGCTCTGTTCCGTCTCCTCTCTCCCGCTGCAGACTCCGCAAAACCACGCCCCCCTCGCCACACACAACATTTAAAAATTTGGTAACACTTTATTTTAATGTGTCATTGTTACATATGTTACATGTAATTACTATAGTAATAACTATAAATGATGCATAATTACATGCAACTAACCCTAAACCCTAATCCTAACCCTTTAGTAAGTACATGTAGTTACTTAATATTACTCAGTACTTAAATGTAGTATAATTACAGTGTAACTGTGACGATCTGCGGCTGGAGTGCCCGCTTAAGCCTCTGGGGGGCACTCCTTCCTAGTTTATTGTTTCATTCATGTCTTACCCTGGACTGATTATGGTTTATTTGTTGCACCTGTTTTAGATTGAGCTCCCTGATTTAAGCCTGAGTTTTCCCTTTGTTCAGTGCTCAGTATTGTAAGTGTCTGACTGCTTCTAGCATTTCCTAGTTTCTCAGTATTTTCTAGTTTCTTAGTGTTTTCTAGTTTCATGGTTCCTGGACTCCCTGCCTGTTTCTGGTCTTCCCGTTTGCCTTGTCCCTGCATTGTTTGTTTGCTGATCTGGACTGCTTACCTGGTTTTGACCCCTGCCTGTTTCCTTGTACCTGTCTCTGGATTCTCCTCTAAATAAAGCCTGCGTTTGGATACACCACTGTCGGTTTCCCTGTGCAGTTTCATGACAGAATACTGAGCCACTACTGATCCAGCGGCTGAGAGGAACACAGACCTCTTAATGGATCCCACGGCACAGATCGTAAGTCTCCGCCAAGGAGAACGTCCTCTCAAGGTTTTTGTGATGGATTTTTTGAAGCTCTCTCGTCAGTCCTACTTGGATGATTATTGTTTAATGATGTTCTTTCGGGCAGGACTGTCTGAACCGCTCGGTTCTGCTATACCGTTTCCGAGTTCAAGCTGGACTCTTTCCCAATATATTGATCTGGCCCTTTCCATGAGCGGTTCGCCTTTTACTGCTGATTTTTTGGAACTTTTGCTTCACAGAGAACCCAACGATTCAGCATTTTACAAGGTACCCACTGAATCCACGCATCTAGAGTCTCCCGGTGAACCAGCGCTTCACACGTGCTCCGCCGAGTTTGCGCTACATGAAAGCCCAGTTGAACCAGCGCTTTGTAAAAGGTCCCCGAATCCACGCAACATGTGAATCCCGTCGTTCTAACACTTCATGTGAGCTCCGTTGTATTCCTGCCTCAAGCCTTTTCAACTGAGCCTGAGCACGTCCCCGCCGAGTCTAGTGCCGAGTCAAGTGAGTCAAGTGCCGAGTCAAGTGCCGAATCAAGTGAGTCAAGTACTGAATCAAGTGAGTCAAGTGCCGAGTCAAGTGTATCACGTGCCGAGTCAAGTGTGTCAAGTGCCGAATAGAGTGAGTCAGAGTGTGTCCAGGTCTGAATCTCCAGGTTCAAGTGAGTGATGAATCTCCAGTTCAAGTGAGTGATGAATCTCCAGTTCAAGTGAGTGATGAATCTCCAGTTCAAGTGAGTGATGAATCTCCTGTTCAAGTGAGTGATGAATCTCCTGTTCAAGTGAGTGATGAATCTCCTGTTCAAGTGAGTGAGTCGTACAGCCCAGGAAGTGTGTCTAGCCCTGTGACACGCCGCCGCAGGAGGAGGAGAAGGAGGACTCGTTCGGTTCGCCAGGCTCCGGTGACCCCGCCTCTGCGCCTCGCCCTGCCGGCCCCGCCTCTGCGCCTCGCCCTGCCGGCCCCGCCTCTGCGCCTCGCCCTGCCGGCCCCGCCTCGCCCCTGCCAGCCCCGCCTCTGCGCCTCGCCCTGCCGGCCCCGCCTCTGCGCCTTGCCCTGCCGGCCCCGCCTCTGCGCCTCGCCCTGCCGGCCCCGCCTCTGCTGCCTCGCCCTGCCGGCCCCGCCTCTGCGTCTTCGCCCTGCCGGCCCCGCCTCTGCGCCTCGCTCTGCCTGCACCCTTCAAGCTCCGGAGGGCCTTTCCTGTACCCGTTCACCACCCAGAGTTTCCTCCCGTGAATTTCCCCAAGTATTTTTTTTTGGGGGGGGGATACTCTGTGGGGGCCATGGAGGCGATGCTGACATGGACCTCGTCCCGAGTCTGTGAGGGCCATGGAGGCGAAGCTGTCATGGACCTCGCCTGTGTCTGCTCCGCCCTCGTCCCTGTCCAAGTGTGCCCTGTCCAAGTCTGCTCCGCCCTGGCCTTCTGCTCCGCCCTGGCCTTCTGCTCCGCCCTGGCCTTCTGCTCCGCCCTGGCCTTCTGCTTCGCCTCGTCCGGCTCCGCCCTGGCCCTCGCCTCGTCCGGCTGCGTCCTGGCCTTCGCCTCGTCCTGCTCCGACCACGCTCTGTGGCCCAGGCCCGCCTTGGCTACCTCCTGGTCCCGTTCCCCTGCACGGGCCTGGTCCTCCGTCCCTCCCCCAGGATCACCTTCGCTCTGCCCCCGCCTGGAACGTTTCAGGAGCGTCTGGAAGCAGCTCCTTAGAGGGGGGGTTATGTGACGATCTGCGGCTGGAGTGCCCGCTTAAGCCTCTGGGGGGCACTCCTTCCTAATTTATTGTTTCATTCATGTCTTACCCTGGACTGATTATGGTTTATTTGTTGCACCTGTTTTAGATTGAGCTCCCTGATTTAAGCCTGAGTTTTCCCTTTGTTCAGTGCTCAGTATTGTAAGTGTCTGACTGCTTCTAGCATTTTCTAGTTTCTCAGTATTTTCTAGTTTCTTAGTGTTTTCTAGTTTCATGGTTCCTGGACTCCCTGCCTGTTTCTGGTCTTCCTGTTTGCCTTGTCCCTGCATTGTTTGTTTGCTGATCTGGACTGCTTACCTGGTTTTGACCCCTGCCTGTTTCCTTGTACCTGTCTCTGGATTCTCCTCTAAATAAAGCCTGCGTTTGGATCACCACTGTCGGTTTCCCTGTGCAGTTTTCATGACAGTAACAATGACAGATTAAAATAAAGTGTAACCAAAAATTCTACACAATCTACATATTAGTTGATTTTAAAATAGGAAATAATCTGTTGACTAATGCTGTGATCTTTCTTAATTTGCCTGACTGAACTTGGGCCGTTGGCAGAAGGAGTTCCCCTACGTTAGCAGTGAACATCTCCTTAAGTGAGACTGAGAACGAAGAGATTATTAAATTACATTTTAGGTATTAAAAAAGCTACTCTCTTAATTTCTACAGATTCCAGTATCGCTAGAAAACTTACAACAGCGATCATACAAACCACTGAATTTTAAAGCAGTAATAAACACTAAGTTACATACTAGCTAACAACAAGGCACAGTTTGCATTGTAAAACCATGTTGTTGGAATTTTCCTCTTTAAAAACAAAATAGCAGCGGAATTTTCAAGCAATAAAAGCATTTTTACCTGTGAGCAGCATCGTTTCTAGCAGCAGTGATTCAATCGGTGTCTGAGGAGATTGTTGTCGAGAGCTGTTTTTTTACGCAGTCACCAGCGGGTGGCACACATGACTCGATGTCGTGAGTCATTAATATAGAGTTATTATGCCAAAATACAGATTTACTTCGTTTTAAATGAAACCATTGTAATCCTGAAAGTATCCCCCCTTTTTCAAAAAGATTACTACGTTTTTTTATGTAACTGTAACGAATAACAGTTACTGGATTTTTGTATCCTGATTACATAACGGCATAACATGTATTCCGTTACTCCCCAACCCTGGTAATTAACAGAACTAGAAACAGGTGTGAAACTAATGAGTTACTAGGGAAACTAGCAAACAGAACTCAGGCAAACTTTAACAGGGAAAAAATTAAAACAAAACCAAATGAAACAGAACAAAGCAGAATGAAAACGTTACAGAAACTTTTGGTGCATGGCACAGGTAAAGCAATAACTGACCAAGGCGTATCTGGAGGGATGAGGGTATCCAGTGGAGCCTTGAGGAAGACGGTTCCAGTTGGAGCCAAGGGAGAGAGGAGCAAGGTGGAGCCGACAGGTCGATGGGCCGAGTGAAGTGACGGGAACCCCTTGCCAAGATTGACAGAACTTAGGGTTTAAATACACAGGGTTATAAACCTAACTAACTGGCAAACAGAACTTAGCCAAACCGTAACAGGGAACAGAATGAAAACAAAACCATACAAACCAAACCAATTGAAACAGAACAAAGCAGAATGAGAACTGTTACAGAACCTCTTGGTGCATCCTCGTGCTTTAACGAGTCCAACTTAGGAGGGATGGGGCTTATGAGGAGGACAAGGTGCTGGCAAAGGGTAGGCCACAGAAGAAGATGATGGCAGGAGGAGATGATGGCGGGTGGAAACCCAGAGCATAGCCAGAGTACAGAGGCGGAGCCAGAGGGGCTGAGGACCAAGGTGAAGGCGGAGCCGAAGGGGTATAGGGACAAGGGACAGCTGAAGGCCCAGATGTCCATGGCACAGGTAAAGCGATGACTGACCAAGGCGTATCTGGAGGGAAGAGGGTGTCCAGTGGAGCCTTGAGGAAGATGGTTCCAGTTGGAGCCGAGGGAGGGAGGAGCAAGGTGGAGCCGACTGGTCGATGGGCCGAAGTGGAGTGACGGGAACCCCTTGCCAAGACTGACAGAACTTAGGGTTTAAATACACAGGGTAATAAACCTAACTAACTGGCAAACAGAACTTAGGCAAACCGTAACAGAGAACAGAATGAAAACGAAACCATACAAACCAGGGGGCAAGGGGCTGGCGAAGGGTAGGCCACAGAAGAAGATGATGGCAGGAGGAGATGATGGCAGGTGGGAACCCAGAGCATAGCCAGAGTACAGAGGTGGAGACAGAGGGGCTGAGGACCAAGGCGAAGACGGAGGGAGGCCGGAGCTCGACGGAGCCGAAGGGGTATAGGGACAAGAGACAGCTGAAGGCCCAGATGTCCATGGCACAGGCAAAGCGATGACTGACCAAGGCATATCTGGAGGGACGAGGGTGTCCAGAGGAGCCTTGAGGAAAATGGTTCCAGTTGGAGCCGAGGGAGAGAGGAGCAAGGTGGAGCCGACAGGTCGATGGGCAGAGTGGAGTGACGGGAACCCCTTGCCAAGATTGACAGAACTTAGGGTTTAAATACACAGGGTAATAAACCTATCTAACTGGCAAACCGAACTTAGGCAAACTGTAACAGGGAACAGAATGAAAACAAAACCATACAAACCAAACCAATTGAAACAGAACAAAGCAGAATTAGAACCGTTACAGAAACTCTGGTGCATCCTCATGCTGTAACGAGTCCAACTGAGGAGGGATGGGGCTTATGAGGAGGACAAGGTGCTGGCAAAGGGTAGGCCACAGAAGAAGATGATGGCAGGAGGAGATGATGGCGGGTGGGAACCCAGAGCATAGCCAGAGTACAGAGGTGGAGTCAGAGGGGCTGAGGACCAAGGTGAAGGCGGAGCCGAAGGAGTATAGGGACAAGGGACAGCTGAAGTCCCAGAAATACATGGCGCAGGCAAAGCGATGACTGACCAAGGCATATCTGGAGGGACGAGCCTTGAGGAAGACGGTTCCAGTTGGAGCCAAGGGAGAGAGGAGCAAGGTGGAGCCGACTGGTCGATGGGCCGAAGTGGAGTGACGGGAACCCCTTGCCAAGATTGACAGAACTTAGGGTTTAAATACACAGGGTAATAAACCCAACTAACTGGCAAACAGAACTTAGGCAAACCGTAACAGGGAACAGAATGAAAACGAAACCATACAAACCAAGGGGCAAGGGGCTGGCGAAGGGTAGGCCACAGAAGAAGATGATGGCAGGAGGAGATGATGGCGGGGTGGGAACCCAGAGCATAGCCAGAGTACAGAGGTGGAGCCAGAGGGGCTGAGGACCAAGGCGAAGACGGAGGGAGGCTGGAGCTCGACGGAGCTGAAGGGGTAGTGACAAGGGACAGCTGAAGGCCCAGAAGTCCATAGCACAGGCAAAGCGATGACTGACCAAGGCGTACCTGGAGGAATGAAGGTGTCCAGTGGAGCCGAGGGAGGGAGGAGCAAGGTGGAGCCGACTGGTCGACGGGCCACAGTGATCGTGACTGGATCCCCTTGCCAAGAATAACAGAACTCAGGGTTTTAATACACAGGGTAATAATCCAAACTAGAAACAGGTGTGTAACTAATGAGTAAATAGGAAACTTACTGACATAGTAACAGTAACAGGGAACAGAATGAAAACGAAACCAAAACAGAAATAGACCATTACTGTCTGTGTGTTAGTCCAGTAATCCAGTCACATCCTCTGTTGAGGCAAAGACACGTGAGTTTTTTGTTGTGCATCAAGGATTTATTCTGTAAATGTGTTTCCATCCTAGTTTATGTGCATGTCCTCTTATTAGATCAAAACAATGTTTATTAAAAGTAGGCCTATTTAACAGTTTTTTTATTGCAGACAATATTAATGAAACAAAATGCATCATAAATATACATAAAAAGTATATTTACACTTTCATGACTCTTTCTTAACAGACTTTAGTGCATTTTCTAATAGTCATATCAGACGCTTTACTGTAAATTACATTTTAAATCATTTTATTTGTGCTTTAAAGAGATACACTTATTTTTGATGCATTATGGTATTTCAATCTTACATTTACAGTTCATATATTTAAAATTTCAAATTGTATTCAACTTTCAGCTTTAAAATATCTAATTATAAAGATAATTGATTTCACCAAAAATCTGTAAATAAAAATGTAATTAAATCTCATTTAAAGTTTCAATAAGAAATATCATTAAAGTATTTTTTTAGTTATAAATGCTTGTCAGTAGTCGACAAAAAAGAAAAAAAATGAAATAAGTCCTACTTAAGTGGGTAAAAAGCACTCTAAAGTTCAGCTATAGCTGCAATTAATATAAATGTAAACTATTATACATTTTCATTAAATTGTATTTAATGTTCAATATCCGAAAACACATTCAGTTTGTACATTAAATTATATTATATCTGTAATAAGCACTCTTAAAAAAAAAAAAAATGCTAAAGTGAACTTCTCTTTCATACGAGTGTAAATGAATATGATGACTTGAAATGACATGCACCAAAATATCATGCAAAATAAATCCAGGAAGGTGCATTAAAAAGTAAATAGTGTCAATTTGATTTGATGGCTTTAAAAGCACTTTCCTTGAATCTTGATTTTGTTTGGGACACGTTTTTACTCTGATTTTCACATTCCACACTGACACATTTCTACCATCAAATGCTAATGCTAATAAGCTAATGAAAGTATTGACTGTTATAAAATTCAGAAAATTGAAATAATCAAATTCCTCATTACATGTGTCCGAGTCACTCCAAAAATCTTGAGGAATGCGTTCACTTCAAACATGTGGCGGTCCCATTGATCCGCCATCAGGGGGTCTCGGACCACAGCATCTGACTTATCCATTGACACACGTTTAGCCAAATGGACCTGTGATTTACACTTCTGCAATTAGCTCAACTATTTCAAACATTCAAACTGGTTCGAGGTGTTTTCACAGGCCACACATGTTTTGGAGAAATGATTTATTTATCTTAAACGCTACCCAGGTAGGTTTAGAGGACACTTCATGCCCTTCTCCATTCTGTCCCAGAAGTGCCCCTTGACATTGCCCAGGAGAGTCAGACCACCCAGCCAGGAGAAGACAGTGCACCTCAGGCCCTGGAGATCATCAATCACTCGCGCTCTCGATGAGGGACCTAAAGACCTCTTGACTGATGTGAACCCTATTCCAAAATAGAGCCACTGATCTGGAGAGGGTGGCGTCTTTGTTTTTAAAACATACAGAAGGGCCTATGCTTGTCACAGCTGAAGAATAAAGCGCTCGCCAACCTCACAAGCTTATTCACGCTTTGAAAGAAGACACTTTCTGATAATTACTAGACTAAATAAATAAGTCACACCGTCCGGCGTTTCTTCATTCTAATACGCTGATCTGCTGCTCAGGAAACTGTTCTTATTATTATCAATGTTCAAAACTGTTTTTGCTGCTTAATATTTTTGTGGAAACTCTGGTACACTATACAATTTAAAAACTTTTATTCAGAAAGCTATGACACATCATAATGAAAAATATACATTTCCAATAAATGCTATTCATCAAAGAATCCTGATGCTTTCATGGAAATATTAAGCAGCAAACGTTGTTTTCAACATTGATAAGATAAGATTATTAATAACTGAGCAGCAAATCATCATATTAGAATTATTTCTGAAGGATAATGTGATGCTGAAGACAGGAGTAATGATGCTAAAAATTCAGCTTTGCATCACAGGAATAAATTAGATTTTGAAATATATTCATATAGAAAACAGTTATATTTAAATTGCAATAATAATTCACAATATTTGCTGTTTTTACTGTACTTGTGATCAAATATATGCAGCCTCAGTGAGTGTTATGTTGCAACAGGAAAGGGGGAAGCAGGATCCAAAAGCAAGTACAATTTAATTCAACAAACAGGTAATCCAAAACAAACAGGTAATTTTCAAAAACTCAGAACAGGGACAAGGCTTCAAGCAAACATAACGTGTACAAGAACTCACAAAGACTGGACTGAAACACAGGGCTTAAATACAGGGACAAATGATCTAGATGGGATAACAAGGGGGCGTGGTTAATGGGAAACACCTGTGAAGACTAATAAACAGACAGGGAACCACTAAACATGATAAGACAAACCCACACCGTGACAGTGAGCATAAAATACTTCTTTCAAATACATTACAAAAAAATCTTAATTATTTTAAACTTTTGACAAGTAGTGTAAGTAAATAAGAGAATGAATGAATAAATCCATCCATCCATACTATTTTTTTTATTAGTTTTTTTGTTATTATTATTTCGATTTTTTTTATTCATTCATCCATTTATTTATTTATTTAATAAGTGGTCTGGGAAAATTACTTATAATAAAGTCTTCATAAACTCTTAAAGAGTGACCAGCATTCATGAAGTTTATCATTAACATCTGTCTTCTTATTTATATACAACATCTTATTAACATAATGTCTTCACATAGTGACTGGAGCATTGTGGACATTGTCAGAAGAAGATAAAGGTCAAAGTGCCTGTTAGCCCTCCGTGCTTCTCTTTCCTGGGAGTGTCATCATAAAACAATCATACATGATGCTGACGGCAAGGCATGAGCCAAAAAAATATTAACAATGTGTAAACAATTCCAATTCAGCTGCATTCAAGCATTATTTCACTCTTATACACAGCATGGCATTCATCTACAGCATCCAAAATGGTAATATTATGATGATATTGAAAAGCAGAGTAGGCCTGAATGATAAGACGGTCGCTTCTGACAGTTGCTGTGTGGCAACAGGTCTGTAGGCATGGCAATAACTTCCTCTGCATCGTGGGAACTGCCCGAGGAAGACAATGATTGAATTCACAATGGTGCATACAAAGGCCACCTTTGGGAGAAACTATATCCCATGGCATGCTGGGAAAGAGGAGCAATAGCAGCAGATGTTGTGAAGACTATAAGCGACAGATGCCTCTAAAGCCAGCATTCAGGCAGGACGAGTGGAGCACACATCCCCAAGCCAGCGTAGAAAAGAATTAGAGCAGGGGGCGAAGGGAACACGCACACGAAATAATAGCAGAGGAGTTTCTGCTATAAAAGAGAGACAGCAGTAAATTGTGTGGGGATTGATGTTTGTGTACTTATAATTGTTTCGGAGTGTTCTACAAGTTCTTTGTGAACATCTCAGAGCACTAAGACGTTAAACTTCTGCTGTTGGGACGCTAGCATATATCTTGCGGTCATTCAGTGGAAACAACAAGTATTTGGGCACTTAAAATGTCTCAATGTCATTGCATTACATTACTAAAAGTCAAACAATGTGTTTAAAAGTAAATGTCACAAGATCATTTCATGCTAAATATTTCACAAAAATAAGGTTTTAAATGATAAATATTCAACATATTCTGACACTTTGTCTATGTGTAAAAAAATTGTGGACTATCATGTTGATAGTTAATGATAGCCATCCATCCACCAATACTTCCATCCATCCACCAGTCCATCCACCAATTCATCCTTTCATCCTTTCATCCTTCCTTCCTTCCTTCCTTCCTTCCTTCCTTCCTTCCTTCCTTCCTTCCTTCCTTCCTTCCTTCCTTCCTTCCTTCCTTCCTTCCTTCCTTCCTTCCTTCCTTCCATCCAACAATCATTCCTTCCTTTCTCCTTTTCATCCATCCATTCATCAATCATTCCTTCCATCCATTCATCCTTTCATCCATCCACCAACACATCCATCCACTAATCACCCACCTATCCATCAATCCATTCACCAATCCATTCATCCATCCACCAAACCTTTCATCCATCCACCAATACATACATCCATCCACCAATACTTCGATCCATCTGCCAAATCCACCAATTATTGCCTCCATCCATCCAACATTCCTTCCTTCCATCCATCCAACCATCCATCCATAAGTCATTCCTTCCTTACTTCCATCCTTCCATCATCCATGCATCCATCCATCCATCCATCCATCCATCCATCCACCAATGATTCATTCCATCAATATTTTCATCCATCCACCAATACATCCATCCACCTATCCTTCCACCCATCCATCCTCCAATCCTTCCATCCAACAACCAATCCATCAATCCACCAGAACACCCATCCATCCACCAATACATCCATCCATCCACCCACCCATCCATCCATCCATCCATCCATCCATCCATCCATCCATCCACCAATCCTTCCATCCATCAACCAAACCATCAAAACACCAAGCCACCCATCCATCCACCAATCAATGGATTCACTAGGTTATCCATTCACTCTTCCATCCATCCATCCATCCATCCATCCATCCATCCATCCACCCACCCACCCACCAATCCTTCCTTCCACTCCATCCATCCACCCACCAATCCTTCCATCCATCCATCCATCCATCCATCCATCCATCCATCCATCCATCCACCAATGATTCATTCCATCCATCTTTTTATCAATCCGCCAATACTTCCATCCATCCATCCATCAGTCTTTTTTGTATTTACCTGTATGTATGTTTTTTTTTTATATATTTCAGTTCCACTGCCTGCACTGTGTTCTATATGGGTCTGGTTATTAGGGCCCAAGCCCTGAAAGGGCGCAGAGCCCTATTGTTTTCCTTCCGATTATTATTATTTTTTTTTTTTTTTTTTTTTAGCGACTATTCGGGCACTTTTGGGGCCCTTAACATGTCTCGAAACTCTTGAAACTTTGCACACGGGTCAGAACCCGCGGCCATCAGAGCCGGGCTGAAGCTGGTACCCGGGCGTGGCAGGGCGGCTCGTTCAGCGCCCCGTGGAATGGGGTCCGAACACCTGGTCCATAACTCAAACACACTTGCATGTAATAATATGAAACTCGGTACACATGTCGATAGCAGAATTTCATCTATACCTCGCGTTCTTACTTTTTACCCCAGCCCAACAGGAAGTCGGCTATTGAGGTTTTTTTGTAAAACACACGCAATGAACTTTTAAATACTCCTCCTAGAGCTCTGATCCAAATTCGACGAAACTCGGTCAGCGTGAAGTCAAGACATTGAGGATGAAAGTTTGTGTGGGGATTTTCCATATCTCGAACGGTTTGGCCGTGGCGAGGAAAACGAAACTATGGCGAGAAACGTGAAACAGGAAGTGTGTCATAACTTCAGCATACATTAACTGATCTGGATGAAACTTCAGCAGTGCGTTCGCTGTAAGAGGATGATCACATGGATGTGACTATTGTGAGTCAAAGTTATAGCGCCACCAACTGGCAGCAGGAAGTGTGTCACTTTCAAAATGCTTTGAAATCACCCTCTTACTTTTACCCGATTTGCTTCAAACTTCATCTGTATAATGTAAATACACGGCAGATGAAGACCTATGAATGGATTCTTGATATCTTTGAAACTGTTGCCGTGGCGACGCATTCAAACTTTACCATTCTTTTAGGATGCATTCTTTTAGGGATTCGAACATTTGTCCATAAATCAAACACACGTGCATGGATTAATATGAAACTCGGTACACTCATAGATCACATCAGGCCAAACAACTTTCGTGCTCTAAGTTTTACGACAGTTCAAACGGAAGTCGGGAATTATGTTTTTTTTTTTAAAATAAATGTCCTAGAAAAACATTCAAATTACAACCCATGCTGTTACCAATCACCACCAAACTCGGTGTGCATGAAGTCAAGACATTGAGGATGCTAAATTCCGGACGGATTTGTGATATCTCTGAACGGTTTGGCCGTGGCGGATTTTTTTTACTAAAAAAGGACACATAAAGTGTGTTATAACTTGGTTAGTTTTACTGACAATTACAAAACTTGCCGTGTATATTGTTCTATTCAAGCCAAACAACTTTCTAATTAACAATAATAAGCTCAAACCCACAGAAAGTCAGATATTGCAGTTTGAATATGATCATGCTCTTTCTGAGCCTAGGCCTGTCACACAGTCTGTGTGTGTGTGTGATTTTGAGTCTTTTGACACACAGTCTCTGTGTGTGTGTGTGTAGGGGGAGGGGGCTTAATCATTTCACTGTGTGTCTGGCCTGCTAAAGTAAATACATTCTTAAGCCTATTTTTTAAATAAGTTTTTATTTTTATTTTTTTATAAGTAAAGGCATATAACCTGTTTAATTGTAGTGCATTGACAATAGTTTTATATAATTAGTGTATTAATTAAATTAACTTGGTCCATAAATCAAAAAAGTAAGTAAATAAATCAAAAAGGAAGTGTGTTAAACTTCTGCATACATTAACTGATCTTGATGAAACTTCAGCAGTGTGTTCGTTGTAAGAGGTCGATCACATGGATGTGAGTCAAATATATAGCGCCACCAACTGGCAGCAGAAAGTGTTTCACTTTCAAAATGCTTTGAAATCGCACTCTAACTTTTACCCGATTTGCTTCAAACTTCATGTGTATAATGTAAACACACGCCAGATGAAGAGCTGTGAAAGCATTATTCAATATCTAAGATAATGTTGCCATAGCAACGCATCAAACTTTAACATTCCTTTTTTTGATGATTTTGAGACTCTTAGCGGCTTTTGGGGCCCTTGAACGGGTTTGAAAACTCTTGAAACTTTGCACACAGGTCAGATCCCACAGCCATCAGAGCCGGGCTGAAGATGGTACCCGGGTGTGGCAAGGGGGCTAGACAGCACCCCCTGGAACGGGGTCCAAAACTTGGTCCATAAATCAAACACGCTTGCATGTAATAATATGAAACTCAGTACACATGTTGATCTCATCGTTTCATATATTCATATATTCTCCTCAAGCCGGACAACTTTCTAATTTACACTCATGAGCTAGGACCCACAGAAAGTCAGATATTTTGGTTTGAAAATGTTGAGTGTCTCTCTGAGCCTACACTTCTGTATGGCAAGCCCTTTTAACATTTAAAAGCTAAGTTTGACTATTCGTAATTAACATTGTAGATATCAACAACGTCTTTCTAGTCGTAATTACATTTTGGATAGTTTGTATTATCATTTAAGATATCTGTAACGTAATTGTGACTAGTCGAAACGACAGATAGAGTATGGCAAGCCGTTTTAACATTTAATCATTTTAACCTACTAGTCTCTATTTTCATGCTACTAGTACTTATTTTTTAGATACTAGTATCTATTCCATTAAGTACTAGTACTTATTCATTAGCTACTAGTGCTTATTCTTTAGATACTAGTGCCTTTTCTTTAGATACTAGTGTTTATTCTTTAGGTACTAGTACCTTTTTAAAGATACTAGTACTTATTCATTAGAAACTAGTCCTTATTTATTAGATACTAGTACTTATTCATTAGATGCTAGTCCTTATTCATTACATACCAATGCTTATTAATTAGTTACTAGTACTTATTCATTAGATACTAGTACCTATTAAATAGATACTAGTACTTATTCATTAGACACTAGTACTTATTTCAATGGTGACTAGTAACTATTCTTTTGTTACTAGTCACATTTTTTCCATTGACTTCTATGGTGATCTGTCATTCAGATATCAACTATTCAGTTCTGACTAGTATGTTAGTATGTATTCCAATTGTGGAATACATACTAGTATGTATTCCAAAGCAGGGGTTACGTTTCTGCACGTCGTGCAGAATAACCCTAAAGGCACCAAGGTGGCGGTGCCACCGGCTTTATATATATATATATATATATATATATATATATATATATATATATATAATATATAGCTGCGAGCAGCGATGAGGGCCAAAGCCGGCGGTACCGCCATCCCGGTGCCTTTAGGCACCGGGGTTGCGGTGCCACCGGCTTGGGCCCGCAATCGCTGCTCGCAGCTATATTAATGTTTTTATTCTTTTAGGTTGAGTGATGTCAAACTGATGTCAAAATCAGAACTAAAAGAATGACAAACATTGGCTAAACAAAGCTCATAAATATTAAACTGATCGTGATACTGAGACTGAAGAAACTGATACTAATCCCAGGTCATCAATTGTGCTTCAATAGTGCTTGGTGACATCTCTATTCAAAATATTTTCATGGATCAAGAAAAAAAAACACAGGTGAATCCACCCAATAAATGGGTTTAAGAAGAGCAATTCAATGAGCTCACCAGTGCACAAACTATGTATATGTATATGAGCAATGCATTCTTCAAAAAGAGCACAAAAGCCATGTAGAACAGGCTCAGAGACACCAACAAATGCAAATTAGGAGCATGTGAAATGTGGTTGTCACAAAGAGTTAATAGCTATTTATTCTTTATGGTTGTTATATGTTGACATTTGGCCTGTGTGAACCAAACTCAAGAGTCATAAGCAGCTGCTGGTCTTGAATATGAAGATCCATCAGTGACCTGTGAAGGTCACAGGATAATGGCTTAAAGAGACTTCAATCGACATATAACTCTCAAAGCTCACCCGATGGCATCCAAGTGTCATGGAAACACAGAAAGTCTACTGTACGACTGAAGCACTTTGGCTTTTCGGCTCCCAATAAGTGTCTGTCCATCCATGGCTTCTGATTGGCTGTTGAGAGGGGAGTAGAAGTGCATGACTCTTTTGAGACGGCATCAAGTGTGATATGTTGGAATGGACAAGTGGACTGACGCCTGATTAATGACCGCAAACACTGAATGCTGTGCTCTCTTCACATGATAATCATTTCCAATGCCAGATGGGAAAAGTTGAGGTTTGTAACTTTCAGGACAATGAATGACAATTCTTTAAGACCGAGGGACAAAGGAGGGAAGCCAGCTAACAGGCTTTTGCACAACTCTTGGATGAAATGGGTGGAAGCTTTGTGTTTACAGAAAATGGCCATATAGCAACATCTCGCTGTGATCCTCTTTACACAGACTTTGTTTGAATTCTTTTTGTGCTTATGAATAAATATTTGAGTGGACAAGAGCCATAACACGAGGATGATGGGAGTGGGGGTGGGCTCCTGGCCACAAAACATTAAACAAACTCAAGTTTAGACAAAAAGAATACATATAAAATGTTGTTTTTGGAGGTTTGCGCTTTGTTACCCTGTGTATAATCTTGGCAGTAAGACTTTAGCTATTTCAAAAATGCCTTCTTTCTCTATGATGAATTGTGATCAGTGAAAAAGTCCATTCAAGATGGTGAAAGAAACAAACTATGCTAATTAAAAATAAACTTCTATAGAATAAATCAATCAATCAATATTTTTTTTCAATGTTACCAAAATAAAGATATTATTACAATGTAAAATAACTGTTTTCTATTTGAACATAATTTACAATGTAATTTATTCTGCAATGACAAAGCTGTATTTTCAGCATCCTTACTCGTCTTCAGTCACATTGAAGGATGTTATGTATCTTTTAATAATTAGAGTATCGTGCCTGAGAATCGTGCATAGCAACATGCTAACGCTAGTTCTTTTAAAAACAATTATCTGTGAGTGAAGTTGCTGCCTGTGTATATTCTTCCGAATCTGTTACTTATGAGATTATATTTTAGTTAAGATGCTCCCTTAAGGCCATTTTATACTTCTGCGTAGGGTGCGCGCAGTAGGTACGGCGTAGCACACGCAGAGACACGTACCATACCGCGCACCCTTCGCGTAGACTGACGCGCACCTACTCAAAAATGTAACTACACGTCGCGACGACGCGGCCCTTGAGATCTGTGATTGGTCGGCTTGGTAGCATCACATTTCCTCCTACGCATTTCCTGAACGTACCATCTACGCATTTCCGCATGTACCATCTCCTCCGACATCTTCTCTCATTTCTGCCTTTTAGTTTTAGTAATTTCACTAAAATGAACTGTTTTTCCACTTCAATAAGCTCCAACTCTAACATGATCCGCTCTCTTTCAGTCGCCATTGCTTGTAGTAAGCTAGCCGCCAGGAATCTAAACACAGTGGAACATTAAAACCCTCTACCGCCAACTAGTGTTTCAGAGCAGTACTGCAGAGCAACCAAGACCCGAACGCAGAAGTATAAATGCTCATGACGGCGTCACCTACGTGCGTAGCCTACGCCATACACTACGGCGTACCCTCAACGCAGAAGTATAAATTGGCCTTTACAATGCTCCCTTCAACTAAGGGGGCTTTCACACTGGCAGTTTATTTTCGGAAGGGGGCATGGTTCGCATGAAAAATTGCTAATGTGAACGCTGTCATGGGACCCAGGAGCGCACTGGGGTACTGAACCCGAGACTACCTGGAGGAGGTGGTCTGAGTTCGGTTGCTTCCGAACCGTGCCACGGTTCACGTGAATGTGAAAGCAACACGGATTCGGGCGCGCACTTGTTCAGGAAGTAAAGTATCCTGCGCATGCGTTTTAGCTTATTGTGATGTATTGAGTTAAATAAAACACTTGTAAGGGATGATAGTGTTGATGATTTACCTCGCATACAAGCAAGAGTGAGCCTGCAGTGTATTCGTGCATTGTGTGTGGAATCAGAGCAACACATTTGGAAATCCACTGTCTCCTCAAAAGAGTCCGTTTGCAAGCAGCAGAAGTCCACCTTATGTGACACACATACAGTAAACCTGTATTGTTCACTCAACTGCTCATAATAGCAGCAAATTAATAAAAAAACCCACAATATTTACCTACGTTCTGCTTTCTATCATGCGCCGGCACATGTGCGATGACGTAAGATGCAGGCAAACGCACCGGGTTCGATAGAATCAAGTTGAGTGTGAAACCAGACCAACGCTGAGGGGGGCGCCGGGAACAAACGCGCTCCGGGCTCGCACCGCAGCAAACAAGCCCAGTGTAAAAGCCCCCAA
The DNA here is from genome assembly GCA_030378365.1 of Hybognathus amarus. Classification (NCBI taxonomy): domain Eukaryota; kingdom Metazoa; phylum Chordata; class Actinopteri; order Cypriniformes; family Leuciscidae; genus Hybognathus; species Hybognathus amarus. The sequence goes on along the minus strand of JAQIUQ010007738.1, from coordinate 280,105 downwards.
AGTGGCACAGATGTGCTTCTTATGTGGAATTTAGGGGTTTTTACAGGTGCTATGAATGCATTTACACAGCACTTGCAATTCTTTGATGCTCTGGCCTGAGGTTGATGCTTGGGCTTGAGCTAGGATTAATAAGTCTAAACTTATGCAGCATTGCATCTTTACACAGAATTTCAGAGGAGCCTCAACTCAGCAGTGTAAAGACACAGGTTAGCTCAAGGGCGTTTCCTCTTGGTCCCCAGGTATCCCCGCCTCTGTGTATGTGTTAGTAAGCAATAGTGAGAGAACAAGCAGAGAGCTTTGGCTCCAGACTGCCTACTCCTCAGTCCGAGCCTCAGGTCTACAGGCTGCTCCAGCACCGCAGAGAACAGATGGTGAGCCCTGCACAATAATGGGATGACTAGCATTGCACCGTCCCTGCCCTGGTAACTGCTGGCCTGTGCTGGCATTTTCTCATCCTCAACCCCCTCCCCAACAGTGATGGCAGCTCTTAGTGCTCTCACTTCTCGAGTATGTAAATAAGCAGACGAGAGAAGGCCTGCTTTCATCTAAATATGAATAGAATGAGAGGAGGCCGCTCAGAGGGAGACAGAAGTGCGAAAGGGGGGGCAGGGCCCAATCTCTACTCCTCCCTACAGACTTCATTGTGAAAACATAGACTTAGACAGAGACACAAACACATTAAATCAATGACATCTATTTACAGTTGTTAACCAAAAGTTGTATCTCTGCGCGTTTGGTGTAATGTTTGCGATGAAACCAAACGCCTAACATATAATGTCTTACTTCCAACTTAGAATTCATAATGCAGAAATTATATTACACAATGACACAATCAATTAGTCAACTCACCTCACAGAGGAAAGCGTTAAAGAGGTGAACTTCTTGTGTTGCTGTTTCAGAACACTTTTGCATATTGAATTGACTATTGAAGTGGGATATGATTTAGGGACAGGTTTTGTGGTCTGGTTAGGTTTAAGGGTGTGTTAAAGGGTGATGAACTGAGAAATCAAATTTTCCTTGAGCTTTTGACATCTAAGAGGTCATCATATTATAAGAATATCCTGTAAGTTTCAGAACTGAAAACGACCTTGTTAGTCCAATAAAAGCTTTTATTGACACCAGCCTCAACAAACGTCTCGCTTTTGAAAGTATGGAAGTATGACGTCAATGACGCTAAAACCCCACCCGCTCATCAACGCCTACTTCAACACGGCCGTTAGCCTCCGCCCACCAATTCCGCATTCACACATAGGTAAACAAAAGCATACCTCGTGATGACAAACCAGAGCGAGCTCCCAGCAATAAACATTCCGTTGACAAATGTTGTGCCGTGCCTGGCTGTGGAAGAAGACAGTCGCTGCATAAGCTTCCTCTGGATTCCAATATTAGGAATGCCTGGTTAAAATGTGTTTTTAATGACATTCCAGCAGATGAGTGTAAAACATTATTCGTATGTTCGCTTCATTTCACCGAGGATTGTTTTGTGAACAAGACACAGTTCGAGGCTGGATTTGCAGACCGATTAAGAGAAAAGAACGGTGATGTGCCGTCTATATTGGATCTGACAGGAATTGTGCAACACACGGACTCTGGGTCAAACATGTATGGGCGAATCATTCCGGTTGCCATTTTACAACAGTGGTTTTCAAAACAAATTCCCCCACGTGTATCGACCGAAACCGACGACAGTGTTGAAGCTCATTATAATATGCAAAACTGTTATCCACTCACAGCAGTGGGCGTTTACTTCCTAGTCTTCAATGCGATACGCCCATAAAATCTGCTGAAAACTAGGGAAGAAAATAGCCCATAACTTATTCATTTTTATGTTTTTGAATGTAAAAACGTCATAAGTTGACCTCAGACAACAAAACAAAAACATTTAAAAAGCCAGTTTATGACCCCTTTAAGGGATAATGCAAAGGTCAACAGTGTAACTATAAATGTTAGGGCCGTCGGGCAATGCCAGCTCGTTTTTAAGGGTCGGTCGAATCAGTTTGTTTGGTGTCTTCCACACTGGGGGCTCTTGTTGGGCGCTGTCTGTTCTGTTCCGTCATGCTCAATTCGGCGTCGGGCCGTCGGTGAGATGCAGAACTCTGATTGGCTGTTCACCTCAGCGAACAAACCAGTAACATAGAATAAAAGCGAAAGTGATGAAAGCTTTCAAAGAAGTCAAGATGGCACAGACAGAAGGCTGTTAGAATTTAACGCCATCTTACCTGAGCATTTGAATGCACGCAATTATGTTCATAATAACATGATCTGACTGGAATGAAGAAAGTGATCAGCGTGATTGATATTCAAAATGGTAAGCTGCTTCGTTTACGGTTTGAAATAACGGCAGCCCTAGTTTTGGTTTCCTAGAACATCACATCCATTTTCAATAACAGATATATTAAATACCCGTAAGGCACTTTATTTCAATTTTTGGAATGATTTCTAGGTAAAATAAACGCCTCTCAAAGGGAGAAGATTGTAGATCGAACTCAGGTCAAAAATCGATTCAAATAAAGGTGCTCTAAGCGATGTCCGGTGACGTGACTTCTTGTTGACGTTTAAAATATTTTCAAACAAAACGGAGGCTAGATAGACCCTCCCTCCTCCTCATTCGTGTACTGACCCCCCAAACCCCACCCCCAGGGCCTTCTCTGACAGTTAGGCTGGAACAGTTTGTTATGTTTCGTGGAGCGAGTTGCCGTAGTTTGTTTTTGTTGCCATTTGTGGAACCTGGGTTGTCTGCATAGACCGTGTTTTTTTGCTGTATGCGTCAAAAAATGTTTGGGCCTAAAAAACGTGCGACATCGCTTAGAGCACCTTTAATTTCAGTTCACATTTATTTCTATATCATTTCAAAGCAGCTTTACACAAAATGCATGTGTCTAAATTACAGTTTAGAATAATCTGTTATCAGAGGTGACTGTGTCAAAGTGTCAGAAATGCACAGTTCTAAAGATGATCTTGTAGTTAGCTAACATTATCTATTCGTTTAGGCAGAAACCATGAGCTCATTAAAGCAATTATTACAAGTTGTGATCATAATGAATACAATATATAGAACATTTGGCAGTGCTGTATGTTGATTCAGAGTTAAGAGCATCATCTAAAGTCTCGCAGGATTTGGGTCATCTAAAGTCCTCAAAGGGGTTGGGTCATCTGAAGTCTCCCTTTGTCTCTCCTTGACAAATTACTTCCCTTTTGCAACTAAGTCATGTCTGAGGAAGAAACCCATGCCAGTCCAAGCAGAATTTTTTAATTTATTCAAGGAGATTATGATCATATTATGTTGAAGGAGTCCATTTTTGGACAATTTTCACACAACACTGACTAAATTATTCAATCTACAGGAATGAGAGATCAGACAGCATCTGCACGCTGTAACATTAAGTGACTATCTAAGAAAAATGATCAGGGTTCTCGAGGTCCGAGGCTACAGAAGGCACCTTTTTTAGGCCAGGACAATCCGATTTTTTGCACACACTAGTGCGAAATATGAAACAAATGCTTCTTTGACCTGATGGTCCTCGTTATATGTGAAATCACTATTTAGCTGGAATCGACAAGGGATGATTTAAAGAAAACATAAATGAAATTGAAAGCGCTGTCTGATAAGAAAAGACTGGTGAAAATCAAGAAGGAGCTAGAACGTCATTCGTATTGACTGCACTAGCGAAGTTAGGAGTGTCAAGAAGGCTAAGTTTGCACGGGATGCTAAGGATTACAAGCAGAACAATGTCTACCTTTGGAGGGTTGTAAAACCAGAATCTCTAACCAAATCCCAGCATGATCAGGGACAACGACCCGACGCCAACGCCAACAAGAAAACCATGGTCTTCCTCATCATATGATTCAAGCTCGGATGTGAGTGGCCAATCGGAGTGTGGAGCGTCTTTCTCTAGGATACGCCCAGAGAAGACCTCAAAATCCACATCGCTGGTGGAGAGCAGGCATATGAAATTAAAAGAGAATTAAGTGATGTGATGTTCCATGAGAAACTACCCTCTGATCCCACAAACAGGTTAAAGATCTTGGTACATTTCCAATTAGAACATCATTTCACTAAAGGCGAGTTTGACAAGAATGCCTTTGAGTTTCTTAAAGTTGAACATCCATTGATCCCTAAAATTTACACACTCTCTAAAATACATAATGGTTTGGATATCCCTTTGAAGGGAAAGACCTATTGTCAGTGGGATTGGTAGCCTGATATATCTGCTTTCGTTGATTCTTTTATTAAATCAGAAGTTTAAAACCCTCCCTTCTTATATACGTGACTCTATCGATTTTATTAATTTGTGGAAAACCTTTGATATTACCTCTGACAACTTGTTTAGTTTATACACAAATATCCCACATGATGGTGGCCTTGAAGCACTCCAGCATTTTCTCACTTTAAATCAGGTTGAGCCAAGACCCAACACTGAGTGTTGACAAGATCTGGCTAATATAGCTCTGACCAATTATTATTATTATTATATATTTTGTTTTAACTCAAGGGAGTTCTATAAACAAAAGAAAGGCACTGCCATGGGAAGTAAAATGGCTCCTAATTATGCATGTTTATACACTCACCTAAAGGATTATTAGGAACACCTGTTCAATTTCTCATTAATGCAATTATCTAATCAACCAATCACATGGCAGTTACTTCAATGCATTTAGGGGTGTGGTCCTGGTCAAGACAATCTCCTGAACTCCAAACTGAATGTCAGAATGAGAAAGAAAGGTGATTTAAGCAATTTTGAGCATGGCATGGTTGTTGGTGCCAGACGGGCCGGTCTGAGTATTTCACAATCTGCTCAGTTACTGGGATTTTCACAAACAACCATTTCTAGGGTTTACAAAGAATGGTTTGAAAATGAAAAAATATCCAGTATGCGGCAGTCCTGTGGGTGAAAATGCCTTGTTGATGCTAGAGGTCAGAGGAGAATGGGCCGACTGATTCAAGCTGATAGAAGAGCAACTTTGACTGAAATAACCACTCGTTACAACTGAGGTATGCAGCAAAGCATTTGTGAAGACACAACACACACAACCTTGAGGCGGATGGGCTACAACAGCAGAAGACCCCACCGGGTACCACTCATCGCCACTATGGGAAAAAGAGGCTACAATATGCAAGAGCTCACCAAAATTGGACAGTTGAAGACTGGAAAAATGTTGCCTGGTCTGATGAGTCTCGATTTCTGTTGAGACATTCAGATGGTACAGTCTTGTTACCACTGTGCAGGCTGGTGGTGATGGTGTAATGGTGTGGGGGATGTTTTCTTGGCACACTTTAGACCTCTTTGTGCCAATTGGGCATCGTTTAAATGCCACGGCCTACCTGAGCATTGTTTCTGACCATCTCCATCCCTTTATGGCCACCATGTCCCCATTCTCTGATGGCTACTTCCAGCAGGATAGTGCACCATGTCACAAAGCTCTGAATCATTTCAAATTGGTTTCTTGGACATGACAATGACCCCTACAGTCACCAGATCTCAACCCAATAGAGCATCTTTGGGATGTGGTAGAACAGGAGCTTCGTGCCCTGGATGTGCATCCCACAAATCTCCATCAACTGCAAGATGCTATCCTATTAACATGGGCCAACATTTCTAAAGAATTTTTTCAGCACCTTGTTGAATCAATGCCACGTAGAATTAAGGCAGTTCTGAAGGCGAAAGGGGGTCAAACACTGTACTAGTATGGTGTTCCTAATAATCCTTTAGTGAGTATATATGGGTCTCTTTTGAAAACCGATTTGTGCTGCATCAGAGAAATCCATTTTATTCCAAGATCTTATTCTACAAGTGATTTATCGAATGATATCTTTCTCATTATTGACTGCACATCAGATGAATTAATGGTTTTCCACGAGTATATAAACTCTTGCAATGAACATCGGAAATTCACTTTGGAATTTGATAAACACCTAATTAATTCCTTGGATATTAAGGTGCATAAAGATGGCACGTTTTTCGTAACCCACAGATCGCAATAATCAGATTGCACTGGGACAGTTTTCATCCCAGGCCGTTGGTCAAAAGTCTTCCTTTTTAGTCAGTTTAATCTTGTATGGAGAATATGCAGCGACAACATATCTTACTCAATGCAGACTGCGGACTTGACAAAAAGATTCCTCAATCAAGGTTATAAACAAGAGTGGGTTGATTCGTACAAAAATCGTTTTGATCAGATTACACAAGATGATTGTCTTCGATCAAATATGCAGACTAAGGACCCAAATAATTCCAACTTATGTTGCATGAAGTATTCCCAATTTGCATCATAATTTAGAAAATCTGTTTACAAACTTGTGTTCCATTGCAGACAATACCTTTCGTTCCTCGTTACCCTATCAAGCTCTTGCTGGATCCTCTCTTCGACCACCAAACAAAGGAAAGTCTGCACCTCGTTTGACCACAGTGTATACTTCCGAGTTGCCATAATAATAGTAGGAAGTACTAGTAGTAACTATCTCTGCCCAAACTATTTAAAAAAGATATTCTGGATACTGCAGCTCATGTACGGCGTCACCTACGCACGTAGCTTATGCCATACAATACGGCGTACCTCTCGACGCAGAAGTATAAATTGGCCTTGAGATGCACGTCACGCAGGCAGTGTGCAAGCTCTAACCTGTTAACATGGGAGCTGAAATAAAAACGGACACGCCACGCAGCCGAGACGCTTACGCCATGCAGCCAGTGTGTCTCCGGCCTTACGCACTAACAAGGATGCTAAAGCCTCTGCCTTCAGAGGAGTGAGGTTTACGCACAGCTCTGCCTATGTATGCTATGTTTAATTGTCTTTTACCTGTGTGTCCTAGTTTCTGTCAGTTTCATTCAGTTCACCTGTTGTTTGTTAATTAGACCATTAGTTCTTCTGTTGGTCTTGGAACACAAATCTAGAGGCATCACTAAAGTAGGCAAAACAATTTCTTAAAATTATGAACTTTATTTTTTAACTTTTTGTCATTTCAATGGATGAGTAGGCCAACAAACCCTAAGTAATATAGAAAACACTTTTGGAAAATATTTTTGTTCTTTTTCTAGGTGACCACTCAAATGTTTCATATTGAAGTGTTCCACCCCTCGGCGGGTGATAGAATAACCCTCCAGGCAAACAGCAATGCTTCCTCTTGTGGTAGAATAACAGAGAGTTGCTGATTAAGATGGGTTATGCTGAGAAGTGATAGCAGACAACCAGTGTTACTGCTGCAGGAAACTCTGCCTGTTTCCTCCCTGGAGTGCCAGAAACAGAGTAAAAACAAAGCGATTGATTATTAGAAAGAAGATCGTCATTTTACACCCAAACACAAAGTTTTTGTTGTTCTATACCCTGATTTTAACACAGAGTAAGCGAACATTTCCCATCATGGTCCGCTTTGGACAGTCACCGAAAGATTGCGTGTTGTATAAACAGTAGCTTCAAAACGGTGACGGAAAACGTGTTAATTGGAAAAAGAAGAGACCGTTTTATTCTTACCTTTAAGTCTTATTCGGCAATATTATGAGGATGTGCAATGCTGGAGCCAAGCATGTAAACTGGTTGCATGCTGTGTTTGTACAGTCAATGACACTGATAATGACACTGATACTGCAAACATCCAAATAAGTTTGCTAACGCAGGATTTAGGAACATACAGAGTAAATTGTCCTCCAGGATTAATTGTTAACCCAGGGTTATTATGAGCAATGTAAAATTCATAATAAGATAACCCAGGATTCTGCTTACCCCACAATTACCAAGGGCTAACTAGTTCAAGTCTGAAAAGCTATGATGTACTGGTCTCTAGATCTGGCGTTTTTTAGTTTATTATTATTTTTTTTTTGCCAGTTTATCAGCATCATCTTCATCATACAGGTGAAAATCACAATTGAGATCATTTAGAATAGTAATAGCACATCTCTTCTCAACAAGCTGCTTGATTTGAGGTATCATGCCTGCATGGGAAAAATTAAGTCCCTAATAGGGAAAGCATGTGTGACATAATTTTGAACATGTTTGTTTGGATTTTGCCAAAGTGAACATTCAGGAAAAGTTTGCTGTCTGGTAAACACCTTTGAAGTGCCATTGGTCCGAGAAGATCACATAATAGAATCACATTTTTTACTGTTTCAGTCCGTTTGAGTACAGACAACCATGAGTAAAAACGTGATCTGGAGAGCTGCTTTGCAGTAAGAATTTAATTTGTACTCCTAATTGAAAGCAACACTGAAAATGCTTTTTCATGTTTAATCCTCACAAATGCAATCGACTAATTTCAGGGCAGAAATAACCTTTTAATTAATAAATAGATGCTTCAGTCACTTTTTTGCAGGTAAAATACTGCATTATAATGGTTGTATTGGCCCTTTAAAGGTATTTTAATAGGTAAAATGTAGTAAGTGAGTAAAAATCAGTCAGATTTAACCCTCATGAATATTATCAACTAATTTCAGGGCAGAAATAACCTTTTAATTAATAAGTAGAGGCTTTAATCACTTTTTGGCAGGTGAATTACATGCATTATAATGGTTGTATTGGCCCTTTACAGGTATTTTAATAGGTAAAAGTACTGGGTGAGTGATGTTTATTTGCACGTTATGTCTGTTTGATCCACATAAATGCATCTGCAATCGGTAAAGATAATGGGCGATACATCTTTAACACGCTGCACGCGCTTCCTCGGCCGGCCATCAATTTTCGGCGGACCATCACTTTCGGCACGACACACGGCACTTTAGTGAATAAGACTAATTTACCAGAGATGCCATATAAATAAACCTAGTGTAGTCCGTTATCAGTTCGCTAGAGTGATCGGTGATTCAACGGAAGTGGCAGTGCACAAAGACTACTGAATGCGGAAGTACTATCGTGTCAACGTGATAATCCCCTATTAACGTCGGTGTGGACTTGAACTTGAAAAACGGTGCGTACTGACGTCTTTCTGCAGTTGAAACGACATTCCATCTAATGTTCATAATGTTTATTTGACGCAATAAATGAACTAGTAGAAGGAAGAGATGATCGGTCTTTGCGAACGGTCAATTGCAGAGGATGTGCAAACCTACAACCAATCAGAGCAACGCAGTAAGTCAGCTACTTTGCATACAGTTGTCAAATACAGAACGTAGCATAACTTTACTTATTTTAGAAGTTAAATAACGAGTGTTGCTTCTTTTCACTTACTCCTTCATGAGTGCGACCAAAGGAGAAACCACAACGACCACAGGCTTTTCATTTACGTCCTATCTTCTTAGTGTCCGTCAGAGCCAGCTGATAAGTTACACTTTTCCCGAAATCATGTGGGAAAATATCTTTCCGAATCGACAAATGCCTTGATTGCCGTTTTCTGTTTGTCTATTAAAATGAATGCGCTGTCCGATTTATTTCACAATAGACGCGACAGCGGAATCTATACATCTCAATTCTCCAGCTGCAGTCATCTCTGAGGGAAACCAGTTAGCGCTCTTTCGATAACCGTAATGATTACGTCCCTTCAGATCACCTGTCCATCATCGTATAAAGCCCGCCTGGCAATTTGATTGGCCCCAATGATTTCTGAACCGATCAATAATTACTCCTCAATGGATTCAAGTCCAGATCGAACTTCCCGTCCAAAAAAATGTTGTGGGCGGAGTTTGGGGCTGGCATCCAGGCTAGTTTATGTTGTGTGTTTATTTCCAAAAGCTGCTCTCAGCAGTGTGTGGGCGATGTCGGGATCGCGCACATCGCTGGTAAAGGTATTTCGATCTTTCTTTTTACCCTTAACCGAAGAACGGAAAAGAACGTCACCATGAGTACGTCGTAGCTTTTTGCACATCAGTAATAGCAATAGTTTAAAGAGCAAGGAACGTGCGGCAAAAGCAGCGAAGCGTTCACCAAAGGCAGGGCTCCTTTTGTTCTGCAGTGACATTCTCCACCAGGACAAAGACAAACAGAGCGCACTTGCTCTAAGTCCCGTCACAAAGCAACACTGTCAGAGCAGATCAGGCCGCCCACGTTCCCGGGCCCAGGCGTTTGTTCTCTCAGACCTCTGTCGGCTGTCAGGAGGGATGAACGCTTAACGCTCACAGAGGTCCAGCGAGTGCCAGTGACAGGGGGTTTCTGCCTGCCCTGCCTAATGGGCACAGGAGCTGGAGCGAGTCCGCGGCACAGGGAGCGCCGCATGCCCGGATTTGTCATTTGTGAGATTTAATTTGTCCAAGAATGAGCCAGAGTCAGAGGTCAGACGGTTGGAGAGCCGACCTGCTGACAGGTTGACCGTTCACGGGGGGCTAATGAGAGCGCTCGGCCAAGTGAACGGAACAAAGGCAGACGGATTACATGGACTCATTTGTTGACTGGAATCAATAACACCAGTCCCTCGGACTCAGCACTTCCTCCTATCGCTCAGCACCGGAGGACTCTATTCATGGCACGTCACACTCGTGCTTTTCCAGCACAAGTCATACGCACTTACTTTTCACTTTTGCACGCATGGCAGCTCTCTCTGCGCCGGCGCTCATTCAATTTTGTGGCTCTTTCCACTTGGGTTGCAGCATTGTCACTGACGGGCATGAGCAGGGTCCCCCTTTTATGTCGTGTCCTTTCATTTTCCACTATTTCGGTTAAGCATGCTTTCTTTGGCGATTGACCATTACTAACAGGCAGGCGGCAATTGAGCCAAGGGCAGAGGTGAAACCAAGTCATCAAACGCTTCAAAATATATGTCTTCCATGTAGAGTTAGAAGCCAATCTCACAAAACCGGTTTTGAAAAATCAGAAGATTTAATTTTTATATAATGATGAAATAAATATTTTGCTTACAATGATATTAAATAAAAAAGTAATGTTTTTTTTACTGTAATATGGAAAAAAATGTAAAAAAATAAAAAATGTATGTAAATAAATACTGTATTACTGTAGAATGATCATTATTGAGAATGAAGAATTACAAAAATATAATTTATGCTAAGTAATTATACTTTAACATGCTATATACTTATACTTACTGTTAAACACATTTATTACAGTAATATAAATCTAGAATGAGGATAATGAGTAGTTTGCAACAATAATATCTCAATGCAATTTTTTTTTTAATTTTTAAAACTGCTCTTAATCAGCACTCATTAGCGAATTAAGAGTAAATAATTAAATCAATAATTAAATAATAATAATTAATCAATAATAAATAATAAATTATATAATAATAAATAATTATATATAATTATCATATATTATGATTTATTATAAGCTATAATAAAAATAAAAAATGATAATTAAATAAATTATGAAATCATAAAAATTTCATACAATTTTAAAATCAAAGCAGTCAAAATAAAACACTTAAAATACAGTAAAGAGAACTAACTGTGAACATGTGAATGTGTTGTTTTACAATAAGGCTCATTAGATTAACATTAGCTAGTTTATTAACTGACATGAACCAACCATGATCAATACATTTGTTTCTGCATTGGTTAATCCTTCTTAATGTTAGTTAATAAAAATACAGCTTTTCATTATTTGTTCACAGTGCATTAACTAACTTAAGTATTAGTAAATGTTGAAATTTACAAAGATTAATAAATGCTGTATAAGTGCAGTTCATTATTAGTTCATGCTAAACTATAGGTAACTAATGTTAACTGATTAACCTTATTGTAAAGTGGGTTACACTTTATATCAAGATGTCAGTGTTACAGTTTAATTATACATTTAACTACTGAGTAATATTAATTAACTACATGCTTTTACTATAGGGTTAGGGTAGGATCAAAGGTTTGGTTTAGGGATAATTGCATGTAATAATTCAATTCACTGTTATTATATGTATAAGTACATGTAACACATATGTAATACAGACACTGTAAAATAAAGTGTTACCTTAAAGTGTTACCAAAATATTTATCAGGGGAATTTGGGAAGATCTCCTCTACACAATTATTGCAAAACACATATACGTTCATTAGCCTGCAACCAAAACTTCTCAAATCCAGCACCTCTCTGTGTGTGTGTGTGTGTACATTTGTTCCAGTGAATGCTTCTGATATCGTTCACCCTGATGAGGTCTGGCTAAAAGTTTTACTGAGGAAGTGCATCAGGACCTATAGAGAAGCCCTTGCCAGTATCCGCCCTCATCTACTGCACAGGAAGGGGAAAAAGAAACGCTAATGTAAACAGAAGCACAGCCATAAACTGTCTGATTCAACCTGACACAATGTAGAGAGTGTTTACCTTTCACTCTTGTATGTTGATTGATTTTTATTTGCTTTAATGACATCATTTTTTTTGCCCCGTTGTTGCTCAAATGCACTGAAACGAATGTTTTTGAATCAGAAAATCATTTCAACCGTGACTTCAAAACTGAAAACAATGAAAGAGGATCTGAAACGCTATCAGGACTGTTTGAGGTCTCGCTGCTGGTAGTGGTTGGCAGGCTTACTTCACAGCAGGGTGGAACTGAACCGTGCCAACAGTGTGTGCCAGTATTGTCAGTAATGTAAAAAAAGGAGAAAAAAATTCCAAAATGACTGAGTAAAAGCTTAAAAGCAGAAAAGTCTACTGAACATACAGCTAAATGTATGATTTTTAAGGGAAGATGTCTGCTTGCTCATTATTAGTTCTATTGTCGTTGGAAGTTGTGCAGTGAAGGTATAGTTAAAAAAGCCAAATAAATTAATGAATCCTTAAACATCATTTTAAAGGGATACCTCAAGGGCATTCAAGATGTAGGTGTCTTTGTTTCCGCAGTATTTTCAATTTTGATATTTTTAGGTCAAATCGTTCTTGTCTGTCAGTCATAAAATGGAGGTCTATGGTCACCACCTCAAAGAGTATGCACAGAGAAGTCCAAATTAAACATGATTTAATGACTCGTAAATGTAAGTACACATTGATGGCCTAAGACATGAAACGAGCAGATTGTGTGGGAAAATGAACAGTATCTATATCGCTTTTACCTCTTGTAACCACAGCCATATCCAAGTGATCTGAAGGCGCGGGCGCTTTGGTCGGAAAGCACTGGAAGTGATCTCTTGTACGTGATACGTTACTCATCGTTTACATAGAGATTTCGGAAGTGTTACCTTTCACTGTGAAGATCTAAACATATTTAGATATAGAGGAAATTGCAATGGAAGGACGACTTCGATATATCAACAGACAATGTTGATTTTTTTTTTTACAACCGTGCAGAAATAATTTCCGCCACTTTCCAAACGCTTGTGTAAGACCGAAGTCACCCGCGCCCTCAGATCAGCTTTGGACGTGGCAGAGGTAAAACTAGTGTTGTCACGATATAAGAGATTTCTAACTTCGATATGAATACCTGAAAAATATCGAATATTCGATACCATTTTCGATACCAGCGGAGAAAAAAAAACTGCCATAATATTAAGGGGAAAGTTTTTTTTTAATTTAAAGCTAAAATATAACAAGTCTAGAACATGACAATGAGGTACATTTTACATGAACAAAAATGTCCTGAGTTCTATTTGTTAATATTTTTTAATTGTACCAGAGCTAACACTATCTGTTGTATTTTTATTACTGCTATCAAAGATTAAAATATACTATAATAACATAAAAGCACTTAACAGTATCAAATTGGAGGATAGAGTGTCAGTAATGTAATAATTAGATTAAACATTCAATTTTCAGTTAAAGGCATTTCATTATTGAATTATAAGAGATGCCATTGTCTATTTAGTTTAATTAGTCTGTGTAATCCTAATCGCTAATGAAGGCAAATTGCAGAATTAAATAATAAAGTTAAATAGGCAGGCACAAGCTTTACATTTGACCTCAGTTACAATATTTACTAATCTAAGATTCCTCAGTCAGATAATGTTAAAAAAAACTAGACAACACAGACTCATATCAACAACAATATTAGGCAATCTTGGTTAATGTTTCAGAAAAGTTCAAATGAAAAGAGTTACGTGTTTCCTTTAGGATTTTAATTACCAGTGTGGAGGTCTGTCCAAACAGCAAACACCCCTGATGCTGAGCATATATGCTGCTAAAAGGTAAGCTTTACCACTGGAGCCTGTTCCTTAAGTATGTTTTCATTCTCCGACATGCCTGCTCGCGGTGTGTTTCCTCGCTCCTGGTGTGTGGCGCGCTGTCCGCGTCTATTCTCCGAGATGCCTGCTCGTGGTTTGTTGTTAATGCGTGTCCGCGTTACTCTTCCAGTCTTGCTCGCTCGCAGAGTGTTGCGCGCTGTCCGCCACTCTCCGAGATGCCTGCTCGCGATGTGTTTCCTCGCTCGCGGTGTGTGGCGCACATTCGCTGCTGACTCTCCGAGATGTCTGCTCGGCGCTTTTAATGTCGAGTGTCCCTCTATTCTCCTACATTAACTTAACTTTTGCTATTTAACCAGAGACAAATGAGACGCGTCACGTGTAGTGTTTGTCAACGCGCCTTTGGAGAGAAGTGAAAGTGACCGTACGGCTAGTATTCGATACTTCGGGGAAATTAGTATTGGTATCGTTAGATATTTCAGTATCTGATATACTCCAAAATATCAATATTTTCGACAACACTAGGTAAAACGATATAAATACTGTTTGTTTTCTCACACAAACCGCTCATTTTCGTGTCTTAGGCCATCAATGTGTACTTACATTTATGAGTCATTAAATCATGTTTAATTTGGACTTCTCTGTGCATACTCTTTGAGGTGGTGACCATAGACCTCCATTATATGACTGACAGACAAGAACGGTTTGGCCTAAAAATATCAAAATTGAAACTATTGCGGAAACAAAGACACCTACAACTTGCCCTTGAGGTAAGCTAAAACATACCAAAAAACTAATTTCAAAGTGAACTATCCCTTTAATACCAAGAAACTGCCTCTTTTCTCTGACAGAACCAAAACCAGGCAAAACTGATATTAACCGTATAGGCCTAGTAAAAAAGTCTTCTGTGGTATCCGATGCTTCAGGCATTATGGACTGGCATATTGGGCTACTTTGTTACAAAACTTTTGCTTTCACTTTATTTTAATGGTCCCTTTAACACTGTTGACTATAAGTAACATTGCACCTACATGTCAACTAACTCTCATTAGAGTGTTAGTTGAGTATTAATAGACTGGTAGGGTTAGATAAGCTGACATGAAGTTGCAAAATTACTTATAGTCAGTAGTGTCTGTTGGAGGACCATGACAATAAAGTGTTTGCAGATATTAAGCAGAAAATCTACTAATACTCTGATGAAAGTTAAAGGGATAGTTCGGCCAAAAATGATATTTAAACCATGCATTACTCACCCTCAAAGCCGTTTGAGATGCATATGTCAATCTAGTTTCATACGAACACATATTTCGAGTTATTTTAGAAAATGTCTCAGACCCTCCAGTGGATATAATGTAAAGAATGGGGTCTAGCTCCTTCAAGTTCAAAAAATGTGCATAAATCCTTCCACAAAAGTCATCCATCTGGCTCCAGGGTGATAAACAAAGCCTTCTAGGGGTATCGTTCGGTATTGTCATAAAAACACTACATATTTAAAACTTTATAAATAAAATATCTGACTTCCGGCAATCGAATCGTCGTGACTGGTCTCCTACGTACGGTCACGGGTGATGCAAGTTGGTCTAGGACGTAGTGTAGGAAATGTTGCGACGTCAGCGATTTTCACGACGGTTCCTGACGCTGACGCCACAGCCGAACTTCCATCCACCCGTGATCGTACGGCGACTGTTGCCGCAAGTCATTTATAAAGTTTTAAATATGTATAGTTTTAGCGACACACCGCACGATCACCCTGAGAAGGCCTTCGTTTATCACCCTGGAGCCAATGATTACTTTTGTTAAGGATTTATGCACATTTTTGGGACTTGAAGGAGCTGGACCCCATTTCTTCACATTGTATCCACTGTAAGGGTCTAAGACATTTTAAAATCTAGGGCACGCGCGCGTAGGCTGACTCCAGGTATCGCACATCGGGCGCGCACTTTCTCATCAGTGTATGGCCAGCAATATTGTAATGTTTAATGACATGAAATGAAGATAATGTCTGTTCTATGTTATGATTGAATACAATTAAATACAATTGCTGGTGAGTGTGCAGTTTGAAAACTTTACCTCAGAGCATCCGTTAACTGAATGAATTGAGAATCTCAACTGAAAAATCCAATAACATCAGCAATTGTCATTCAAGCAGCTGATTTCTGTAAATGAATGCAAAACTAAATGTATATTGCAGCATAGGGCAAAGTCAGGATCCATCAGCAACGATTTGAGACAAAAATAATTCAAATTTTATATAAAACTATGTAAATGGCGCTCTGTGGCGCAGCAGGGATTTGAACACGGTCCTGAGCCGTCGCGCGGACAGACGCCGAATGGCGCCGCCGGTGTGTACACTCATAGAGAATAATGTGTTCGAATTTTAAAGAAGTGGCGCTGCGCTGCGCGACACGACGCTGCACTTCTCGTCCGGTGTGCGACCCCTTAAGAGTATAGTGAGAAAGAGTGAAGTAGCCTATAGAACCAGTATAGAAGCATTTGTCACATTTAAAAGGATACTCCACTTTTTTGGGAAATATGCTCATTTTACAACTCCCCCAGAGTCAAAAAGTTTTACCGTTATTGAATCCATTCAGTCGATCTCCGGTTCTGGCGGTACCACTTTTAGCATAGCTTAGCATACATCACAGAAGTGGACAAGACCATTAGCATTTCTCAAAATGGGGACTATTTGCAGGCGCTGGCGTCATATCATTACGCCTGCTGCACTCATGGTACGGAAGTAAAGTTTCTTTATTACAGACGCAGGAATTAGAGTATAGTTCCTAGCCATATCAGCCTAGAAAATTCGAACTTTACATTTTCCACCAGTTTTAGTGCACGATGTAACTACAGAAGAGTCAAGTTTTAAAAGAGGGGTTGACTGCGATTTCACTTTTTCATTTTAAATAGTGTGTAATGTTGCTGTTGGTGTATGAACAGTATCTGCAAAGTTGCAGCGCTGAAAGTTCAGTGTAGGCAGAGATATCGTCTTTTAAAAATCAGGAAGTATAATTGCCTACAAAAACGACTCGACTGGGACTACAGCTGGGTTATGGTACGTCACTAACCTACACATTTGCAACAACCCCTCCCTCAGAATATGCAGAAAATTTCTGAGGCACGTCGACTCGTCAAGATGTGTTGTTCTCGCAGCTGTCAGGTCTTCTGTGTTCGGGCTTCCCATGGATGCTATTCTTCCTCAACAATGGATACAATTTATGTTTGATTATGTTCCTGAAAATGACGATCGTAATCTAGCGAGTTCAACACCGGATTCAACAAGAAACTGTTACTAAAACATGAAGCAGTTCTGACTTTAAAACCAGAGGCAGCAGTTGCTTGGGCCACAATCTGTAAGTAGGCTAAGACTTAATCATTTTAAATGTATTTGCATGTATAAGTAAATAAATAAAATACAAGACGTAGCCTTGTGTTTTATTTATTTCAAATGCCAGCGCTGGCTTTAAAGCCACTACTATTTAGCCTATGCTATTTTGTGTCTACGACAAACGCATACAAACATTATGGACCTGAATTTTCTTTAAATAGTAATGTTTTAAACGTATTTTTCATGTATATATGCTTTATGACGTTATTTTCTATTTGATCAAGAACGTAAACATGCCAACACTGTTTGAGTATAACATTAGTAGCCAGTCACTTGCTATTGTTGCCAGTCAGATGCTATTGTGTAAAACAAATGTGTATAAAGTTAAAAAATGTAGCAAATTATCATTCAGAAACATTTAGTAAGAGCTGTGTGTGGTGAGGTTCTGTTTGACTCTCTTCATCGCGGCTTTCTCGGTCTGATTCTGCCTGAAACTGATACTGCAGTTCGACACATGTTTACATCTGGACCGGAGCTCATGACGTGCCTGTAAAGGTAATGGTCGTTAATCTTTCGGACAACGTGAGCGATGTGATCACAACACACCGGGCCAAACTAACCAATCTGAACTCACGATGTGTTTCTGAGGGAGTGTTTTCATAGACTCAGGAAGTCATCCGCTCGTTCAGGGGACAGAGGAGAGCGCGGCTGACAATAAAGGTGAAGTTTATGAAAAATAAGACTTTTAAAAAAAGAAAAACCACGAATACATGTTATATTGCACCCCATAAACACAATCATGCAAAGAAAAAAAGCAGTCAACCCCCCCTTTAAATAGGAAAAATATCTAAACTCTTTGGTCTTTTTTTTGGAGAAATGCTAATGGTCTTGTCCACTTCCATGATGTATGTTAAAAGTGGTACCGCCAGAACCGGAGATCAGCTGAATGGATTCAACAACGGTAAAACTCAACAGTTTAACTCTGGGGGAGTTGTAAAATGAGCCTATTTCCAAAAGAGTGGAGTATCCATTTAAGAGGAACTTCCCTTCTCTGATGGTATATGTGAGAGAACTATTGACCGTCGGAAAGCTCACTGAAGCTAATGTGACTATTAGAAAAATGCATGCTGAAAATAGGTTGAAAAATGGATTTACTTTAAAGAAAAGACCCAATTCCTAAATTCCAAGGCATTAGTCAGGAGGGCCAACAAAATAATAAGCTTTCCAACAGTTTGATGATTTTCTTTCTACCAGTAGCCTTCAGACAAGTGGCATCAAAACTTTAAAAAGTATTCAGAACTGTATGATTCAGAACTCTATTGCACTGTATTGAGTTCTTCTGAAAATCATTTAAAATCAAAATCTCAATAAAATGAAAGGGTTTTCTGTTACGACGTGGAATAAAGCAAAGAAAGGCAGGATAAGGACTATACCACACACACACACACACACACACACACACACACACACACACACACACACACACACACACACACACACACACACACACACACACACACACACACACACACACACAAGCAAAATAAATGTTACCCGCAAATGCCGTCAATAAGTGTGTAAGAAAATATTGTTTCAAAACCATGATTAAAATTTAAATCGCAATATTGATTAAAAAAATCATGATATAATTTTTTGTCCATATCGCACAGCCTTAATCTTAATCTTTCGTGAAATGTTTATGGTGATATTAAGTTGTAAAAGTCCAAAAATACACTCGAAAAACTGCTGGGTTAAAAACAACCCAAGTTGGGTTCAAAATCGAAATAAATCAGTTGGGTTGGGTTGTTTTATAACCCAGCTGCTGGGTCAAAATTATTGATTTAACCCAACATGTTGGGTTATGTTTTCTACCCAAAGTTGGGTAGAAATTACTAAATAGTTGGGTTGAACTGACTAAACAATGGGTTGAATAATACAACCCAAATTATGGGTCATGGTTATCATTTGGATTAAAAATGACTTGAAAGGGTGGGCATAAGCATCTCCAACCGTTACTTCTACAACCCAATGCGTTGGGTTAACATTTATAAACCAATGCTGGGTCAAACTGACCAACCCTAGATCCAACTGCCTCAACCCAACATTTGGGTTCAGGGAAACAACCCAGCACTTTTTAGAGTGTATTATACCAAGACAGCAACAATCCACAGGTACCAGATGTGGGCCAGATCTGGGCCGACACTAAGTTGCTGTGTTGTCTAAAGAACTTTTTTTGCAGTCCAGTGAACAGATTGCGCTATTCACAAAAGATTGCAAACAATGTTCCATTCTGCATTTTAGTGGCTTTTAATAAAACTCCAAACAAAAGTGTGCTGTGACTTCGATAAGGGTGAATTGCACAGGAACACTCCCACTATAATCAATCTCTGGGACAAACAAGACCGTTCCAAGATCTCTGACTGAGACTCTGCTGAGAGGAAGCACATTATGAATGAGTTTACAATCTCAGTTACAGGGTCAGGTCTGTACCTGTGTTGTTTTTCCTCTTTTCTTTTTCTTTTTTTAACATTGACAAAAGACTGTACGAACTGCTAAAATAATAATAAAAATGTTTTGTTATCACATAATCTTTTCTTTTTTCAAATCAACTTACCCAGCAAATTTTACGACAACCACACTCTAAAAATGCTGGGTTGTTTTAACCCAACTTTGGGTAAAATATGGACAAACCCAAACGTTGGGTTAAAAATGTAATTAAAAAATTTAAACCAATGGCTGGGTTTGTGCATATTTGACCCAAAGTTGGGTTAAAACAACCTAGCAATTTTTTGAGTGCAGGTTACTTACTTTTTTTTTACAGTTTTTACATGGCAGTTTTCTAGAAAGTCATTGGCATCCTGTAAGCTGGTAAAATAGCCTTTCTGGATCATTTTCACAAATAGATGCACACTAAACACATCATCAGCATGCAGTCACCTCTCAAAGATTTAAACATGAAGGCAGCAGCACAATGATTTTCACCATTACAGGAGGGTCTGCCCAAAATTATTAGTCAGGAACAAGACAGTTTCCTTGGAATCTGTGCCCATTTCCTATTTGACAATGCAAAGAATGAGCCTTTCCTTACTGTGGCCATTTCCCTCTCATATCCTGAGACCACCCTTCCATCCAGGCTTTTTTTTAACTGTTTCAACTCCCTCCTCATACAAAAAAATAAAATAAATAATAATAAAAAATTCAGGCAGCTC
Source organism: Hybognathus amarus (assembly GCA_030378365.1). Lineage (NCBI taxonomy): Eukaryota > Metazoa > Chordata > Actinopteri > Cypriniformes > Leuciscidae > Hybognathus > Hybognathus amarus. Next base: position 259,595 of record JAQIUQ010007738.1, on the reverse strand, counting down.
CTAAAGGTCTGTAATTTTAATTATTTCAGTTAAAAAAGTCAATTTAATCACAACAATACTAGTGTTGTCAATGCATTGTCAATATTAGATATTTAATTGTGCAAGCTTATATTCAGTATTTTTACATTTACATTATTTTTCCATAATCTGACCACTTAAAATTGTAAGTAAAACTGTAAATATTTTACAGTAAAACACTAACAATTGAATAACAATGTAAAACTGAATCTTTAGTAATATCTCAAAATGGATGTTAATATTTCATATTGCACATCAGTGTTTCACAAATTTTCAAGTGGTCCACAAATTAAATGGCTGATAAAAATAATAAAAAATTATAAATGACAAAAATAAATAGTAATTAATCAGTATGAACAGCGAATTAGCTAATTATGTTTAAAAAAAAATTAAACGTTTTAACAACAACAACCAGAACTTGTCTTGAAACCTAAATTTCCATGCACCGAATCTCAGATTGATGGCTCATCACGCAGCTCAAATCAACCAAAAGTAATTTCTATGTGATTATGAATGTTTATGAATGGCTGTGTTGAACTAGACTAGAGAAAGCCACTGTGATAGATATCTCCGGAGCTATCCAGAGCACTGACATCTTTTCTTTGATGACATTTATAAAAATAATTTATAAAAAATAGCAATGTTGAAAAAAGCTCCTTTTAAAGTAATATTACTCTTTTGCATTTTTTTTTTGCATTACTCCCCAAGAAAGTAATAAAAAAGGGTACGTAGTTACTTTTTATGGAAAGTGTTACATTAGTTTAATTTTTTTGTGCTTTTTCTAGATGTGTTTAGCAGTAATGCATTCAACAACACAGCCTATATAACATACACCATTCATTTTCTTGTAAAAACACATTTAGAATAATATTATTATATTCCACCACTGCTCTAAAAAATGCAGGGCTATTTCAGATTTTGGGCCAAATACGCCTTATTCACGGCAGCGCCATCTTTAATTTTTAATGAGAATGAAAGCGAGGCTGTGAGGGATAGACTTGCATCTCTTCAATGGGCTGTACTGTTATTTAATGTGTTTCGGATTGTTCTGCTCATGAAACACTGGAAAAATATCTTTCCAAGAAATGTCAGTTGACAATAATCTTCCGAACAATGTAAGCTGTGGAAAATTTTAAGTAATCTCAGGAGCTGTATTCAGCTTTTTACACAGATGCCATTGCAAACATGGTACAGTCTACTCCCTCACAGCCTCGCTTTCATACCTGTCATGGCGCTGCTCTGAATAAGGTCTATATGGACAAACCCAAATGTTGGGTTAAAATGTAATAAATAAAATGTACAGTTGAAAGTGAAAGTTGAAGTTGGCCCTGTCAATGACATTTTTAACCCAACATTTGAGTTTGTCATATTTTACCCAATTGTGAGTTAAAACAACCCAGCATTGTTTAGAGTGCATATCTCTTGACCACGTACTATTTCCTGACCCCTAGAGCTATTTATGACATACAAAAGATCTCCTAACATTACAGGTTGTATTACCTGCGCAACTCTTTTAATTGAAAGTAATCCAAAAGTAATCTAAAAGTAATCCAAAAGTAACCAAAAAGTAATTTGAAAGTAATCTTTTCAGTTGTTGACTGTTCCCGCATACACACGAGTGCTTGGGTCTAAGTGACTACGTTATCGAGGAGAGAATTGTAATTCAGTAGTTAACTTAAAAAAAACAATTTAATTTTAATAAATACATTCAAAAAGCAAATTTATTAAACTGAAAAGGAATTATTTTACTTAAAAAAAAAATGTTTAAATCAAAGAACAAACTGATGTGATGGCAGGACATAACCAACAGCTCCTCCCCTCTTTAAAAACAGCCAATAGCGTTTCATTTATACTCAGTTCGGCAAGAGCTGTTGAGCTTGATAAAGCCGCAGTTTCCTCTGAATCTCGCTTTACATTAACGTGAAACCAGACTTCATTCGCCCCAATAGAAAGCATATTTACACAATCTGAATCGTTCCCTATCCCCTATATAGTGCACTACATGCCATTCACCGTGAAGAAAACAGTAAATGTGTGAAGAGTGACTAATTTTAGCCGCAGCTTCTGCATCTGTTTATAATGTAGGGGGAGGGCTTCAGATTCTAGAGAGCATTTCATTCGACAGAAAATCTGCTGAGAAGCTGAAGTGCAGAGTGATGTCATCAAAATCATTTATTGGCGGAAGTAAGTAGACTGTAAGTTTTGAATGCTTATATCTTCTAAATGTGAACTTTGTCGTTTTTTTGGAGCTAACTAGCCAAAAAAAAATTCATTTTTGATTTCATGGGGACTTTAACTAGGTTGCTGTTGTCGACCAAAAGTACAAAGTACGTTTTGTGAGTGACTGACAAAGTGGGGCATGCCGGGGAAAAGATCTTTTGGAGCATGTACCACACTCTGGTCAGTTTGCTCTGGCCAGCTCACTGGGTTTATAAAGTGTAAAGTTTAATGAAGTAGCAGGCGAGGGAACGGTGGGGACAGTTCTCTGAGCACAGATGGCCCTTTGTAACTCCTGACACCTGCCAGCTGCCCGCTCTTCAACACGCTGGTGTGGGAGGGGGGCTCTTCTAGCTGCCTACAGTGGCTGAGGTTGACCTCCTGACCCCTGGTGTCAGACAGGGCCAGCCGATGTTTTCTCTCCTCCCAGTGGGTCTCCAGCTCTTGTCTATGGGCCCTCACGATCCATGCAGTGGCCCTGGGAGCCTGTTCTGGGAGCCCTTTGTAAATGTGCCGGGGATTAGATGCCTTGTGTTCCTCAGTTCATTATGAACTTGATGAATAAGTTCTCATAATATGACTTATATTGACACTGTTACCCAGCATACTGCAAATACTATCCATCCATCCATCCATCTATAATTTTATCTCTAAAGCAAAAAAACATATATAATCGTTCCAGTTCATTTCAGTTCTCATCCAATACTGTCAGTACACACAGATCAATAATATTGTTGAATGTTAAAGGGTTAGTTTACCCAAAAATAAAAATTCTGTCAGTATTTACTCACCTTCATGTTGTTCCAACCCGTAAGATTTTCGTTCATCTTCGGAACATGGGAAAAGTAATAACGAAAAGTTATTAAAGACATAGTTGAAATAGTCCAAGTGACTACTGTGGCTCAATCTTAAGTTTATCGAGCGACAAGAACACTTTTTGTGCGCAAAAACAAACAAAAATAACGACTTTATTTCAACTAATAAAGTGATAGTAGTGTGATAGCGGAACACGTTCTCATCCCAAAGCGCCATATTTTGACACTTTTGCAAAAGTGTAAATATCCAACGCACATGGCACCCTTTAACGCCAAATGAGACGTAAAAATAAATCGGGCAGAAGGCGCCTCCTAGTGGTCTAACCCTACCCCTACCTCATACCTAAAACTTAACTGTCTCATTTGGCGCTAAAGGGTGCCATGTGCGTTGGATATTTACTCTTCTGCAAAAGTGTCAAAATATGGTGCCTTCGATGAAGATGCGTTGGATCAGCGTAGAGCTACATCACACATAGGCTCACTATTGGCTGACGCTGGTCATGTGTGTGATGCATGTGACGTACAACAACAGAAGCTTATGCTTTTTAAACTAGTGAACTGACTTGAAGCCCACAGAGAAGGAAATGAATAGTTGAAATAAAGTCGTAAACATTTGTTTGTTTTTGCGCACAAAAAGTGTTCTCGGCGCTTGATAAAGTTAAGATTGAGCCACTGAAGTCACTTGGACTATTTTAACGATGTCTTTAATAACTTTTCGAGGCCAGCGAGTTTCAATTCCTCAAGAAGCCTATGGACTCAGTATGGAGGAGATGGATCCAGCTCTCAGATTTCTTCAAAAATATCTTAATTTGTGTTCCGAAGGAAGAATGTCTGAAGGTCTTAGGGGTTGTAACAACATGAGGGTGAGTAAATACAGACAGAATTTTCATTTTTGGGTGAACTAACCACCAAGGGAGATTCACAATGTTGTGAATATACATTCAAAAAAGAAATGGCCATTTGGTTAAATTTTTAAATTATATTTTAACCCAATGTTTGAGTTTTGCTCAATCTTGACCCAAAATTGGGTTAAAACAACCCAGCATTTTCTAGAGTGTAGCCATAACATATGTTACCTATTATAAAATATAGTATAGGGAGCGCGGGGCACAACCTAACGCAGGGTTAAATTTAACACGGACCGTTTACATAGTTCGTCAGGATCAAGCAGGCTGTCTTTCCGCTATTTTTCTCTTGCTGCCAGAAGACGGTCTCCCGCGAATTTGCGGAAAGTTTTGATTATATTTCGTGAAGATACTGGACAAAGAGTGTTTTGACACCATGAAAGTAATTTTTTTCATCATAGGTTTTTTTTCGGTTTCTGAGTTGGGTGTATACGTTCCAAATCTAACTTTATATTGCCTTAATTACGGTCGTGTTGGCTCAAACATAGCACCGTTTTGAAACATGTCAGTAATTCCTAGCGACTGTTAGCTATGGTTAAAATATGTAATACACAGCGGGGTTAGTTCTAACAGAGTGTTACAACTAAGCCGCCAAGTGTACAATGATAATCAAGTGAAAATGGAGCAACACAACTTTTCAGGTTTGAGTACATTTAACTTTGTTAGACTTTCACAAACAATGTTGGAATTTAAAATGTTTATAATTTAGTGTACTATGAATGATAACTTGTTTATTTATTAAAAACATGGATATATAGTTATTAATGCAATAAACCCTTTACATTTTTATTTTAAGCTCATTTGTATTATTACTGTTATTATTTTTATTAATAATAATAATTGTACATGCAGCTGCCACACACAAATCTAATTTAATTGCAATTACAATATTTATAATTTTATTTATTATTATTTATTGCAAAACTATGCTGCCCTTTTCTGTCTCTATCCATGATATTGATCCATAATAGAAGGATTATTGGCTGAGGGATGGATGTATGGATATATGTCTATACAGATGCACAAACAATATCAAACTATACAAATAAAATAGTATTGAATTATGTGTGTTACACACAAGTGTTAAAACTAACCCCTCTGTCTGTTACAATTAACCCCGCATATGGGGTAAGTTGTAACATTTGCACTTCTGTCACTTTCAGTGCAACTGTACGAAAATGGTAGGTCTTAGAAAAAAAATTTAAATGGTCATTTGTAGCAGAGACGTGTATGTTGCTTGTGTAAAAAAAGTATAATCTAACCTAATTATTTTTAATTAATTGAGCCAAAACCAAAATAATTGTGCTCCACTCTCCCCTAATAGCTTAATTTCTTATTTTAAAACATTTGATTTTAATTTAAATTATTTAAGTCAAATATGTGCATCCTATATGGTTGATCTCACATTGGTTCTTGAATTCAAAAGGCGTTCAGAGGAAACAATGTGAATCCGTGTGTTTAGTCTGTTACGCCTGACACCTGTGATTGAGAAAGATGGATTGCTGTTTGCAAGGTAAATTGGGTAATTGCACTAAATGGCATAAGTGTTTTCTTTGGCAAGTGTTTGCTGCTTGTCTTTAGAATACTTGCTGAGGTTTGCAGAGGGAGTTGAATTATTTAGAAGAGCCCAAACAATGTAAGTGTGAAAGTAAGAAAAAAAAACCCAAAAAAAAACAAGACTTGCGTTAATCTTTGGAACACATCTTTTTAAATATATTTTAAAAAAAGCTACAGAATTTTATTGGGTAGCACTTTATTTACAGCCCTTCTCCGCATACTATGTACTTACTATAGCAATTGCAATAACTGGGTAATAACTAGTTCCTAACCCTGAACTACCTTTACGCATGTACTAATCTTATATTACCACTACTTTCTTGTCTCAAAAATGCTTCATTTTACATATAATATATAATATATATATATATATATATATATATATATATATATATATATATATATATATATATATATAAAACAAATTTTACTCTAGAAATACAAGAAAAACAAAGCCATAAATCAATAAAAGCTTGATATCTCAAAAAAAAAAAAAAAAAAAAAGAGATTTTGTTTGGCCACAGTACCAAAAGTTTCCACTAAATGAAGTTCATCTCCCATTCATTTCTAATGTGGTCCAAAAAAATAAAAATAAATTCAGTACCCTTTAAACTTTTCAGAATCATGTTCATGATTTTTGTTGTTGTGTTCACAAAGCAAGTGCCAAAACCTTTACCAGGTTTCGTACAATTCAGATGAAGTAAAAAATTTGAACAAAAATCATATTAATAAAAGCTGGATGAGCATGTTTTGCTAAAAGCATGTGATTCATTTTAAAACATTGTATGTTGGTGAAAAGGGTGTATTACTGTTACTAAATAAAGCTCTCTCTGATTACGCCATGTACTTGACAAAATAGCGCTGCCTTGTTTATTTTGGGGTAAAACATGTTACTTGCAGTAAATCAAGAAAACAATAAGACTAACCATGTTGAGCTATATAACAATGATTATTTTTATGTCGATAGAAGTATCCAAACAGTTGCTGACCTGTCTATTAAAACACATAATATATTAAAGTGTCTTTGGCGTTTCCATGGTTCTGCGGAAGTAAAACCAGAATCGGTTCATGCCGAGGTTCAGTGGATTCACCTGATTGAGATGTTTTCAAGATGATTCTTTCTTTCTTAAAGGTGCATTGTGTCGATTTTAGCGACATTGAGTTGCCCTAATGGCTCACCCCTCCCTTTCGAAGAAGCTACTGGTGGCTAAAACGGTAATGTTATATTTTTCGCCAACCAGTGTGTGTATATATTTTACACCAACTGACTTAAATTTAATACTGATAAAATAATGGCTAGCTTCCAGCTTGCTGCTGCTTCTCTTTCAAGGTAGTGACAAAACGCGTTCTGTAGCGCTGTGTTCGCTCTCAGCTACGGTAGAAACATGATGTCACAATATGTCGACCTTCATAGAAGGGGATTCCCGCAGTTATGGAGATATAAATGTCTCATTCTAAGGTAATAAAAACATTACGGTTTATTAAGTAAGTTCTTTATATACCACTGAACACACAGTTATGGATCTTATATTGCATTTCTGTCTATAAATCCTCAGAAATATCACGCATTGCACCTTTAAAGCCTGTTCACACTAAGGACGCAAACTACACCGATAATGATAAAGATTTATTTCGGTCACAATTCTGCGTTTGCCAGATCACATTTTGAGCATGCAAAAGGGCATTTCGTGACCCACAAGACTTCTACTATATAATTACTCGCATAATTTGATTTTTAATTTTTATTTTATTATTTTGCAGTGAGGGGAACAAGCCTATTTTATCCTTCCTAAAATAGTATACAGTATATTTTTTAGGATGATAGTTGTTTTTACAGAACATCTCTGCTGTAAATGTTTTTGTTTAAATAATTCCAAGGATATGAAATAGATTGATTATTATTTTAACGTTATTACATCGCATTTCTACGTTTTTTAATGGCCTTTTTTATTCCGATGTATAAGTGAAAGTGACTTAATTTCATTAAAAGGGGAAAAGTCTGTCCATCTTCATTTCTGAAAATGTGTAACATTTGAGACCCCAGTTCATTCACATTCATATTTCCCTAATGTTAATTACATAAATTGCAGTTCAGAAAGAAGTCAGAACTACCACCTGAGGTGTAGCAAACACTGGGGCATGCCATTAGTACAGTAAAAGTATGATTTGATTTTTATTAAAAATGAGCTAAAAAATAAAACTGTGGTCATCGAGTGGTAGACATTTGAACTTATATAGAAGTGTTCAAGCCCATCATGACATCATGACTTTTGCGTAAACATACACGCCACTTTCAAGTCAAGTGTTATCTATACGCATTTTGAGCTATCCCTGTGTATCCGCGTGTATGCGTGTATGTCTACGCCATTAACGTCCGAATTGATTCCGTGTGTATGTACACGCCGTTAATCCGTATGAGCGAAACAAAGCAAAATTATACATCTACATCTGGGGCGATCTTTTTTTCCTAGGATGGTTAGGGAAGAACTCATAAATGCTATTAACCCCAGTGACGGATCAGGTCTAGGGAGAGGGTTGGGGTAGGTTATAGATCTTATATATATATATAGTAATAACATTGAGTCAACGGCGTTCATAAACACGCTGAAAAGCGATTATGCGTGTTGATAGCACACCAAAAATGGAAATACGAATTGGCGTGTCATACATACGCAATTTCATGAGATCAGTCTGTCAAGCCATTAAACAAATTAAACATAAAGATCTTCCACCATGTATTTTTCTTCGTCCACAGTCGGTGATGCAGGGAGTTTTGTGATTGGTTTTCAAGCCAGCCAATCAGAATTTACAGCCTCATATCTGATTGGCTGGAATTATGGCATATAACGCTGGGTTGTGTTGAGCACGCAAGCAGTCTGCGCTTCGAGAGCACTTATGGCTGGTATGAGAGGAGCAAGAAAGTGAAACTTTGCCCATGCGAAAGAGAACGTCTGTACACATCCAAATACTTATTTTAAATGCAAAGTTGATATTTATAAATATATTCCCATCTGCGAGACGAACGTTTCTCCGCAAAACGCATGCAAAATGCCCCTTTGCACGCTCAAAATGTGATCTTGCGTGCGCAGAACTGACCGAAATTCTATTCCATATAAAAATCGCTCCAGTGGTAAAAGAATAGCAGAGTCCATACCACAACTATAACTGTAATGGCACAGAGAAATCACAAAACGATTTTTCCTGCTGGTGAATGATAAAAACATTGACAGCCAATCAGAATCCATCCTGCTTTACAGAGCTCGAGCATTTAAAGTGACAGACGACAAAACTGCAGCATGTCCATTTAAGGGTAACTAAACCCCTGGTCAGAGCCTGACTCCACCCACTGGCAGATTATTTGAAAAATGCTGAAAAAGTGGGCAGACCCCAGCGGAGATAGAGGGACGAAATATATGCTAAAACACTCTATCCTGATCGTTTCAATACTCTGCAATTCCAACTCCCTGACTGGTTTTGACGAAACAAGCTGTTTTTTATACTGCCAAGGGCGTAGCTCGTACCAAGAGGCCGTGGTGAGCTGAAACGTGCAGTGACGTCACGAAGTGTGGAACATCAATATGGAAAATTCAACTGCAGTAGCCACCGTTCAACCTGAAGAGGGCAGAACTAAGACGTTTTTACACCATATATTGTAGAAATAAAACACTTTATACACAAATGTCAAAAAAGTTACTTGAATCAATGACTGGTATTAATAAAGATCCATTCTTACAGATCGTTAACTAAAAAAAAGTTGGTTTGGGGCTTCAGTTACTCTTTAAAGTCTTCAATTTGAAGATTTTATCATTCAAGCAATGCAACTAAAACATCATAGTACATTTTACTCCTATTCCCATCCCAGACTGCTTCCCATGTAATCTGCTACTAAAAAACCCTCTGTATTCAGATAAGCCATATAAGGTTATTTTGTATCTTTTAAATATTTACTTTGCAGTGTTTGCAATGGATATTTATTATTCCTGCAATTTCTGGCAAAGACGTAGTTTTATAAATCATGACGAACAATATAATGCATACTTTGAGCAATGGGATCATTTTGGCACAACTCTACATAAACAGTTCACATTTCTACAAACGCCTTGTCCTATTGACACATCGGGCAGAGCAAGATCCCACAGGATCAGGAAGATGTGCCCGAGTCTGTAAATACTGGCTACTTGAATTACATCTACAGCACATTAACCTGGGCTGGGAAGTGATGTCAGTCCCACAGCTGTCATGCCCGAGCAAAAGGGAGCAGTAAAACACGGGGCGACAGCATACAGGCGTAACGTTACCTCATTAAAAGCCTTTTGATGCATCAAATGGATGAAAACAGTACATGCAATGGTGGAAGATTTGCCCTAACAGGACCAAACTTTATAATGAGTCATTTTATATCAAAGTAATGGTAGCATATTTATATATTCAGTGGAAAATGTAACTATCCAAAGGTATAATCCAAAGACAGTACTTAAAAAAATCTCATGAATGCTTAACAAAACTATTGAAATAAAATATAATCATTTGTGATGTGACTTAAATGTCCTTATACTGTTAGCGATGATCATATTTTTTGCTAAAAAAGGCATAATTTTAATTTACTGTGCACGCGCGTGCATGTGTGTTTAGAAAAATCTCTGCCAGCTGACACATCTTTTTTAACATCATTCCACCCAGGCATGGGCCCAAACTTGACAAGTATTCACTCCAATTTTTCATGTTAACGTTTCCTACAGCTCTTTAGAGGTTTCCTTTAGAGCCGAAACCGATCAATAACTGAGCTTTTGTAGAGAATCCCAGTGTATAATGGTGTGGGATAAAAGTAGGAGCGGTGATAATGGATGTGTCTCTTTCGCTCCTCTCAGAAGGGGGAACGCTCCATCATTGGCCTCCTATAGCACTACGGTGTGTTGCCAGAGACAGCTGGTTAGCTGCATCCTTTTCTGCAGATCCCATCATCTTCTCACTGTGGGTCAGAGTAAATGAGTTCTCCCAGAGGTCAAAGGTAACGCTCCCCTTCCCAGGAGTCCACCCAGCCAGAACAACATTCCCTTGAAACAGGAAGGGAGGGCATTGTCCATATGCTGTCTTCACTCACAGGGCACAGACCTGTTAGGCTGTGACGTTAAGTTAAGAACTGTGAGGTGTATGAATCCATACCTTTTAGGGAAAATTCGACGAGATAGGATATTATGTTGTCAAACATTGTATCCTAATGGATAAACTTAGCAGTAGAGCTCCAATAAATATCCATTGGTTTTGCAACACCCAAAACCAAATCAGGAATAATTTGGTCTCTGTTCCAAAAGTGTCATAAGCCAAACCAAACCAACCAGCTACAATTTAAATCACAACATTACAAACTTGCACATCCATAATGTGAACCTTCTGTTCCAGTACATCCCAAAGCTGCTCTAGTGGATTGAGATCTGTGACTGTGGGTGCCATTTGAGGAAGCGAACTCATTGTCATGATGATTTGAGCTTTGTGATGCCACATTATCCTGCTGGAAGTAGCCATCAGAAGGTGATACACTGTGGTTATAAAGAGATGGACATGATCAGCAACAATACTCAGGTGCGCTGTGGTGTTTAAACAAAGCTCAATTGGTACTAAGAGGCCAAAAGTGTGTAAAGAAAATGCCATTACACCACCAGCAGCCTGAGTCGCTGATACAAGGCAGGATGGATTCATGCTTTCAAGTTGTTAACGCCAAATTCTGACCCGACCATCTGAATATTGCAGCAGAAATCAAGACTCATCAGACCAAGCAACATTTCTACAATCTTCTGTCCAATTGTGGTGAGTCTGTGTGAATTGTAGTTTAAGTTTCCTGTTCTCATCTGACAGGAGTGACACCAGTGTGTTTTCTGCTGCTGTAGCCCATCTATTCAAGGTTCGACATGTTGTGTGTTCAGAGATGCTCTTCTACCAACCTTCGGTTTTAACAAGTGGTTATTTGAGTTAATGTTGCCTTTCTATTATCTGAACCAGTCTGGCCATTCTCTCTCTGACCTCTGACATCAACAAGGCACTTTAAACCACAAATCTGCCGCTCACTGGATATATCTCTTTTTGGACCATTCTTTGTAAACTCTAGAGATGGTTGTGTGTGAAAATCCCAGTAGATCCGCAGTTTCTGAAATACTCAGACCAGCCCGTCTTGCACCAACAACCATCCCACGCCCAAAGTCACTTAAGTCACCTTTATTCTCCATTCTGATGCTCAGTTTGCACTTCAGCAGATCTTACTGATCGTGTGCCGAAATGAGTTGCTTTGTGATTGGCTGATTAGATATTTGTGTTAGCAAGCAGTTGAACAGGTGTACCTATAAAGTGGCCAGTGAGTTTAAGAATATTTGAGTATTTGAGTTTAAGAATATGAGTCACAGAAATTTAAGAAGTTTGAAAGCATAGGGAGATCAATGGGATCTGTACTTCTGGTACTTATTCTACGATAAGTATTACATAGCGTCGCTGCCCGAATGAAACTCACGTATGTCCAAAACGGTAACTTTTCAGGAAGTGAATAATTTCAAAAGCAGCTAAACGTAGCGTTGTCATGCTTGACACAACATCTTTAAATGTAACCATATTCTTGCCAGTGTCATGATATAATCCATATTTGACCCAAAATCGAGTTTAAATGGACATACATGCATACTGTATAGTAACGGTGTTCCATACGCGTTCTTCTGATCATTAATTAGAATGACCAAATCGCGTTACATGAATAGGCTATGCTCAGTTTATTAAATACGCTCACTTTCATTAAATGTCTCTTGCTGAACTATGAAGAGACAATGAATCAAATACACTGACATGGCGATGCTAGACTGATACTTTATTTACACAATCCTACCGTAATTTTTGTCGCATATGAGCCGCATTTTATTAGAGATATGAGCTGCATTTTATCATCAGCTAATTTCAAAATCAAATACATACATCAATAAGAGAGTGTGGCAACAGCCTGCCCTGGTAAGATCACTTCGTTTATTACTTCGATTATTATTTATAGTGCTCATCTGCGGTGATGCGTGTCGCAGTAAGCCGCCGTCATATCTGACTATAACGTGTCATATAGCCTATATAACACACTCTCACTCGTTTATTTTTTTAGCATTTTTGGGAGGAGTAAAATATACATATGTTGTTTCAACAAGATTGTGTTTACATCTAGTAAAGATGCGTGATGCATGTCGCAAGATAACTTATCACATTTTAATACCAGGTGTAGGGTCTCAGAGACTGAGACCGGCGAGAAACTTCACGAGACCGCGAGATGCCTCCACAGGGCGGGAGATACCATACTGTCTATAGGAGATACGCTGCAGTGATTGACAGCTTTGACAGCAAATGGAAATACGTGGAAATCAGATGACTTGATTTCACAACTTTTCATTGGTCATTTAGATAATTTGAAGCATGCTGTATACGGAAATGAACCTGGACATTCTATCCGCCAAAAAATCTCAAAATCGGCAAAATGGACATACGCGGTTTCATCGGACAGCGACGATAGATAAAATGGGCTCATAGCAATGCAATCTGGGAATGCCTTCTCTGCAAATGGTACATGGTGACGTAGTATCTGGCCAAAATAGTATCTTACCAATCTTTTGGAACAGCCTTTGTTTATGGAGCGCACTGAAGACACCTTAGACCCAAAGTACACTACTTCACTTCCTACATGTACACTAGAGCCTGTGTACAGTGTATGTGGTACGAATTTCGTCATCAGCACAGTACACACGCAACCTGATTTGTCTAACCACGCATACTCTGCACAGGTTGCACATGCACATTGATTTTTTTGTTGTTGCAATAGTTAGTTTGTCCACAGGGTGGCAACAGTGATGCAGGACTGTTAATTCACAAGGTAGTAAAGGTAAACCAAGGGGGTAATCCATCGACCGGGCTGCGTTCCAGTCCACTTTTAGACACGCACTTGCGAACTTCCCTAAGCACTTCCCCTTGGGGGAATCCCCGCCCCATTTTGAAGTGCGTTCCACTTCGTGAAGTGAACGAGGTAAGTTTATATGGACAGACACTTGTTCCCTCGATTTAGACAGAGGGAGCGAGTCTAGTTCATATGTGCACTTCAGGTATCTATATATCCCACAATGCAGTACGATTGTAACGTAACCACAGATCGTCTTATCACCACCACAACAAACACTCTATGATCTATTAATTATAATTTATTTATTTATTTTAAAATAACCCAAACACACCTATATACATGTGGATGCTGCATTAAACAAATTCGTAAAGGGGAAAAAGTAAATAATAAATCAACTCATAGCTGATTCAAAGTGATCAAGGGCATAGGCTGTTCCAGTTCAGCTCATTGCGGTTTCCGCCAGTAGTGGGCACTCGTGCGACGTAAGCAATGACGTACATCCGAGTGAACGAGACGGAGGGAAGTTAGCGAGTGAAGGGCATGGCAATTTTGGACTGGAAACGCAGCACAGAAGTTGAAGCCTCGCTGGAGCTGCCATCTTGCAGCAGAACTTCACTTGCGTTAACATTTCCATTGACTTCCATTCATTTTGGCGTCACTTTGACAGCAAATAACTTTACATCTGAGGAGTTTGAAGACTCCATTTGTCCATTATTTATTTCTAAAGAAACACGACAATGTATAAAATGCTCCATTACCTTGTAGCTTATGTTATGGCCCGAAAGAAGCAGTTTTTTTGTAAAAGTAGGCTAACGATTGTGTCATAACCATGCAACTCTCTGTCGCACAGTAGAGAGATTACCGTATAGACAGGAGGAGAAGCTCACAGGCAATCGATGAAACATGGAGGCAAAATGTCAAAATAATTAATCAGAATACCTTGCATAATTGTCTCCTGCTTTGAGCTCATGGACAGCTCCTACTCACACTCTCCGCCTCTGCAAGTTTCGAAAGGGAATGATTCAGATTTCTCATACCACAGCCACTAGAAGACAGACGGGTTGGCCACGTCACATCTACGTCGTCAAGCTCTGTTTGAGTTGGTATGAGTCTGCGCATCAGGAACGGAGGTGCTAAAAAAATTGTCTCAATGGAGTTCCAATGAGATGGCTCTATCCACTTCTTTTATGGTCTATGAGGTAAAACACTGAATAAGTGGAAGAGACAGAAACACATACAAGCTATAACAACAATGAATGGTTACATGGAAAATACCCAGATTTGTACAACTCTAGCCTTGAAGTTTATAAAGTTGCGTGAATATCTTCACAACAGATATGTCAGGGCTACATATGCTGTGGAGAATGAGTAAAAGTTGGCCACCCCCTGTGTACACATACACGTCAAAAGGACTATACTTGGAATACAACTCCTTTGGGCTTTAGAATGCTGTCTATATAGGGAGCTCACTAGATATTGGAACGGAGCCCTGGACAATTAGTGGCGAATTAGAGGGAGCATCTGTAGCAACTTTTTTTTTTCCAATTGAGGTTTCTCAAAGTCCTTGTTTTGGCCTAAAGCAACAGCCGGCGTTCCACTTCAGCCATGAACAACTGCAGCATCACTCCTCACCGACCAATATTGCTCCCTAGAGGGTTTGCTCCTTGTTATTGTTAAAGTCTAAATGTATAACGAATGAAATAATAGCCTTTATTCAAATCTATCAACAACTGGGGATAACTAGCTTGTTCATTTTGGTGTCAGCTTTTAACAGCACAAACTGACCTCAGTGTCAACGTCCCGAAGCAAAGAGACCGAGCCATTTCTATTGTGACGGGATAACAGGTGTGAGGCAGGTGCTTGAGCGTCAAAGCCGCTGCTCAAATATGAATGAGTTTCTCCGCTGCTTCACTGCTGTTTTGCGGTTTCAACCATTTTAGTGGCATGAAAACAAGAAAACGGGGAAAGTATGGGGGTATTTGTTACATGATCGTCCACTCACTATTAGAAAAACCTTTAATTTAAAGCTTGTAATGTGGTTAGCTGTTTAAATATTGATGGTCAACCACTACTCATTTGTTTAGACACACAGTTGTACTCACAGAGTTTGAGTAACCAAAAGTGTTGTGTTTTTCTAAAGTCTGCATTAAATGGAAAGTCACCCAATCTATTTTCTAAATGCCTGTTATAGATCAGGGTAACTTCGGTCTCAACTGGGCAACTGTCCTGCAGAGTTTAGCTTCAACCCCATCCAAACACACATGCACCAGTAGGTGGCGACATGAAAAATGCATTTGTCATTAAATCATTCAGATTTGTACAAAAATGTGGATAAAATGCTCTAGAGATAATTTGATGCCATACACTGATCGGTCTTGCACAGCGCAGCTTCAAGTTGAACACACCTTTAATAAGTGAGTCACTGAATCCTTCATTCAAATCAATTAAAAAAAACTGTCATCAATTGAATTAATTTTTTTAAATAGACTGCAGCAATTACATTTTGTCAAACCCGTTAGTAAATTATTTATGTTATTTTGTTTAGTTCTCTCTTCAGAATCGTGGGAAAATCATTATTTTCAGTTCATTCAGAATCTTGCAGCTCTACTAAAAGCTGAAGGTAGGTGAGCGTTTATCAGGGTTGCAGCTGAACTCTGCAGGACTAAAGTTGCCCACCCTGGTTATAGATGTTATTGTAAATTATTCATCCATGCATATGATAGATAATATAATATAATGTTAATAATGAAAAAAGGTCACTTAAATGGAGGTCTCGTGTGTCTCTCACGGAGGAGCGGAAGCATAAAGGAGCGACGACAGTGAAGGATGAGAGAGGACCAGGCCTGCATTTATGTTATTTTGTTATACGTGACCGCAGTCGTCTGTGAGGGGCTGCTGTCTTTTACTTTCATTTTGTTTTTGTTATATTTATTTTATTAAAGTCTGTTGAATGTTCGCGGTTTCCGCCCACAACATCTAACCTCGTTACAGTTTAAATTATTCTCTTTTGCCATGCTTTAAAGTACACTTATTTTGATGTGTTAACTAACATACTAAACGCATGCGAAGTACTTGATCATAATTTGAACTGTAGTCAATTTTACATTTAAAGTTAATGTAATTTAAATGTACTAAACTGCAACTTCATCATTACAAAAGTGTACTTACAAATGTATTTAAATGCATAGAAATAGAAATGACATGCTCGTTCGCACATTTGGAAGATCACCTCAACCATATTTCAAACAAAAGAATACAATAGAAATAGGCCAAACTGAAATTACATATAGAGTAACACTTAACTTTGTTAAAAAACATTCTTAAAGGAATAGTTCACCCAAATATATAAATATATATTTTGATCATTTACTTTTGTTCCAAACCCGTAAGACTTTTGGTCATCTTCAGAACAAAAATGAAGATCATTTAGATGAAAAGAGACACAATCGCTTGATGAACAGATGTGTAATTAATGACATAAGTTTCATTTGTGGGTGAACTATCCCTTTAAAGTTTCACTAATTGCATTTAATACATATTTAAACAAATACATCTTCATTTATTTGTAAATAATATGCAGTTAGGTTTCCAACCTTTACAATCAATTTACACTTAAGCATACTAGTTACCGGTATTTAGTTAAAAGTATGCTTCACAAGTGTCCATCCCTACATTTTTTTTCTCTTCAATAATCCGCTACTCTGGGATGCACATCACAATTAAGAAGAAAAGTTCTGTCGCCCACTACAGTCCTTCTGTTACATCACCACTTTAAGCTGGTCTGTACAACCACACACAAGTCAAAAGTCCATCAAGTATCAAATTAACAGATCCTTAATGTTGCTATTATTATTATCATCATCAGTATCATATGTTTTTATTGCTAAGATGTCCTCAATGGTTTTAACATATTGCTATAACATTTCTAGCTGGAAACTAACTAGCCCAAATTGCTAAACCTAAGGGTTGGGGGTTTATTCATATTTCAACGCATGTGCACGTTTGCCTTAGAAAACATTTCTAACCATTATAGGCTAAGCTAATAAGCTACAACATTAGCTAATAATACATTACAGATGCATTTGAAGTCGTAGCATTGACAATATTTTTGACCACAGTATATCATGGCTTGACTGATGGTTTAACATAATTTGGCTACTCCTAAAGCCATAATTGCCTATAAACCCACCGATTACACTGGGAATTTGTGTGGAGGGTTAAAGAGCTCTATTTGTGAAAAATAATTATGTAAAAGTTTGCCAGCTCTGAATTTGAACTCGGTGACTCCTTAAGCTGAATATGTTTGTGTTGTAATTTAAGGAGGATAATACAGGTACATAGGGGATCACATTATGAAATAAATGTTTTTCTCCAAAACACATTGGGAACAATTATTTGCACCCTTTTATTAAATACTTTTGGCAATCTCCTTTTGCCAAGATAACATCTCTGAGTCTTCTCCTATAATGCCGGATGAGTTTGGAGAACAACTGACCTGAGATCAGAGACCATTCCTCCACACAGAATCTCTCCAGATCCTACAGATCCCGGTTGGTGCTTCTCCTCTTCAGTTCAGCCGCTCATCTTCTTCAGAGAATGAGACGACCATGGCAGAAGCTTCATTTTCTGCTCAGTAACACATTTACTGACACGCTGGAGTTTGTTAATGGATGAGCGAGGAGGATTTTTCTTGAAACCCTCCCAAACAACATGTGGGGATGTAGGGGGTGTTTGATTTTCATTTTTGGTAGGCTTCTGATCCCAAGACTTATGTAATCTCTGTGTTCTTCATCTGTGATCCTCAAAGAGTCTTTGGATACTCACACTCTCCTCACCACACATTAAGACAATATAGACACTCGTCCTCTTCCTGGCAGATTCGTCACATCTTTAGTTGATTGGAACTTCTTGATTATTGCCCTAATGGTCAAAATGGGGATTTTCAATTCTTTAGCCATTTTCTTACAACCACTTTCTATTTTGTGATGCTTTACAATCTTTTAGATTGATATTCTTTAAGAACTACACTCACCGGCCACTTTATTAGGTACACCTGTCCAACTGCTCGTTAACACTTAATTTCTAAGCAGCCAATCACATGGCACCTCAGTGCATTTAGGCATGTAGACATGGTCAAGACAATCTCCTGCAGTTCAAACCGAGCATCAGTATGGGAGAGAAAGGTGATTTGAGTGACTTTGAACGTGGCATGATTGTTGGTGCCAGAAAGGCTGGTCTGAGTATTTCAGAAACTGCTAATCTACTGGGATTTTCACGCACAACCATCTCTAGGGTTTACAGAGAATGGTCCGAAAAAAAGAAAACATCCAGTGAGCGGCAGTTCTGTGGGCGGAAATGCCTTGTTGATGCCAGAGGTCAGAGGAGAATGGCCAGACTGGTTCGAGCTGATAGAAGGGCAACAGTGACTCAAATAACCACCCGTTACAACCAAGGTGGGCAGAAGAGCATCTCTGAACGCACAGTACGTCGAACTTTGAGGCAGATGGGCTACAGCAGCAGAAGACCACACCGGGTGCCACTCCTTTCAGCTAAGAACAGGAAACTGAGGCTACAATTTGCACAAGCTCATCGAAATTGGACAATAGAAGATAAGAAAAACGTTGCCTGGTCTGATGAGTCTCGAATTTCTGCTGCGAGCATTCGGATGGTAGGGTCAGAATTTGGCGTCTACAACATGAAAGCATGGATCCATCCTGCCTTGTATCAACGGTTCAGGCTGGTGGTGGTGGTGTCATGGTGTGGGGAATATTTTCTTGGCACTCTTTGGGCCCCTTGGTACCAATTAGCATCGTTCAACGCCACAGCCTACCTGAGTATTGTTGCTGACCATGTCCATCCCTTTATGACCACAATGTACCCAACTTCTGATGGCTACTTTCAGCAGGATAATGCGCCATGTCATAAAGCTGGAATCATCTCAGACTGGTTTCTTGAACATGACAATGAGTTCGCTGTACTCAAATGGCCTCCACAGTCACCAGATCTCAATCCAATAGAGCATCTTGGGATGTGGTGGAACGGGAGATTCGCATCATGGATGTGCAGCCAACAAATCTGCGGCAACTGTGTGATGCCATCATGTCAATATGGACCAAACTCCCTGAGGAATGCTTCCAGCACCTTGTTGAATCTATGCCACGAAGAATTGAGGCAGTTCTGAAGGCAAAAGGGGGTCCAACCCGTTACTAGCATGGGGTACCTAATAAAGTGGCCGGTGAGTGTATATATTCTGTGGTTTCACGCATGGATGATTGGGGGAATTTGGCCTTTGTGTTCGCTCATATTTAAACTCCTGTGAAACAAGAAGTCATAACTACAACAATTTCATGTTGCTACAACAACAAAAAACAAAACAATTTACCATTACAAAATCTAGGGGTGCAAATAATTGTGGCCAGACGTGTTTTGGAGAAAAAAACATTTCATAATGTGATTTCCCCCACACTTTCAATTACTTTCAGGGTGTCCGCGGGGTTTTAAAAAGTATTAAAAAGTGATAAATCAAAATTGTCAAATGTAAGACCATTAAAAGTGTTAAATGTAGTCTGAGAGGTATTATTTTTTAAAAATTGGTATTATTCTTTTTTTCAGACTATCAGGTGTCCTATTCTGTGTTTGTGTTAGTCCGTTTAAATATGGGCTTTAGCTTATCTGGGCACAATCAAAGATCTTTCGTCTCAGTCTATGTTTGATGCTGACGTCATTATTCAGTGGTCGTTCGACATCATCTGTGAACACTGAGCGCTCAACAGAAGTGGCTGGCTTACGTTTTATTTCAGACTTGCTTCAAGGCATATCTTCAACGACTGGATAACCATTGTTGTTTTCATGGGCAAATGCAGGTTTTCTGATAGCTGGGTAATAACACTGACCAAAAAAACAAAACAAAAAACAACTATAAGCTATATGTTTTAGGGCTGGACGATATGATGATATATATAGGTTATATATAACACTGATATAAGTTACCCGGATTTAGACCTACCTATATTGTATTTATATAAAGCGTTCACAGGAATTTAGCCTATGTAGGGCTATATATTGCTTTTATTTCCCTATATTCCCTATTAAAAGTATTCGTTTTAGTCAAATTTTCTCAGTTTCCCCAATTAAATCCAGTCCCATGTCAATGCATTCCCTCTTTTGTTTGGTGTGGAAAAAAAAATCAATGTCAAATGGATGGGAGCTAATGCACTTTGGTCGCTGCAATCCACTAAACACAAAAATGAATGAAAATGTTATAAATGTCAAAATCTGTGTAAATAATACAAAGGTCACTGCATTTAACACTTAATTCAATGTCGTGATGGTTTTAAAAAAATTCTGAAGGTAGTAAAAAAGGTATTAAAAAGTAGTAAATTTAACTGAAGTTCAATGTACTTCAATGAAAGGTAAGATTTTTGTCATTTCAAGATAAAAGGACAAAAAAAATGCAGATTATTATTATTATTATTTTTACAGCTAATATATATGTCAATATATATCTGTCATAATCAAGGTACACGTTGAAGTAAACATGCATATATATGCATGCCCACATTGCCCAGGCACTTCAACTTGTACCTTATTACCAACTTGTAAGCTTCTGTCATCAATATTACTAAGAAAACATGTTTTGCTTGAAGCTTCATCGGACTCAAAGTAAAATAAAAGATGAATTAATACCTAGATTATTTTTTTTAAGTTTTATATGTTAGAAGCCAGCCAAAAAGGCAAACATCCACTCAAACTAAAGTAAATTATTTAAAATTAATCTCTGTGTTAACTGCTGAGTTTGATATTTTTTGTATCCCACCAACACTACACATTTGAA
This sequence comes from Hybognathus amarus, assembly GCA_030378365.1. Taxonomy (NCBI): domain Eukaryota; kingdom Metazoa; phylum Chordata; class Actinopteri; order Cypriniformes; family Leuciscidae; genus Hybognathus; species Hybognathus amarus. The sequence continues at coordinate 238,340 of JAQIUQ010007738.1, read as the reverse complement.
CTCCCCCTAATCAAACGCACTTGGTTCATATTCCTTACTCACTTGGAGGAACAGGGTTGGGAAACACAGGCCTGTGTGATGAGGATGTACTGCAGAGGAGCCAGTGTTCCTGCTTCATCACTGAGGGACTCATGGACACGGAGTAACTGCGCCCTTGTGTGGTTCTCAAAGGCTTCTGAACACAGACATTCAACTCATGCATTTATCAACCATAGGAACTCTAAAACTTTCGAAAATACAGTTTTTTTCCAATTGCTAACACACTAAAATGATATGCACAGCACAATTATTTAAACGGACACACAGAGAGCAAAACTTCTTCTCAAGTTTCCAAAAGTCTAAACACATTTTCTGCTTTACACACATTTTGCATTTCAAAATGCCACTTTTAAATGAACACAATCGAACACAGTTCTCTGCATAAGACAACAATCTGACAAAGTCACATGTTTGCCATTTCAAAACACTACAATTCAAAATGACACTACATGAGCTAATTGGCCAATTACATGTGCCACCTGGCCTCAATGGTTAATTGTTAACACTTCAATCAGGATGTAAGCACTATGATAAAAACTATAAAAATGATTTTTCTTGCCACTTTTTTTTACTGTAATATATTTTCTGAAAGTTTCTTTTTCAGTTTACTGTTTTTTGTAAGTATTTTTTTCAGTCCCATGTAAATACTTCTGCTGTGCATATGTTGCACTGACTTGTTTACTATAGTGAAAAAAATACATGATTACTGTAAAATAAAGTTTCAACAGCATGTGTGTATTGGCAAATATTTCTGTGCATGTGAACAATCTGATACATATTTTAGTATTATGGCAAAGCATACTAAAGATAGGAGTGCTTTTCATTATGCCCAACAGTGTGTAGTTGTTAGGCAAAAATCGGGTAATATGAATGAAGTGTGTGCCATGTCATGCAAAAGTTAGATTTTAATAATGCTATGTGTAGTTTCGGTTGCAGTGCTTCATTTTGCAGGATATATGAGGTATTTTGCAGTTTGGGTGTGTGGTTTTGTTAATTGTGTTAAGTATTTTGATAAAACCAGACTAGTTTGGAAAATTGTGTGTTAGCAATTGGAAAAAACTGTAATAGGCTACAAGAGTAAACTTAAATGTAAACTCCTCTAATGCGTCGAAGCTCTATAACTGACACACCTGCTGTTTCCTCACCATTAAAGTGGAAGTTCCTCCTCATGAAGGTTAATTTTCGGAACACGTCAATCATCTTGCGCGTAAACATTAAAATAGTCCTTCTAAACGTATTTCTTACTTTACAGTGACTGCATGTTTGAAACCGCAGATTCGCCAAAGAAGCGAAAAAACACCATTAAAACGCTGAATGCCTTTGCATCAGATAAAATAACAAAACTGGTATACTAAAATACAAATATATATATATATATATATATATATATATATATATATATATATATATATATATATATATATATATATATATATATATATATATATATATATATACATACATATATATATACACACACACACACACATTCATGAACAATTGATGTTTGTTGGCTGCCAAACGTCACTGTAACAATGTGATTGTGTTAACTTCACTAAAAACTGGCTGGCACTTAATCACTTTAAAATAATAAGAAAAAAAAGGAAAATGAAATTTTAGTTTGTTTTAACGTTATATCATTATTATTGAAGTCATTATTTTTTATTAAAACTTTTTAACTGTAAGAAATGTTTCTTGAACAGTAAATCATCATAAGACTGATTTCTGAAGCATCAATGCGACACTGACGACTGGAGTAATGGGTGTTTAACCAGAAATAAATACATTTTGAGGTTTATATGAAAATAAAAGTGATTTTAAAGTGTAATTGTATTTCAGAATATTAGTTTTTACAATATAAGTTTGACACTTAGTCTAAGGCAATTTAATTTAATTCTGTAATAAACATATCTGACTGCATCATTATTAGATGCATGGTGAGATATGTTTGCAAAAGTACAACAAAACTGAGAAATATAATCAAATACATTGATTTGATTATATTAACGGTTTGGGAGAGGCAGAGCTGCACACATACACTAACCCCTGATGGCATACATCTACTTATCTTTAAGACTGGCATATCATTTTCATCCAAAAGGATCTTTTGAATAGTTACCCGACGCTGGCCGGATACGGTTACACAACACAGCCAGACATCACCTGTGGCTCGGTCACAACAGAGCTGACTACTCAATGGAAAGATAGATCCTTTGTGTCGAGGCTTTCCAAGGAGCAGGTTGAAGTGTTTATTGTGTTGCATACACACATATCAGCTGTCAGAGCAGCCGTCTCTCTCACACACACACCTGTTACCTGCTGATTTACTATTGACCTCCACGTGGCATCTGCTACACAGCACAAAACAACACACAAATACAGTCCCCATTCACTAGTCAGTGAAAGTTGAGACTTGTGTCAATGTTGTGGTTAAAACACCCTGTGCCGTGCGTCGTCCTGCTGCTCAGTTAAACACACACGAGTCGCCGTGTAATGACTGCATCGGGACACTTCAAGTCTGAATTATGAGCATCACTAAGAAAGAATTAGTAAAGACTGGAGAGAGCTATGTTTCAGAACAATCGACAATTACTAAAACAAAACAACACTCAATCAGTTTTGGAGTTTATTTTAAACATTACAAAAACAACCTACAGTGGAAACAATATAAAAAAAGAAATATTACAAAATGTAACAAAATTAATGCAACATACCAAACACAGACATAATCAAATAATAGAAAAATAAAAAAATTAATATCAAAAGTGTAGTAAAAATTGGTCAACTTTTTGGAGCTCATTTCGATTTTTTTGGTGTTTTTATTGTTCCTTTCTTCTGAGGTGTCGAGTATCTCTTTGTTACATAAATCACAGACCCAGCAACCTGTTGTTGAGAGAGAAACAGAGGAAAAAAAGTGAATATTGGTCTGTTGGACTGTTCAAAATATCTCTCTGATGGAATATTTTCATTTTATTATGATTTTATTATTATTATGTTTTGTCCTTCACAGAAGTCTGTTATAGGAACACTGCTTAACACTGGTCTAATTTCCCTCCACATTTATAGTTAGCTTTTTCTTTGTCTCTGAAGGCCACAGTCTCAGTAAATAATTAAAAAAATAAATCTAAATTTAAAGTTGAAATCAAATCATTGTCTATTAGTGTTTGTTATATGCAAAACACTACCGTTCAAAAGTTGTGGTCAAGTTTTTTTTATATGAACACTTATTCAGCGAGGGTGCATTAAATTGATAGTGACAGTAAAGAAATTCATAGTGTTACAAAAAATATTCCACATAAATGCTGTTCTTTTGAACTCTCTTTTTGTTAAAGAATGCTAAAAAAAATCATTGTTTCCAAATAAACATGAAGCAGCACAAATGTTTTTACCATTTATGATAATCATGTTTCTTGCAGCAAATCAAGATATTAGAATGATTTCTGAAGGATCATGTGACACTTAAGACTGGAGGAATGATGAAAATCACTGGTGGACAGCAACGCATTTTTACTTTGTTACTGTACTTCAGAGTATTTTTTTTCCTGTGCATCAGGTCTTAGGCCCTGTTTACACGAGAACGCTCGCGGGTGAAAACGTAAAAATATTTTATCGGATGTGCCTTTCGTTTACACGGCGACGGCGTTTTTGAGGCTTAAAAACGCAAAAAAGTGAAACCACCCTCCAGAGTGGAAATCTTAAAGCGCTCCACCGCGCGTTCTCGTGTAAACGGTAAAAACGCAAAAGTCTGCTTGACTGTGAAGTTTGTACGCAGGCGCGTGGACTTGGTGGTGTTGTAGTATGCACTCCTAGCCGCCTGAAGTGCATACTACATTGAATTTCACACACTTTGCGTCACCGTTTGCACGCGGATTTCCCACACAAAACGCTCGTCTAAACGCAGAATAAAAGTGATGACGTAGACGCCACTTTTGCGTTTTCTCTTCAGAATCTTTTCGTGTAAACATAGCCTTAAAGTGACAGCAACATTCTAAAACAGGGGTTCTCAACTCTAGTCCTCCAACCCACTGCTCTGCATATTGTGTATGTCTCCCTTATTTAACGCACCTGATTCAGATCCTCAGCTCGTTGGGATAGACATGAGCTGAGGATCTGAATCAGGTGTGTTAAATGAGGGAGACATGCACAATATGCAGAGCAGTGGGTCGCGAGGACTGGAGTTGGAACCCCTATCTAAAAGGTAGTTTTCTGTATCAATGTCAAAATTGTGGCCATTGAAAATGCAGAGTGGCTAGTGAGAAAAAGGTTAATGTTTGTATACCAGGTTCAGTGTTTGTATACAGTATATGTATATGAATATAGATATAGCTGCAGAGATACATATAATTTGATTTATTAAAAATAAAACAAAAAATCTTGCCCTAAATACACTCACCTAAAGGATTATTAGGAACACCATACTAATACTGTGTTTGATCCCCTTTCGCCTTCAGAACTGCCTTAATTCTACGTGGCATTGATTCAACAAGGTGCTGAAAGCATTCTTTAGAAATGTTGGCCCATATTGATAGGATAGCATCTTGCAGTTGATGGAGATTTGTGGGACTCACATCCAGGGCACGAAGTTCCTGTTTCACCACATCCCAAAGATGCTCTATTGGGTTGAGATATGGTGACTGTGGGGGCCATTTTAGTACAGTGAACTCATTGTTCAAGAAACCATTTTGAAACGATTTGAGTTTTGTGACATGGTGCATTATCCTGCTGGAAGTAGCCATCAGAGGATGGGTACATGGTGGCCATAAAGGGATGGACATGGTCAGAAACAATGCTCAGGTAGGCCATGGCATTTAAACGATATGACCAATTGGCACTAAAGGGCCTAAAGTGTGCCATGAAAACATGCCCCACACCATTACACCACCACCACCAGCCTGCACAGTGGTAACAAGGCATTATAGATCCATGTTCTCATTCTGTTTTACGCCAAATTGCAAGAGCTCTTGCAAATTGTAACCTCTTTTCCTATTTGTAGTGGAGATGAGTGGTACCCGGTGGGGTCTTCTGCTGTTGTAGCCCATCCACCTCAAAGTTGTGTGTGTTGTGGCTTTCACAAATGCTTCGCTCATACCTCGGTTGTAACGAGTGGTTATTTCAGTCAAAGTTGCTCTTCTATCAGCTTGAATCAGTCGGCCCATTCTCGTCTGACCTCTAGCATCAACAAGGCATTTTCGCCACAGGACTGCTGCATACTGAAAGTTTTTCCCTGTTCACACCATTCTCTGTAAACCCTAGAAATGGTTGCAGTGTGAAAATCCCAGTAACTGAGCAGATTGTGAAATACTCAGACACGGCCGTTTGGCACCAACAACCATGCCATGCTCAAAATTGCTTAAATCACCTTTCTTTCCCATTCTGACATTCAGTTTGGAGTTCAGGAGATTGTCTTGACCAGGACCACACCCCTAAATGCATTGAAGCAACTGCCGTGTGATTGGTTGATTAGATAATTGTATTAATGTGAAATTGAACAGGTGTTCCTAATAATCCTTTAGGTGAGTGTATTTAATCATGGGTTTGATGCAACCAAAGCCTATCTCTAACCATTTCCTTACATCAGGCTTCTACAAAGCTTGTGAGGTGAAGTAAGATTTCAACAGCTCAAGTTCAACATTACATTAACATGACAAGATTAGCTCAATGTTTATGTATTCATGCATGGACATCAGAGAGAGACCGTCGGCTGCAGACTCACCCAGAGGAATGGAGTCCATGCCCACACAGAAGGTGTGGTAGCCTCGATCACACTTGTCACAGAACATCATCTCCTCCTCGTGGTGGGGCTGCTCGCAGACGGTGCAGGTCTTGCACTCCATGCACTGCCAGGGATAACTCTTGATCTGGGACACCAACGCCACACTCATATCCAAGCAGGACGGGTGACCTGAACACAAAGTGAGGCTTCTCATCATCTCCGCTATTCTCGCCATGCTCTAAACCCTCAAGCTGATCCAACAGGATGCTGACACTTAGGAAATGATACTTAAGATTTCATAAAATAGCATCTTCAATCATCAAGAGGACAATTTTGACCCTGCGGCTTCCAGGTTAACAGTTTTAAGATAAGTGCTGTCCTACTACTACATTTAAGAGAAATGTAAAAGGGATAAACACTAGCAGTGTGGTAGACCACTACATCAGGAAGAGATGGTTTTGACTTACCACTGTTTTGGCACTGGGAGCAGTGGATGAGAGCCTCCGGTTTGCCTTTCTTGTTGGCCTCCTTACCCTTCTGGCATATGCCACATATAGCATTGGGAATGACCTTAGGCTGCAAGGGCAGAGTAATGCTATAAACGCCATGGCAACCAAGGTCATACACACCATGTGATATTACGTTAGAACCAAAACCACTAGGATTTTCAAAATTAAAGGGATAGTTCACCCAAAAATGAAATTTTTTTCACCATTTACTCACCCTCATGTTGTTCCAAACCTGTATGCGTTTCTTTCTTCGGTTGAACACAAATAACAATATTTTAAAGCTACACTGTGTGATTTTTACCCCATCTAGCGGTCAAAATGTATTTGACCATCCAGTGAATATTCGTTTCTGTTCCTCTCAATTCCGATTTCATTTTAACTCCTACGGTAGCCAATAAAGTCCAAGATTATCATGGCTTCCAGTTCGACCTCGTCCATGAGTGTTAACACAAACGTAAACGCAAAAGGCAAAGCTTGAATTAACGAGTATGTCCCTCTTTGGCTAATGTACTTTCAAGATGGAGGGGCAACATGGCGACTGACATTAGAACCCCTTACCCGTATGTATTTTCAATGGCATATTGTAAACTCACGAGAATACTTTGACTTGAACAAAGTAAATATACATTAATGAGCACATATATTTTTGAAAGAACTGAATGTTTTTAGCTAAGAATAAACTAAAAGAGTTACACAGTGTAGCTTTAAAGAATAAAATTGTTGGTAATCAACAGTTGATGGCACCCATTGACTTCCATAGTATTTTTTTTATAAGTCAATGGGGTTCATCAACTCTGGTTACCAACGTTGTTCAAAATATCTTCTTTTGCAAAAAGTATTGTTGTGGTAGAAGTTCATTTTTGGGTGATCTATCCCTTTAAATGAGCCAGAATATTCTGGGTGCAGGATCTTAAAAATAATTGGAATTGTCTAATATTAAAATTAAGAAGCACAGAATATGTACACAAGCAACAAAGAAAAAGAAAAAAGACCAACATCTGTATAGCACATAAATCAGGATTAAACATACACTACCATTAAAAAGTTTGGGGTCGCAAAGATGTTTTAAAGAACTTAATACTTTTTCTCAGCAAGGGTGCATTAAACTGTTCAAAAGTGAGATTACATACATTTATAATACATATATAGAACATAGACTTATTTCAAAAACATTAAAAAACCCTACAGAGCCCAAACTTTTGATTGGTTGTGTATAAAATTTAGAGTATATCAAGACTGATACACAATGTGACCATTTGAATGATTGGAACAAAAACATGCAGGAAAAGATTTTTAGCAATGCACAAATTTTGATATTCAAAATTACAATAGAGTACAACAGAGGAATCTACAAAAACAACAACAACAACATTTGCTATATTAAGAATAGTTGTCTTCAAAAAAGGCGTTTCACACCAATAAAGCAATACGCAGTAGCAAAAGTCAATTGTAAAGAGTAACGTGTATAAAAAGGTCACAACACCCAAAAAGTGGCCAAAATACAGAACATTTCTGTAATTCTTGTGCTACTAATAACACAGTATTCTTTCATTCAGTGCTCACAGCCATTAAGAAATCTCTCTACAGCCTAATTTCTTTAAAACCTCTTTATTCAAAAGGTTCCTCTAAATATGGACATGTCCAAGGCCCTACCATAAAAACTGTGAAACTAAAGAGCAGTGACAACATTGTGCTGGGGAAACGAAAGAGGCAGGCCGAGCTACAGGTTAAAGACACATTTAGATGTTAGTGAAGTTAACGGAAGGACAAAAGCCTTCATTCTGTCACAGTAGGAAATAGTACTAGCCGAACTAAGAGTATTACATTTAAAAAAAAATAAAGTCACACAACAGGAACAAGACCATTTAATGTTTAACTACAAATACTTCTAACAAGACTCAAGAGATTGAATAAAAGAGGGATGGAAACAAACAAGCCAAAAACATACTGAGAGTGAGAGGATCAACAGAAGCTGTACCTACTGTTTTAATCAAGTACTGCACTGGGACTCGGGACCAAAACTCTTAAATTAGATTAACATGTACATTTTGTTTAAAGAAAAAAATAAAAACCAGTTTCATTTAATTCTGGAATTCATCAGACTAGAAGGCAGTGCATTGTGGGATACAGTATGCACTGTAGTATACTGGCAGACTACTTAGTTTACACTGCTCATACTTCTTTACATAACGAAACTACAGGGGGAACTAATAATTAAAGTAGTTCACTTTTGAAAAAAAAACTTTTGCTGATAATTTACTCACCCCCAGGTCACCCAAGATGTCCATGTTTTTCTCTTTCCTTCAGTCGAAAGAAAATAGGTTTTTGATGAAAACATTCCAGCATTTTTCTCCATATAATGGACTTCAATGGGGTCCAAATGGTTCAAGGTCCAAAAGACAGTTTCAGTACAAAATGTTCAAAGGGCTTTAAACGACTCCAGACGATAAATAAGGGTCTAATCAAGCGAAACGATCGCTCATTTCATAAATAAATAACAAAGTTTAAGTTTTTTATGCTCAAATGCTCACCTTGCTCTGTTCTGTGACGCACGTTGGTGACTCCAGTTCGAACTAGTTCATCAAAATGAAAAAAAACTTTTTCCGAATCAATTCGTTCTTTTCGTTCGTTGAATGAACCAAATTCGTTTGTTTCCTTCGTTGAATGAATCAAATTCGTTCGTTGAATGAACCAAATTCGTTAATTTCGTTCGTTGAATGAACCAAATGACTCAAACCAAAAGATTTGTTCATTTTGATGAACGAGTTCGAACAGGAGTCACAAACGTGCATCACAGAACAGAGCAAGGTGAGCATTTGAGCATAAAAAACTTAAACTTTGTTATTTATTTATGAAATGAGCGATCGTTTCCCTTGATAAGACCCTTATTAATCGTCTGGTGTCGTTTCAAAGCCCTTTGAACAGTTTGCAGTTTGTACTGAAACTGTCTTTTGGACCTTGAACCGTTTGGTTCCCATTGAAGTCCATTATATGGAGAAAAATTCTGGAATGTTTATCAAAAACTTTAATTTCTTTTCGACTGACATCTTGGATGTAAATTATCAGCAAAAGTTTTCAAAAGTGAACTACTCCTTTAAGACAGGTCGTCAAATAAGACTTTAGCCAAGATGTAATGTCAACATTGCTTCAAACTGTCCAATAAAAAAGATATGCAAACATTTCCACAAGAAAAGGTTTGAATAAGAAAAAACCTTTGCAACCCAGAATATATACATGTATAAAAAACAACAACACCTATTGCACAAATTAGCATCATTTCTGTATGGAAAAATATAGTGTTAAATGCAAGCATGTGGGCAAGCTACTAATTTATATTTTTTTTTGTTATGACACTGCCAAATTACTGTTTGTGATTTATTCACTTTTTATAATTTTGTTTTGTACAAAAAAAGTGAGATGTAGAGGATAATTAGTAGTGTCAAGGTAAACCTTTTGTTGATCCGCCAAGCATTTTGACAAGAAAACAAAACAACAACTTACACAATTTAAACAGAGTAAACCAAAGGAAACACTGATATCAAGCATATTTAAGGTGCCCATAGAGTCAGTATAGAAAACAACTGACTTCGACAATGTTATACCAAACAGTAGTTTGATAACCATTTCATGCCTGAAAAATAGTTATGCATCACTAGCATGACAAATAAACGATAAATAAAGCTCAGTTTAAAAGTGCACTCAGTTTGTTTCACTGGCTCTTCTTCAGCTAGCATCTTTAAATAGACAGAACATACAAAAATGCAGACTGTCATCATTTACTTATCATGTGGTTTCAAACCTGAATGACTTTCGTCTGTGGAACATAAAATAATATATTAAGAACAAAAATATGAATTGCTTTCTTCAGCGGAAAATAAAGATATTTTAAGAAATTAAAGTTTTTTTTATCCATTATACAATGGATGTCAATGGTAACCAAAACTGTTTTGTTACCAACATTCTTCAAAAGTGTTATGATTTGCAAAAGTCAGTTTAGGATTAGTTGAACTATCCCTATACGACTATTAGCGCGGATGAATACAATTTTTACGATAGTTGGAATAGCTATATTTCAAATCTTCTGTAGAGATTTCACAAAAAAATAAACCAACGTACAAACATACGGAATGAAATCCACAAAAAAAGAGAAACCAATTCACAAATAGGATAAAATGAGATGTGCAAATATTTTTCAGCTAAATGGAAAAGAGCTTTAAAAACGCATGTTGGAAACATGAAACAAGCTTATTATTGCTATTTTTGTTATTACTACTAGTAACTTGGTTGGGTTGCAACACATCTGACCATGTAATTTCAAAACAATAACTTCCTTTTCCAAAAGTGCTATTACGATTACATATTTATAAATCAGGGAAAGCATTGCTGAGTGCACTCTTAATATTTCTTCAACCATTTTATATCTATGGATTAACACTTTTCAGAGTTTAGCAGCCAAAGAAAACCGTTAACGTGCCCTTCAGTATAACTGACGGGCAGGTAAGATAGATATTGATAGATAAATAGAGGTATTTTAAGCTATATGAAGTACTGTTCACTTTATAAGGGTATTTACCTTCACAAGTGCATCACAGCAAAAAAGAAATAAAAAGAAAAAAGCCCTAAACTAACATCAGTACCACACAAAAAACATTATTGCTCAAAAGGTCTGTGCAGAACACAGGAACTGTCACTGGGTTTCCTGGCACAGTGCCACGCTTAAAAAAGAAAAAGAAGTTCCATTGACACGTGAAGTCCCAGTCTACGACCACCAGAAAGTGTGTGTGTGTGAGTGTATGAGAGTGCTTGGACAAGGTACTGATGATCAAGTCAGAAGAAAGAGGACTTCTCTGCTGAAAGTGCTGGAAAAGAGGGGTGGCGAAAAGGGGAGAAGAGAGGTGTTGGGTTATTAAAAAAAAAAAAAAAAGATCAGGGGCTTTTTTCTTCTACCTTGTACCCAGGGACAGATTTGTGTTGGATGCTGCGAGGAGTGGCCTCTTTGCCCTGGGTGCCGGGTCGGTCTTTGCTCTTGACTTTGGATTGAATTCCGCTGTCTTGGCTGTCTCCATCTGAAGTGTTTCCTGATGAACTGTCCTGCAAGTCAACAGGAAATAAATTGACCCATTTCATTTAACACACTTCCTGTCCTCAATGATTCATTGCTGCATGTTATTCAAATGCAAAAAAGGGCCTTTTTGGATCTCTCCTTTCCCATAAATACCTCTTTTCTCAATCCAATGTATTATTCAGTTAACAAGAACAACATTGACCCTTGATCAGGGGCGACCCATTGCTCTGCATATTGTGTATGTCTCCCTTATTTAACACACCTGATTCAGATCCTCAGTTCGTTAGGATAGACTCAATGTCTATCCTAACGAGCTGAGGATCTGAATCAGGTGTGTTAAATAAGGGAGACATGCACAACAATATGCAGAGCAATGGGTCGCGAGGACTGGAGTTGAGAAACCCTGCCCTAGATTTCTTTATCATTCGATTTTTTTTTACCACTATCAGAAATGCACTATCTTGGCAAAAGTATTGGGACACCCCTCCAAATCATTGAATTCAGGTGTTCCAATCACTTGCATGGCCACAGTTGTACACAATCAAGCGCCTAGGCATGCAAACTGCTTCTGCAAACATTTGTTAAAGAATGGGTCATTCTCAGGAGCTCAGTGAATTCAATCGTGGTACCATGATAGGTTGAAACCTGTGCAAGTCCATTTGTGAAATTCTCACTACTAAATATTCCATGCTAAACTGTTAGTGGTATTATAACAAAGTGGAAGCAATTGAGAACAACAACTCAGCCATGAAGTGGTAGGCCACGCAAAACCACAGTAAGGGGTCAGCACATGCAAAGTGCACTGAAGTCGACAACGTTCTGCAGAGTCAACAGCTACAGACCCCCAAACTTCATGTGGCCTTCAGACTGTGGCCGAGCAGCTGCATCCAAGCCTTTTATCACCAAGTGCAATGCAAAGCGTGGGATGTAACGCACCCCCCACTTGACTGTGTTCTCTGGAGTGACGAATTACTCTTCTGTTTGGCAATCCGGTGGACCAGTCTGGGTTTGGCGGTTGCCAGGAGAATGCTACTTGCCTGAATGTATTGTGCCAAGTGTAAAGTTTGGTGGAGGGGGGATTTTAGTGCGGGGTTGTTTTTCAGGGGTTGGACTCGGCCCCTTAGTTCCAGTGAAAGAAACCCTTAATGCTTCAGCATACCAAGACATTTTGGACAATTTCATGCTTCCAACTTTGTGGGAACGGTTTGGGGATGGCCCCTTCCTGTTCCAACATGACTACGCACCAGTGCACAAAGCAAGGTCCATAAAGACTTGGAAGAGCAAATTTGGTGTGGAGGAACTTGACTGGCCTTCACAGAGTCCTGACCTCAACCCGACAGAACAGCTTTGGGGTGAATTAGAGCGGAGACTGCGAGTCAGGCCTTCTCGTACAATATCAGTGCCGGACCTCAAAAATGCCATCTAGAAGAATGGTCAAAATTGTGCATAAACACACTCCTAAACCTTAAGTAAAGCCTTTCCAGAAGAGTTGTAGCAGTAAAGGGTGGGCCAACTCCATTTTAAACATACAGGAATGGGATGTCATTAAAGTTCATGTGCATGTAAAGGCAGACGTCCCAAAAATTTTGGCAATATGGTGTATGTTGGATTGCAAAAGTAGAATGTGTTGTGTTGACAATTTTTTCTCAATACACTTTCCTGGTCATCTGAGCATGTTATTCCGAAGAATTGAATCTCTTTTTTCGTTCAACTTAGGTTTTCAACCCTTTGAACCACCTGGCTCCATTCTGGTATAAAGTGGGTTTCACTTGGACACGTCAGATTGCAGAAGTAAAATAAATAAATAAACTGGTGATGTCAATTTAAAATGTAAAATTGGTGCAATTATGGAAAAAAGAATGCGTTAAAATTAACAATTTTAATGTAGGCCTGTTGCAATAATTACTTTATCGACTTGTAAAGGACATGGGCCCAATAAGTTTTAGTGATGCAATATATAGCCCATATTGCAAAATTTAGCATCTGTCATCTGGTCTGCTCTCTGTCTGAGGTGGGGCTCAGGCAGCTCCTCCACACACACACACACACACACACACACACACACACGGAGACCTGCATCTGTCCTCTGGGTCAAGTCATTTGACCTTTTTTAGAACAAAAAACAGTTTACCATCAGTTGTCAGAAGATAAAAGCGATATCTTTTTCATAGAATGCTTTTAACATTAAAATGGCTTTTCCATGTTTGGCGTCAGCACTGTTCAATACATTGAATCAATGCCAATGATCTCTATGAAGTGAAACATCAGCTTTAGCATTACCCCAGGTGATGTGTTGATTATCAACTATATATATATATATATATATATATATATATATATATATATATATATATATATATATATATATACATACATACATACATACATACATATACACATACATACATACATACATATATACATATATACATATATACATATATATACATATATACATATATACATATATACATATATACATATATACATATATACATATATACATACACATACACATACACACACATATACATATATATATATATATACATAAACATATACACTCACCGGCCACTTTATTAGGTACACCTGTCCAACTGCTTGTTGACACTTACTTTCTAAGCAGCCAATCACATGGCGGCAACTCAGTGCATTTAGGCATATAGACATGGTCAAGACAATCTCCTGCAGTTCAAACCGAGCATCAGTATGGGGAAGAAAGGTGATTTGAGTGACTTTGAACGTGGCATGATTGTTGGTGCCAGAAGGGCTGGTCTGAGTATTTCAGAAACTGCTAATCTACTGGGATTTTCACGCACAACCATCTCTAGGGTTTACAGCGAATGGTCCGAAAAAGAAAAAACATCCAGTGAGCGGCAGTTCTGTGGGCGGAAATGCCTTGTTGATGCCAGAGGTCAGAGGAGAATGGCCAGACTGGTTCGAGCTGATAGAAGGGCAACAGTGACTCAAATAACCACCCGTTACAACCAAGGTGGGCAGAAGAGCATCTCTGAACGCACAGTACGTCGAACTTTGAGGCAGAGGGGCTACAGCAGCAGAAGACCACACCGGGTGCCACTCCTTTCAGCTAAGAACAGGAAACTGAGGCTACAATTTGCACAAGCACATCGAAATTGGACAATAGAAGATTGGAAAAACGTTGCCTGGTCTGATGAGTCTCGATTTCTGCTGCGACATTCGGATGGTAGGGTCAGAATTTGGCGTCTACAACATGAAAGCATGGATCCATCCTGCCTTGTATCAACGGTTCAGGCTGGTGGTGGTGGTGTCATGGTGTGGGGAATATTTTCTGGCACTCTTTGGGCCCCTTGGTACCAATTGAGCATCGTTGCAACGCCACAGCCTACCTGAGTATTGTTGCTGACCATGTCCATCCCTTTATGACCACAATGTACCCAACTTCTGATGGCTACTTTCAGCAGGATAATGTGCCATGTCATAAAGCTGGAATCATCTCAGACTGGTTTCTTGAACATGACAATGAGTTCGCTGTACTCAAATGGCCTCCACAGTCACCAGATCTCAATCCAATAGAGCATCTTTGGGATGTGGTGGAACGGGAGATTCGCATCATGGATGTGCAGCCGACAAATCTGCGGCAACTGTGTGATGCCATCATGTCAATATGGACCAAACTCCCTGAGGAATGCTTCCAGCACCTTGTTGAATCTGCCACGAAGAATTGAGGCAGTTCTGAAGGCAAAAGGGGGTCCAAGCCGTTACTAGCATGGGGTACCTAATAAAGTGGCCGGTGAGTGTATGTGTGTGTGTGTATACACATTGAATTAAACTAAGTACATGTTAAGAATTTTAAATAGGCTATATAAACAAATACAACTTCAAAATATAAAAGCTGGTAAATAAAGAGAAGAAAAACAAAAAAAGTATTACAAGCAATAAACAATAAGTGCTTTACTTCAGTATAAGTAGGCTGTCTGAATGTTTTTCATTCAAGAGCTGGAGTGATTTACGATACGATGAACTGCATTCACACTAATGCACATATCTCTTGAAATTGTAAATGTGGTTTGCCCTGTTGGTTTAAGATATGACTGACCGTGTTAACATTAATTTCGCGTCATAAGAGCATTTTGAGATGCAAGTATATTTAAGCAATGAGTCGCTCACAGCCGCATGCACGAGCGCTCTTCACAAAGCGCGCGCGTAAGTATTTTAAAATTAAAGTGATTTATCTCAGTGATTTTTATATATTTTTAATATATAAGCTAAATGCATTCCAAAAGGCATAAATAATGCCTTCGTGGAGCATTTGTAAGGAAAATTCTGGCGGCCAAAACCGTACTGCGAGCACGTTATAACATCAAGCGAAGTGTCAAAACCTGTGCAATGAAGCCTGCGAATGTCCTTGTAATTTGGTTGGGGGGGGTTGACTGCGATTTCACTTTTTTATTTTAAATAGTGTGTAATGTTGCTGTTGGTGCAGCGCTGAAAGTTTAGTGTAAGCAGAGATATCATTTTTTACAAATCAGGAAGTATAATTTCCTACAAAATGACTGGATTGGGACTACAGCTGGGTTTTAAACACTAAACCATACATTTGCATCAACCCTCCCTCCAGAATATGCAGGAAAGGGCATGCGCATATTTCTGCGACACGTCGAGTGAGTTGTGTTCACCTAGCTGTCAGGTCTTCGACAACAATGGATACAATTTATGTTTGATTATATTCCTGAAAGTGACTATCGTAATCTAGCTCTCTGTGCTGCGCATTTTACGGAAGACACCATCCCGTATCTCCACGAATTCAACACCGGATTCAACAAGAAACTGTTACTAAAACATGAAGCAGTTAAAACCAGAGTCAGCAGTTGTTGGGCCACAACCTGTAAGTAGGCTAAGAAGACTTCATCATTTTAAATGTATTTGCATGTATAATTCCCGACGTAGCCTTGTTTTATTTTATTTTTTTTTAAATGCCAGCGCTGGCTTTATAGCCACTAGGCTACCAGTTATGCTATTTTGTGTCTACGACAAACATGATTCATCGCGGCTTTCTCTGACATCATTATTTACGTGTATCCACCGTCTATGGTATCCACCTTTGGCATGCCCATTTCACCCGCAAAGGTAATGGGCGTTAACCTTCCGGACAACGTGAGCGACAGTTTAGCCAATCACAACACACCGGCCCAAACGAACCAATCTGAGCCCATTGCCTGTTTCTGAGGGAGTGGTTTCATAGACTCAGGAAGTCATCCGGTTGTTCAGGGTAGAGAGGAGAGCATGGCTTACAATAAAGGTGAAGTTTATGAAAAATAAGACTTTTTAAAAAAGAAAAACCACGAATACATGTTATATTGCACCCATAAACATAATCATGCAAAGAAAAAAGCAGTCAACCACCCCTTTAAACCCCGAACTTTATAAGATATGAGTGAATGAGTGAGTGAGTGAGTGAGTGAGAGAGAGAGAGAGAGAGAGAGAGAGAGAGAGAGAAATTAGAAGCAAGCAGAATACGCGTGGCGCACAGCGTCATCACGCATCTGCGTTTAAAAAAATAAGCTTAGACTCTATTCTGAAATTCTCTGAATCAATCCAGAATTGTTGGAGAGAGAATAAATTGCACAATATCACATAAATTAAAAATAAACTGTTCTTTCCTGTATGCCAGACCTATATGTGTAGCATGCCAAGCTGATGCTTGATCTTGCTCACTGCTTTTCTCTCGCGTGTCACATGACTAGTGTAATCCCAGCTTTTGCGGTTACAAAATTGTGTTTCATCATATCACGATATTATTGCAAATGCAATTAATCGTTCAGCCCTAGTTTAAAATTATGTCCCACTGTTATCTGTATGATTTTAAGTTATTTTTGATGTTATCAGGAAAAAAAATTGCAGCAAAATGCTTTGGTTCGATAGTGGACCCCAGAGGGTTAATTACCGTATAACTAAACGTAATCTCAGCCGTCACGACCACAGACCATTAACTGAACGTCTGATGAATAAGGCACACAAAATTGGAAACATTTCAGGAGTGTGATTGGTTGAATTCTACAGGACTTCCGGGAGATGTGCATCACGTTCATTAACGTTCCGCCCGGAAACAATGATGCCCCATCAAGGAAAAAGAAAGTTATTTTGTTTACAACTGTGATAAGCGCTTATTAGGGATGCTCCGATCGATCGGCCAGAGATCGGTATCGGCTGATCATAACAATTTTTGACTTCGATCGGTACTCACGCACTTGGCCGATCTTACAAACCGATCGCGATTTGATGACGTCGAACGCGTGAGGACGTACGTGATGCTTATATTGAAGAATGTTTAATTAAACCTTATTTGTTAATCAGACTTCTCCATGTTGGAGTTTAAATGTTTCTATTTATTTTATTCTCTTTAACATTGAACAATGTTTAATTAAACCTAATGAGTTGTATCAAACCACTTCAATTTGTTCTTTTAGGAGTTTAAATGTTGTTTGATTTTTTATTTATTTATTTTGTCCTGCTCAGACTTGTATTGGACGATGTTTAAGTTACATCAGACTTCTCCATTTTAGGAGACTAAATGTTTATTTTGTCCTCCACAGTATTGGACAATGTTTAAATAAACCTTATGAGCTGCATTAAACTGTTCCATTTTGTTTATTTGTCTTATATTAAGTCAATTAAGCATCGGAATCGGTATTGTTATCGGCCGATCACCATGACAAGAAATCGGTACTCGGTATCTGGCTGCAAAAATCCTAATCGGAGCATCCCTAGCGCTTATCAGTATTAACTAAGCGTTGGATTTTTGAAAGTATGTAAAGTTTGCATTATAGACTCTTTAAAATAAGTTATTTTACACTGTTATTATAGGGACATAGAAATTACACTTTAATGCCCCAAAACATGACAGCGACACAAAACAAACTGTGATTGGCTGCTTTACATGTCAGTCAGACAGCCTTAGGGCTAATAAAAGCTGCTGCGGACTCTAGGGCTTGTATTCATAAAGAATCTTCTTGTTAATGCAAAGAGTCACTCCTAGTGGCCAAATTGTTAAGAAAATTATTTTTACTCTTAAAATTAAAGAAAAAGTCCCAGTAAAGAAAAAAGTAATTTAGAGAGCATCTTAACCCTTAAAAGAGGTCTTAAGGTCAAAATTGTTAGGAGTACGGATGAGGACTTTTTAGAGGCTTAAGAGTTTCTTTAGCAGAGGAGAAAATGGCAGAAAGACAAAGAGGGAGAAGAAATGTGTTGCAGACAATAGATGACAGTGAGTTAATAAGACGCTATAGATCGACAACCGGCCTGAATTTTCCTTTAAGGATGACCCTAAAGTTCATCCACTAACTGGGCTAACAGTAAACACTGTTCCTCTGTCCAGTCGGGCTTTTTCGCCCTTCTTGGTTTCATTTCCTTGTTCGTTACACTAAAACCAACATTCAAACCACCACTTAAATAGACATGCCAGCAATCAGTGCAATTGGAAAGAGTGTAACAATTTTTATCATTCTAAACCATTTAAATACCTTATACGAAATTAACAGCATGGTAAAAAAAAAGGATTTATATACACATATATAATGTGTCTGTGTGTGCGCTGAGAGAGAGAAAATGGTAAAATAGGAAAAATTATGCATGTAATTTCAAAGTGAATGCTTAGAATAGACCATATATTTAAAATCTCTCTTTTTCCCCTTCTTGGACAACCAAACAATCACAGTCTTCAAAAGATTGTCATACATAGCATTGGGGTTAACACCACCTCCTCACTAAGATGAAAGTTTTTGTCTTTTCCTTACTCAGAGTCCACTTCAGATCGGCCCTGAATCGCTCTTAAGCTAAGTCTCCAACATAAAAGTTTTTAAGCTAAATTAAGAGTTTTCTGAGAAGATTCTTAGAAACGTTATCAATACGGGCACTGACCTTCTACCGTCAGTCTGAAGGTATGGCTACAAGAGACTTTAACTAATCCAACTGTGCATTTATAGTCACGGTCACATGAAAACAACTTACAGAGGAACCTTTATGTTTTTCGCGTCTTCTTTTCCATCTTCCCCATCATCAGAGTCGCCATCACTGTCCAGGGCAGGCAGCTCAGGGTCCAGCGGAGGCTCAAACAGAGCTGTGTTCAAGGGCAAGTAGCGGAGTTCATTTGGAGAGTACCTGGATGAGGCAAGGAAAGCTCCGTCAGAAAGCTAAACAGTGCCTATATTTTAGAACAACATTCCTGTACAATGGAGACTACAGTAACTCAACAACAGGTAAATCAGAAGCTCAGCTGGATTTACAAAAAAGCAACAACAATTTATTACAAAATTCACCTTTTGTAGTACTCTTGGAACTGGCCAGGGATGAGTGCAACTGGGTATGGACCGGTCTTGGTTCTTTCTGGAGGGAGGACTTTGTATTTTCCTTGAGGTACCTGAATAATCTACAGGTAGAAGAGAAAGCACGAAACAAACAAGTTAATAAATGTTTACATAGATGTTCAGAGCCATTGCTAGGGTGTTGCAGGTCCTAGGGTTTTCTACATACTTTTCACGGGTTTCTACACAGAATTTTGTTAATATGCCTGTCTTGACAAGTATCTTTACAAACAAAGTCTCTTACGCCTTAAGTGAATGTAAATAGTTAAGAAAACCGATGCTTATCAGTATATTGGATCCATGCAATCAGTCAGAATGACAGCAGCCTAATATTCATGTTGCTCTATCTAAATGTTAATTAAAAAAAAGTCAGAGAAAATCCCTTGTTAGACCTACATGAAAAACTGTTTATTTTAAAAATCTGTTTATTTAATTTGTCTCTTTGTTCTATTGTATTTATATATTCTTATAATTTGTTCTTTTTGTATCACTGACTTTTGTTCTTACTGTATCACTGAAATCATACCTGGATTGTAGACAGCAATGTGTTAAAATCATTGGTGTGAAGTCATCAGTTCAAAAATGCAAACTAGGTGTACCACAAGGTTCAATATTGGGCCCTTTGCTTTATTTCTGTATATAAATGATCTACCTGAAAGTTGCAAGGAGGTCGGTTGTCAAACGTATGCAGATGACACAATTATTTATGTAATAGCAGAAACCTCTTATTTGGCTGCAGAAATGTTAACCAGACAACTGGTCAGTGTTTCCCAGTGGCTGCAGGACAACTGTTTAACTTCTTGTTATAAATTATAAGTTTCTATGGGTTTTTCACAAAATAACAAAGTGCTAGGTAGATTTAAAATCAAAATTGACCTAAATGAAATCAAGGAAGTAGATGAATTTAAATATTTAGGTGTCATTGTAGACTCTAAACTTAAACTTGATAGCCATATTAAGAAACTGTCAAAAACTATTAAGACAACTTTAAACTGTTTTCGGATGATGAGACCATGTCTATCTTTTGAAGCAGCTCAAATGTTTATGCATACTACTATCACATTTGACCTATTGTGCAATAATCTGGGGTCAGGCTTCTCAATCAGTTATTAAACTTATAATGTCATTATATAAACAAACTTTAAAAAGTGATGGATCAGAAACCAATGAAATAGCATCATTGTCAAATAGTTCAGAAGTATGATTTGTTAAGTTTTGATAATTTTTTTTAAGTTCTAATTTTTAAAAATAGTATTTAAGTGTTTCAAGATGTATTCGGTCAGTTGATAGAAAAAATACAGCAGTGATGGGGTAAAGACCAGTGGGGCAGTAAATGGGAATTGTAGAGTTCGGAGATGCAGAACTGCAGTGAGTCAATCATCATTTTTAGTGAAAGGTGCACATCTATGGCCTGTGGATCTAAAGTTGCAACCAGACCTGGCAGTTTTCTGTACAAATCTGAAAGAAAGGCTGAAATCTATACAGCGATGTGAACAGCGATGTCTTTTTTTAGATTAGTTACGTTATTTTTATGAAGTTGATGTGTTTAGGTATGTCAATATGTCATGGTTGATTTGTTTGGGTACAACTTATACACACGTGTGTATTTATAGTTGTTTTGTTCCTTGTAATGATTGCGTTAGTTTTCTTTTTCTTTTGGATGTTTTGATTTTATGTAAAAGCCTAACCATGGGAAGCGGGCTGGAACTTAGCTTTACGCTATGTACACAGCATCGGTTGTCTAGTGTAACAATGCTTAGTGTATTGTCCCCATTAAATAAACAAATAAAATAAAAACTGTTCAGTTCTCTTATAACATTTGATCTTTACTAGTTAGGGCTAGAAGCTTTTGCTTTGGTATCAAAGTAGTGATATTTAAACAAGAAATAGAAAGAAAAAGTTATAATTGTCTGCACCAACACACACACTTTATTTTTTTTTTGCCGATCCGAAAATTATTCGAATCTGTGACTCAAAAAGTGCAATATTATACAAACCAGAGGTTTTCTGGGTGGTTACTAGGATAATATTATGTGGTTATCAGGGTATTCTGGCTGACTATAAGCTGCGTTTGAGTCAAATTTGTTAGGTCCTTTCCTCCATAACTTCCCTCCATCTTTGCACAAGTGCCCTCTACTGGTGGAGCCCTTAAAATGTGTTTAAATGGAACAAATTAAGCCTTTGATAACTAGGAATCTGATATGGAGCAGATTTATTACTTAAAAATGTTTTACCTTATGAACTTATGCACCAATCTTTAGGCCTGTATGTATGCTTGGGCAGTTGGAGAACATATTAAACAAATAAGTGAGACCTGCAGTAACGTAGTGTGATTGTGAGTACTCTACTGCTGTGAGTGGACTCGTTCCCTCTGTCAGAATTGAGGGGTCGAGGGTCAGTACAAATAAACTTCCCTCGCCCACTTGACCGGACTTCAAAAAGGCGGGCGTTGGGGGTGGATTCCCCTGAGGAAAAGTGCTTAGGGAAGTGTACGTCTAAAAGTGAAGTGCTAGATGCTGTCATTTGTGTATCTAAATGAAGCAGTTTTATATGAATTTTACACACTATAGCACACAATCAGATTATGAAAGAACAGGAGCGCATCTTACATGTGTTTGAAGGTCAAAATAAGCCCTTCTCTCTTCCATCCGCTCTCGGTTGAAATTACTGTTGAATTCAGCAGCTTTTTTAGCTGCTTTCTTTATGTACTCCGGCACTTTACTAGCTTCAACTTTTTGAGGATTCTGTTGCTGCATTTGCTAAAAAGAAAAAAAATTCAGACCGTTCAGCACTCAGAGACTTCATTATTACATGATTATTCCTGCAAACAAGGATAGAACAGTTAAAAAAAGTCACTTATGCTCACCAAAGGTGCATTCTTGCGAATTATTTTTCAAATGTATTATTATTTTCTATAAAATATATTTAATATGATTTCCTGTGATAGCAAAGATGAATTTTCAGCATCATTCATCCAGTATTCCGCATCACATGATCCTTCATAAATCATTCTATCATGATGATTTGTTCAATTTAACATCAGTTGTGCTACGTGATATTTTTGTGGCAACAGTGATTTTTCAGTATATCAGGATTTTTTTTTATGAATAAACTAAAGTAAAAAAAAATTGACTACTTATGCATTCTACTTATTACGGCTCAGGCATTTCTGCATTCAGTGCACCTACATAGAGACTCATGAGAACACAAAATAATTACTAGGTTTTAGGCCTGTCAGTTGATTAAAACACTGAATCATGTTCTCTGCATTAACATGAATTACAATGAACCTGCAGAAATTTTCCTATAAATGTATTATCGTTTCCAAATGTGCATTCATTGTGTATAATAAATAAATATATTTCCCTACTAACCTGCAGCAGTGTAGTACTTATTAACAGTGTTGTTCACAAACTGATCATATTTCATATCTGTTGAGTTTCCCTTTATAAATGAATTTGACTGTACTGCTAAACAGGATTTGCTTGTTGTGATCTTATTCCAGTTATTTTAAATAGTTTGAATGAATGCGCTACTTGCCTTAAGAAATGTAATGATGGTAAAGAGATTTAATTGTATTGACAGCAGTACTACTATGATTTTTTGGCATAAACATGTACCGGTAAATGACATACATTGAAATTACTGTCAATGAAAAAAAAACTGAGTGCTTAAAACATTCAAAACAAATAATTAAAGTTTCATTCAGATATTATTCATCAGAATCTCTTTTTAAATATTCTTGCAGACTCATTTTAAGGGGTGTTTAGTAAAGTAGGTGGGTTCAGCACACTGAATATATACCGTACATAAGCGGACGCCAGTGAGCCATACATTGAAAACTAAACTCAGTGCATGTAGTTCATCATTGAAATAGATTTTTTGTTGTAACAATGTATAACGCAACGTAATTCATCCTTGTTGAGTAAAATGATTTGTATATAAGAGTACCATATAATTTATATGATGAATAAAAGAGTGTGTTACTCACTGCACTAAGAGTGCTCACAGAGTACTCCTTGGTTATCCTCTGCCGCTCTCGCTCCTGCAGTATGACCGAGTACTCGGCATGTTTGGCTGGGTACTCCTTAATCATCAAATCAATAACTTCATCACTGCGCAAAGCAGTGAGACCTAAAGGAAAGAAGGGTGGAACATCAATATAGGATTCTCAAATTAAGCCTTAGACTAGGCTGATACAGTGAATTTATTACTCAGGGCTCCAGACTAACTTTTATATAGGTGCACCAGCACAAAATTTAAATTTTTTCTCATCTTAGCGTAGGCATGTGCATGAATATTCGAATTTTCGAATATTCTATTTGTAATTATTATTCGAAAAATAAAATACTATTTGAATTTTGAATACGTTGCTTTGCTGGCCGTAAATGCAGTGAGTCCATGATAAATCCTAAGAACTAACTCGCAGTTACAATTAAATGCACTGGATGGCGCTGTGGAGTGTGTTAACAAGTTGTCTGTATTTGATCACATAATGTTGTCGTCTAAGTTTGGAATTAACGTTACTTGAAAAGGATCTTACTAAAGTTAAACGGAATTACTTTTGATTAAATCAATTAATTAATCTGAGTTATGTTATCATCACCATGAGAAATCACATGAAATCCAAACAGTCGAGTGAGGAAAGACAGCTGTTCATCACTGCATCACTGCAGGTAAGCGCAGCTGGACCAAAGCGTGATCAAAGATGTTAACTTATCTAATAGCAAAATGATTTTGAGGCACACTTATTTTAAGTTTCGTTAAGGAGAATCGGTTTAAGAACAGAAAATGCAAAGTGCTGTTAGAAACACCGTTCTCTTTGTGTCTCTGAAACGTCTGTCAGCGCGGCGTCTTCTTCTCACTCGAGCATAAAGTGCTTGCGCGCCCCTGCATGTAACGTTCAATATTATTGTTTTTCTCAACATAAACGTGAAACAATATAAACACGATAATCTATCATTTGTTGACTTGTTGTGTATTGCCTAATTGTAAGCTTGTCCAGAAATGGTGAGAAAACGTAATAAAATTTTTTTTTAAAAACTTAAAAATAACGTCTTTTTCGTTAAACATAATTTAAATAAACGAATATTCGAATTTTATGAGCCCGAATATTCGAATGCAATATTTTGAAAAATGCCCATCCCTAGTCTCACGTCACTTTTAATGCCACAATTTCAAGGTCACCTTTTAATCACGCTCCATATATTCATATATATTATGTAAATGCTTTTAAAAAAGAATAAGATGTAGTTTTTTTTTGTTTTTTTTTTAAGCACAATTATACTGTATATATACATATAAATCTTTAAAAAAATCTAAATTATAAGTGCTGTTTTTACATTGTTCAAGTTAGGGCAGGGTATTTCATTTTCACATTTCGATTCAATATTGATTATTTTGGATATCAGGTACAATACATGGCAAATTTTCTCTAGGAAAACAAATCTCAACTAATGCTGTAAACTGGGAGTCAGTTGTAGCCCACAATGCTTCATTAGCCTACTATAATATTGAAGATAAAAATCACCTGATTTGTACACGAACACTTAAATTACACTTTTATTTATTTTTATAATAATAATGTTATATGAAATATAAACATTTAAATGGTGGTTGCATAAAAACGTTCCAGATTTTTTCAAACAACATGCATTAAATATTGAAAAACATTAAAAATTATAATGAATGTGCATATATTTGGGAAAATGCTGCTCTAGAGTCAATTTTTCTAGCTGGCTAGCGAGTTTATGGTCACTGGATTTTTTTTTCCTGAGGTAAATGTGATGTTACATTATTGTTTACATGCCCTTTACTGGCGTCTTTCCACGGTTAAAACACTGATTGAGCGATTCCATGTGAAAGATACGGATTTCGATGAGTTAGAGCGATCTCACGCCACTGAGTCAATACACTGTTTATGTTTTTGAATTTCGTAAGAAAATGGACCTAATTTGAAATCTGAGACTTTGTTTCATATCAATAGTAACAAAGCACAAAGATTATTGCGATTAATTGGATGAGATCCGCGTTACGCGCTACAATCTTCCATTCATTCCTAAACTCTAAACAGCATAGCCCAACGGGTTCGTAAAATGAGAATTAGTTTTTGAATATGAGAATATATTTTTACCTAGCCCTAAAAAGTAGCCAACATTTTTAAAAGTTTCTTCGTCGTCTGTTTCTTCTGCTGCTGATTGCCGTTACTGATTCTCTGGTCTTCAGGTTGCAATTTATTTCTTATCACACAGCACGGAGCATTTACCATATGTGCAAGGAGAACAAAAGACTCGTTTGGGGAGAGTCAGCGGATGCGATCATGCGGTAACGTTAGGTGCGACCTAGGAAAAATTTTGGTCGCACCCTTACCAATTTGGTCGCACTCCAGAGCCCTGTTACTGCTATTATTATTACTAATTAAGCTGCACGTCAAGGCTGAAAGGCTGTTGAGCAAATTATTAATTAAATCACTGTGTTGGAAAAGTAAACCATCTCTGTTTTAGACATAGATCAGTTAATTTCAGGGTAAGATGAAAGTCACCTGTTTGACTTTCAAATTCAAAATAATAAAAGAAATGGAAGCGAGAAATACTGAATTATTAAAATCTTACCCAGTGTACACTGCGTTTCCGTAATGACATTTTGCTCTCTCAGATACAGTTTTTCTTTGTGAGACAGGTCTCTTCTTTCCAAATCTGGTATTAAATTGAAAATTAAAACACGTGTTAACAGCAAAATACAAAACTTCATCTCTATCATCAGTAACTGAATCTGAAAATAAAACCACTATTTGACCGATAACATGAAAACCATTCAAGGCTTGTCGCTCCTACCTGGATACTTCCGTTTGAATGCACGTGACTCCCAAGTACTCGCTCACTTGTTCTTGTAACATATAATACTCTCCTGTGTCATCCGGAGGCCATTTGTATTCTGTCAGATTCTCAGCAGGGAAGTATGTTGGTCTGTAATGAAACACAGCAAGACTCAATACACAGAAAGTAACACTGGGCCAGCCAATAACGCCACCAACAGGTGCAGTTTTTATAGAATAAATATAATATGATGGTGCAAGAAAAACTGCTAAATTGTTCCATTGTCATGGTGAAGGAATATATTTTAATAATAAAAAGAAAAATTATGGCTCGTTTGAAATATTTCTAGATTAATTCTCTTAACCCTCACATTGTGTTCTGGTCATTTTGACCCAGGGAGGATTTTCTTTCTCCCAAATATGCTAGTTATTTTATTCACACTGGACTAAAACTTCCTCACAAAGGGTATTACAACTTCAACTTCCCTAAAAATGTATAATTTGTATATTTTGGGGGGATTTTTTACCACCTTCAAAAATGACTGGCCTACAAAAACATATTATACATCTCTCGTTATGCTATGTTTTTGCCAAATATTTGGTTCAAACTTTGTGTCAACTTGTTTTATTTAATTTCAGCATACGGTCACATCAGCCTAGTCGTTACACCAACTATGACATTATGGATACGTCAGTTTGACCTTTTCTTATCAGAACAAAACATGCATTTAGGAGGATGTAAGTGAATTTGAATTTATTCAAATTTAATTTTATCCCCTTGAGATGGGACATAAGTTTCCTGGATATATTTGTTGCTCTTCACTTCCACTTCTCTTTTACCTCTACAAATATCTTGCTTCTTTGGGATCCTTCTTTCTCTATAGTCTGATCTTCACAATATTCATCTGTTAAATACAATAATTTGGAATTTATAATAAACTATAGAATATGATGTATCTTATTTTTGTTTAAACTTATTTGCTATTACAAATTTAATAGTAACTTTATTAATTTGTTTGTCTATAATTTGTTGAAAAACTTGAATTTGTTATTCCCTATTCGAATTTGACCTCTGACATAATCACTGCTTGACTGCCTGGATATCATTGCATCACCGGCCAAAAAAACAATAAAAAATAATAAAATTCTGAGATTTTAACAGTTATGTGTGTTGAACATCACATAAGTCAATTTTATCATCTGTTAGTTTGGATTGTAGAAGAAAACTACTTAATAAAAAAAAAAAAACAAAAAAAACACAACGAATATATTTTTAACTTACGGGTTTAAATTCATCTTCATGTCAGCATCACAGGATGTGTCGTTTTCTTGCACTACAGTTGATTGATGACTCATATGTGTCTCATAATTATTCATAAGACTGCATGTCCTTAACCTATGAAAAGATGCTTTAATTATTCATGACACCATGTGTTGATTTCCTATGACAGGTGCTTCAAACATTGAGATGATCACATAAAGTAAGCGAGAGATGCATTAGTGGATCAAAAACAAGTGTTTTTTTAGCTTTGTAGGAGTTTCTGTCAGACAGTTTCTCTTCAATAGATCCTGAGTCTTCGACACAAATGCGATTCATCCACACAGTGACTGTAACCGGTCTTTACAGCCCTTCAACCAGTCAAACGGCTTATAAAAACACGGCAAAATAAGCCTCAAAAGTCATGAAAGATGCAACAGCATGTTCATATATATATTTTCGCTGCAGAGAAGAAATGCTGTGGATTTAGTTGTGCATTAAATTACAGCTGTCACAGGATATGCACTGCATGTAATTTACAGTGAGCTTATAAAACCACGAGTATATTGTGTAGGTGTAATGGTACATTGCTTTGTGCATCTGTGGAAGCTTTCAGTTTCGCTCTCATTAAAAGCGCCTGAACCCGTAGCTGTGTTGTGGGTCTCTCACTTTTGTAGCATTTTCAAAACTGTGGTGTGAACTGACTGCTGCGATTGTGAAACACCTGTGATTGTGTGTGTGAGATGTGCTGCTCACCCCAGCTCTTGGTTGGACGTGTCACAGCTCCGGGAACTGTCCCCTGAACCCATCCTGCGTCTCTTGAGGGCTTGACTACCATCACTGGAATTCTCCTCAAGGTCATCCTGTTTCAAGAGACATAAATAAGATTTCTTCAATGAAATTTCAACGTTCCCCATTGGGCAGAATTGAGAAATAATGTTTAGCAGCGCTACCTAGATCTAAACCCATACTATATTGCTGCAATAAACAATTAGTGTCCGTCCAAAACCATCTAAATAATACATGTGGGGTAATTCCATGCGTTTTAATTTCTTTTAGACAAGAAGAAGTTTTACCCTGAGCATCATCTATGTATTTAGCTATCTATCGGCTAGCAGGCTAATAGTAAATAAACAAAGGCGACTTTGGCTCACACTCAAGTTTTTTTTCCCGACGCGGTAATAGTATATATGTGTGCCACATATTCTACAATGTTATAACTGCAGTCTGTACCACAAGATGTAGCAGCAAACATTCACAGACCTTCACGGACTGCGTCCCAGGAGTCGCGGGATTGCTATCGCACGGTCTCGGCGACAGAACAGCCGCCATGTTGATGCTCTGCTAATGAAAGAGTGTCGCATTCCGACTGGAAACTAGGAACACAAGGAAGTGTTCCGACCTCAACACGTAAATATTTTATGTTGAAAACATACACTTGTGTTTTATACACTTTTCATTGGAATAATTTATACTTCATTTAAAAGCAATATCTGTTATGCTTTTTTTATTATTAATTGAATGGACATCATTTGAAAACACAAAAGGCTAGATTACTTTGATTATCTCTCCAAAACGTTAAAGGCCCTGTAGCTTACAAAGTACAATTACATTTTGAACTTACAGCTGGAGTAAAATCTAAATTAATTAATAAAATATTGTGTGTTCTCTTTACTGTGTCCCTAGAGTAGAAGACAAGTTATCAATTATTGTAATCTAAAGGAATAATTTATTATTTACAAGATATTACAGGGGTGAAGTGAAAACACATCGAAAATGTGTTTACTTCAGGTAAGGCTAAATGAATGACACATCAGCTGTCCAATCGCAGACCGCGTGGAAAGTCTTAGTAGCCAATCAGGGTGCAGGAGGCGGGGCATTGGAAAAAAAAACACGGCTGATCTGCTCGCGCGAGTGTCAGGAACAGGAAGTGAAAGCGGCTGCTGCTGAGTGCTTGAAGCACGGGCACTTTCTTCAGAAACTTCGGCTGCCTCTGACGGCTCCGGTGCTTTGAAAGATGGACAGCCAAGGAAGAAAAGTGGTGGTTTGTGATAACGGAACAGGGGTACGTTCGCAACTCTAACACCTGTCATTTGTTTTTGTCTCGTTAGCTTTTGGCTAAAGTTAAATGAGAGTGAGGAAGACAGACCCCTAACAGGAAGTCCTGAATGCTTAGCGCATATATAAGGAATGTGTGACAGCTGCCCTTAAATTCATCTCTGCCGAAAACTCGGTGGTGTCCGACTGTATAGCGATTCATGTTCTTTATTTATCATATTTAAGATTAAACCAGCTCATTACAGTCCGCATTAGATGCTAGCAGCACAGTGGCTGTGAAATGAAATGTGGATTGATTTGGGTATATGATCCTGATACATCGCTACATACATAATAACATAAACACAATGGCACACAAATAATAATTATTTTTTTTCGATTATGGGTTGATTGCATGATCAAAACCCCGAGGGCTCAATCCTGCAGCTAGCTTTGATAACGTTTTGCATATTGCAAGCACTGGGTGATGTTACTTCCTCTCGCGCTTTCGGCGTATAAGTTAGCTGTGGAGGTTAAATCGAGTTTCACTATTGTTGGGGAAGATCTGTATTGGTTGATCTGAAGACATCATATATAATGTAATTGATGCCTGATAGAATTTTCCCTTGGATTTGGGGGCGTGGTCATATTTTGACGTCATAGTTGGCTAGTGAGTGACGTGATCAGAATGCAAACAGTGAGATCTGGGGATAATGTGATTAAGGAATATTTTAGAAGTGTATTTTTAGTAAATACTAAAAGTGGTTGGGCCCAGACGGCCAATTAAATAAAGAGCCACGATGAGTCAGAAGGAAGTGATGTCACCTGTTAAAACCACAGCTTGCACAGAGAGAAGCAGAGTTAGGCTAGTTGACCAATAAATGAGCCTGAAAGCGTTCAGACCATTTTTGGAACTGTTATCTGTGCATAGAAACAAGTGACATTTTTAGTGAGTTTTATGCAAACATATTTGTTGGTGATGATTCGCAGAGCAGATGCCCATCTTTTTTGTTGGTGAGCCTGAATGATGACTATTTAAACTAAAACAACAATTCACCAAAAATAAAAATAAAAATATTTCTGTAATTATTTACTCATCCTCATGTTGTTCCAAATCTGTATGAGATTCTTTCTTCTTTGCACACAAAATATAATATTTTGAAGAATGTTGGTGACTAAAAAGTTGATGGTAAACGATGACAGATAAATAAAGAACACATTTATAAAAATGTACAGATTATCACTTGCTGTATGAACTATAAAGTGTATAACAGGAGTCAGTTCTAAAACATGGAAACCTTTTTTAATGTTTAAAATTCTTTTGGTTAAATGCCTAAGGTCTGTGGTCATTTGTATGTGGAAAGCATTTGCTAACACAAGTGGCTAAATGGGACAACAACACACACACACACACATATATACCTGTATAAATATGCAACCGTAGTTAGACACTTGTATGATTCTTTATATCTTCAACAGACTTCAGCAGATGATTTTGCTAAATTAACACAATACAACAATAACAAGATAACATGACAATATTTAAGAAAATGTGTTATTCGTATATAAAATATTATATTTATATATAATATAGATTATGTATTTATATTAGGGCTGTCAAACGATTAATCAATCACGATTAATCGCATCCAAAATAAAAGTTTGTGTTTACATAATATATATGGGTGCACTGTGTATAATTATTTTGTATATATATAAATACACACACATGCATGAATATTTAAGAAAAAAATATTATTTATATATAAAATATAATTTTTATATATATAATTTAAATGACATATAAATCTATATGCAGTATATACATGAAAATATTTCTTAAATATATACAAGCATGTGTGTTTAATTATATATTTAAAATAATTTTACACAGTGCACCCACATATATTATGTAAACACAAATTTTTATTTTAGATGTGCTTAATCGATTAATCATTTGACAGCCCTAATTTATATATATATGTGTATATATATATATATATATATATATATATATATATATATATATATATATATATATATATATGTACGCACACAGTATTTATATATACAGTAATACGTGCAAATAATTGTAAAATATATACATGCATGTATTTATACAAAATAATTATACACAGCACACACACATATATTATGTAAACACAAACTTTTATTTTGGATGCGATTAATTGCAGTTAATCTTTGCACACTCCTAATATACAATATATATATATATATATATATATATATATATATATATATATATATATATATGCAAAGATTTTATTTGTTTTAATAGCAAAAATAAATAAATATATTATTATTATTATTATTATTATTATTTATTTTTATAAAAAAATTGTAACATGTAACCTCTGCACCTGCGAACCATAACAACGGCTGATCATCAAGATGTGTTAAAGGCATCACATGCAGTGTTGTTTTGCTATCTTGTTGTCTCTCCTGTTTAAACAAGTAGAAGATGAACACAGTATTCTTCATTACTCTCTCTCTCTCTCTCTCTCTCTCTCTCTCTGAATCCTTTAGTTTGTCAAGTGTGGTTATGCCGGATCCAACTTCCCAGAGCACATCTTCCCAGCACTGGTGGGCCGGCCCATCATCCGATCCTCAACTAAAGTGGGCAACATTGAGATTAAGGTGAGGTCCACACACTCAGTCTACTCGCTGCCTGGTCATACCATCAATTTGGAGTTTGTTTGAGAATACTGTGTATTGAAAGATGCACAAAAGTAATGTTCAAAACTTTTAGCTTGGTTGTTTTAAAGTCCCCCTGTAGTCAAAGCATATAGTTTGTCATAACATTGTAATACACCCACATCATATACCCTCTATATTGCTAAATCTACTCAAATTTTCACATCAACAGTAAAATATACCAGGATAACCTTGCATCTATCAAGACTTGCCTGCTAGTTTGCTGCTAATGATATGCTAAGCACGTTGATGTTATTGATTTCAAGGTAGTTTGTGACGTCAGAAACACCAGTGATTTCAAACTGCGTTTTGAGACTGTCTTTGGTTCACTGCAGTTTTAAAGAGAAAATACTCAGCAATGGTGTTGACTTATGAATTTGCACATGGTTTGTCTTAAAGCATATTAAAAACACATATAAACAATATTAGCATATTAAAAAGACATAAACA
Organism: Hybognathus amarus; assembly: GCA_030378365.1. NCBI lineage: Eukaryota > Metazoa > Chordata > Actinopteri > Cypriniformes > Leuciscidae > Hybognathus > Hybognathus amarus. The sequence continues at coordinate 205,398 of JAQIUQ010007738.1, read as the reverse complement.
ATATTAAAAACTTGATTTTCACCACAGGTGGACTTTAAATAAAGCCTTCATTCTGTCCTGTTCAACCTTCTTTTAATACTTACACTTTTTCCTTCTTGTTCTTTACATGGTAAAGTAGAATAACAAAAAATGGTAAGTGCAGCCCAACGTTTGCTCTGTTTAACACTTATCGCCTGCTGAGGAGAGTGTGTTGCACGATGCAGTAATACAGGGGTGTTGCAGATTATTGATCTCCGATTGCTATTTATTTTGTACAGTTTCTCATTGCTTGTAAACTTCAGTAAAAGAAACTGCAATTTTCTATATCATTGCACAATATATTTAGTAATCTATGTATCGCCCAGCCCTTTATATTTTATATTGTATGATCTAAATTGCCACAGTGCAAATGCTCTTACACTGCACTTTGTCTTCTACTTCAAAGCTGCAAATGTCTTTCACAGAACTTGCCAACTATTCATATCCCCATCAGACATTATAGCTTAATTTCCTTCTCCGGTCCGAAATAGATTTAGCAGAAGTCGGCCTCAAGATGGAGGGAAATGTTGATGTCTTTGCGCTTTTGTAGCTGCCCATCATACTGTCTGTCTGTTCAATGTCCTCTGGCCTCTAGAAAAATGTTTGAGGAACTAGAAGAAAACCAATAAGCTCTAAAATAGATTCTGATGTGTCACAAAAGATGCATTGGTTGCAGTGTTCACATGATAATGTACACGCAGAGCTTCTTTTTTCAAAACACTTCTAGACAACCCTGAATATGCCTTTTCAGATAAACACAATGTTTCTGAAAGTGTGCTGTACCCAGGAAGTTAGTCAGACAGATGAAATTTAAGGACAGCGGGTCTCCATTGAAAACACATGGCACTAGCAGACACATCCTGTGCCGGTGCCAAAGAACACACTGTACCCGTGCACTACGTGATAATCCATACAATTAACATTCAGTGATTCATTCAATACTCCTTCCTAGTTATTAGAGATGTTCTCTCAGACAGGCATTATTACCATATTGTATACATAAAAAAGTCACTCTTTGGTTTTATATAGAGTCTATGAGTTTATTACTGGATCATTATTGCAGTGATTGTGTTTCTAGCATGTTGTATGTTTGGCAACAGTTCTTTTAACCATAATTGATGGAGTGTGTAGCTTTTTCATTTCTTAAACAACCATGTATGAAGACACATCATGACCATATTCCAGATTCATCAAGATTCATCAGGCTCAAATTGTGAAAGAAAGGTTGTGAGGGAGCAACATGAATCATTTTCACACATGAATTGTCTCCTCTGAGTCCAGACTAGGGCTGTCGAAATCATTATTGTCGATTAATTCGCATTCAAAATAAAAGTTTGTGTTTCCATAATATATATTGGTGCACTGTGTATAATAATAATTATATTTATATTTATTATAATTATAATATATATATATATATATATATATATATATATATATATATATATATATATATATATATATATACACACGTGCATGTATATTTAAGAAAAAATATTATTTGTAATATATGTCATAAATATTTAAAATATTTATGTATAATATAAATTATATATAAATCTATATACAGTATATACATGAAAATATTTCTTAAATATATACAAGCATGTGTGTGTATTTATATATATATATATATATATATATATATATATATATATATATATATATATAATAATAATAAGACACAGTGCACCCACATATATTATGTAAACACAAACTTTTATTTTGGATGCGATTAATCGCGATTAATCGTTTGACAGCCCTAGTCCAGACATTGAAAGCGCCGTTAAAGCGCCATTAAATAGAAAGCTGTTCAGTATACTTGAAATCAAATCACGTTGTAGACTAGTGTGTGTGAATATTAAACCACAAAGACTATTTAAATATCGAATCCTGCTTGCCTTGTACACACACACACACACACACTGAAGCATGTGTGACTGCTGCGCTTTTTTGGCCTATATGAAGACAAATGCATGAACTTCCTCTCCAGGCTCTAGATTCCACTCTGAAAGTCACTTTGTGATCATTTAACTGCTTAATTTGAGAAACTGTCATCATGACATAAACGCACAGAAACTCAAAAGGTCTTCACGGCAACCCGTCAAAATAAAAGTTCAGTTCAACTTGACAGAAATATATTACTGTTGTACAGTAGAATTTAGATATGTCTTAATTTAATAATACACTAATAATCCAAATAAATTATTAATTTTATTTTATGAATTTTTAAAACAAAACTGAATTTAAGGAATAATCCATGTTTTAATTTTAACAGTAAAGCTAATTGTGCAGCACGTTATTTGACAAAAAGTTTATGATAAATGATCAAATTTGTGTTTTATGGCTTCATTTTATTACCAGCAAAAACACAGAATTAGTGTGAATTTTTTTCATATATATATATATATATATATTAATTTTCCCTTAAAAAAATCCTAGGAGAAACACTGTGGAGTGTGCAGGACTCTTGCATTGACAATAGATTCTGACCAAACATTGATGGAAATAAATGTTGTGATGTTGTGAAGAGGTGCATACATTTTTGCAAGAGTCAGGCTCTCTGTAAAGTCTACTGGAATATGGCCATGATGTGTCTTCCTAGATGGTTGTTTAAGAAGGGGTAAAGAACAGTCGTTTGTAGTTATGTTGTGGACTTCCCTATTCTCATTGAATTAGAACGATTAATAAAACTTATCACCTTTGGTGTGAACAGGTATTAAAAGGGGTCATGAATCTTTTGACTATAAAAATATCATGTAAGTTTCAAAACTTACTTATTCCAAAAACAGCTTTTATTGAAACCAAGACTAGAAAACGATATGATCTGAAAAGTGTGGAATTATGACATCATAGGGCAGCGAAAGACCGCTTTTGCAGAAGAATTTTTCGTCTGCGTCTTTGGTTTCCGCCCACTGGAGCGTTAGTGAATAATGGCATGAGAACGAGTAAAGATTGTCACAGGATCAATATCATTACCTTCCGATGGATCCTAATGCTAGGAATGTGTTTTTTATGTGTTAATGTCTCAGCAGGGCATTATTTGTTTGTTTTCGGTGCATTTTACTTTGAAATATCTGCTTATTCAGTCGCTAAAATCAGGCTAGGAAAAATGCTTTTTATTCAGAAACTATGACCGTTTTTTGATATTAAAATCAAATTAACATTAAAAGTGCACCTCAGGAAACATTATAAATAGAAAAACATTAAATTCATGACCCCTTTAAAGCCAGTGTTAAACATGTGAGGGTTTATCTGGGGTAAAGGGTGGTCAATGCAAATTACTAACATGTTGTTGTGCATGGAGATCTGCTGTTCTGTGCATGCTGGTTCTAGTGAACGAGGACAACATCTGTCCGTATACCCATCTTATCCCAGCGTGAGCTTGAGCCATAACAAAGGCATCCTCGTGACCCAAACCCTAACTGCACCAAGCGTGTGGGACATGAGATTCCCAGTGCTGTGCATCTGTTGTGGAAATGCTGATGCTGAGCTGCCACATTGAAGTGTTTCTATGGTTCTACAGATTCTATCTCACTGACCTCATGTTCCGCCATCATAGCTATGAGCCGAGATGGTGTTTCTCAACCTTTGTCTTCTGATTACTCAGGATCTGATGGTGGGAGATGAAGCGAGTGAACTGCGCTCAATGCTGGAGGTGAACTATCCAATGGAGAACGGCATTGTCAGGAACTGGGATGATATGAAGCACTTATGGGATTACACCTTCGGCCCGGAGAAGCTCAATATCGAATCGCGCAACTGCAAGATCCTCCTCACAGAACCTCCCATGAACCCGTACCAAGAACCGCGAGAAGATCATAGAGGTGTGTAGTCAGACCATTTCGTGTGAAGTCACATTTCACGCTGTAATCCAAAGAAAACAAATATAAAATATTATTTTCATTAAGACACATGAAGCCTACCCACCCCCCTAATTTGAGTCATTATATCGCTATAATTCTTGTTCTTAATGGTAATTTTCATAATTTTATTATTACTGTTAAAGGTTATGAGATTACTTTTAGAGTTAAACATATCCAAAAATTGTGTGTGAAAACATGCACAGAAAAATGTTTATCAGGACATCACTAAAAATGCTGAAAAGGTTAGCTACTAGCTTAGCCCCTTAACTGTCATTTGCCTGTATACGGGCAACCTAACTTTTCTTTACTATATTACTATTAAACTATATATCATTGGAGTCTAAAGACTCCTAAATAGATATTTTAGGTCTGTTTTTTTCTTGACAAATTAGGAATGAAGAGTAATATATGAATTTATGACAAGAGTGCGCCTCAAAAAAATCGACGTCATTACAGGAGTTTCTGACCTTTGTCACAAAAAGACGACGCACACACTTTTAATGATTGAAACTTAGTTTTTTAGTGCTAAAAGTACATAATAAAACATAATTAGTATTTGTCAATAAAAAAAGATAAAATTATATTTTAAAAGTAAGGTAAGAAGTCCTCTAAAAGTATATATATATGTATATATATATATATATATATATATATATATATATATATATATATATATATATATATATATATACATATATTATTTATTATTATCATCACATTTTTAGTAGTTATCATAAATTAGGTGTCATTTGAAAGCTTACAAACTCAGAATTCATCCTGTGAAAACCGTTTTGAAATTGTACGTTGCGTTACCATAGAAACGGTATTTTTTTATTAGGCCCCTCCCCTTTTGGGCATCATCTTTCATAATTTATTATGAAAATCTTTTCTAATCTTGACAAAACACATACTGTCAGAAAGGTCTGAGTCTCAAGGTTCCATATTTAGTGACAGAAGTGATATTTGGATAGAAATTTATTAATTTGTTATGGCAAAATGCATGGAATTCAATGGCAACCTGTGGCTATTTTTGGTACTATGACTGAACAAAATCTCATGGGAACTTCAATTTTTGTGATATCAACTTCAAATTTGGAACACAACCTGGTTAGATATATAGCTTTCATTTTATATAAATTTTATAGTAAAACATATTTTGTAAAATATTTATCTCATATTAAAAAATATATTAATAAAGTATATTTGATTTACTGTAAATTATAACTTCCATAACTTTTTCATACTTTAATTTTTTGTAATAATAATCTGCTGATTGTTTTCTTTAAAACAAGACCAAACTTAGGTCTATATTCCAAAGCATTCTTGAATTACAACCATTTAAGCTTGTACAGTGCATTTTTATGTCAATTATCAAAAAGGGGGGTGACAGGTAAAGGGTTAGCTTCCAAAAAAAGATGGCTGACACAATGTGTTCATTCTGTGGGTGAGATTCACCCTCTGATGGGTGGGTCTGAGAACATGCGGGACAGACCCTACTACTGACTGTAGTATTTAGCCTCTGGACAAAAAATCCTCTGTTGACGCAAAAATTTAAGATGAATAAATATATCACGGTTTAATTTTTCTTTGTTTGTCCCACTGCCCCTTTAGGTCATGTTTGAGACATACCAGTTTGCAGGGGTTTACATCGCCATCCAGGCTGTGCTTACACTTTATGCTCAAGGTGAGTTATCCTATGCTACTGAATTAACCTTGTACACAACGTCATTGCTCAAAGTTGAATTGGCAAACATTTTATTGCAATCAGTGCATCACTGATTCTGACATTCTATCAATATTTGTCTTTTGTGCTACACCCAGGCCTTTTGACAGGGGTGGTGGTGGGATTCGGGCGATGGAGTAACCCACATTTGTCCCGTGTATCGAGGGCTTCTCTCTGCCCCATCTTACCAGGAGACTGGACATTGCGGGACGAGACATTACACGCTGATCTCATAAAGGTATGGAATATTTAACTTTAGCATCTTGGTTAAAATAATATGATGTCATTTAACTTCCTCATTTAACTCTAAAGAGCTTAGATGTCCCACAATTCCCTAAACTTCCCTAATAACTTCCCTAATATGTTAAAGCAAAACTACTACCATGTTTTTGTGTTTAAAAGTAAAGATTCCCATCACTCCTCAGACAAATCCTTTAAATTGAACATTATTTAGAAGGAATGAGAAATAAAACAAACATAATTTATAGTGGCATTCATTATAAACAACAATCCTAAATTAATTTATTTAAAGCTCAACTAAAAGAACAGCGTGTGTTGAAGCTAATGTAGAAACTAATAAACTACCGCTCTCATTTAGCATTATTCCATGTGCATGTTTTGCGTGTTTGACTAGCCTGACTTTGTCATACTCATATTCATTGAGAATATGAGTCTGAAACCGCTTCATTGGGCTTTGATTATGAGGCGTGTCTTAACAGAACCAGGAAAAAAACAAAACTCTGCACTCAATTGGATAGTCGGTAGACCTACAACCTATCAGAGCAACGCAGTAAGTCAAATACTTTGCATTTCACAGTTGTCAACAGAACTTACTTATTTTAGAAGTAAAAAAACGAGTGTTGCTTCTTTCACTTGGTCCTTCATGAGTGCGACCAAAGCAGAAACCACAACGACCACAGGCTTTTCATCACTTCCCATCTTCTTAGCAACCGTCAGAGCCAGCTCTTGAAGGACGGCAAAGATATCTTCCAATCGACAAATGCCTTGATTGCAGTTCTCTGTTTGTCTATTAAAATTAATGCGCTGTCGATTCATTTTATAACAGACATGATAGCGGAATCTATACATCTCAATTCTCCAGCTGCAGTCATCTCTGAGAGACTCGTTAAGTGCGCGCTCTTTAATAACGTGATGATTACGTCCCCGAAGATCACCTGTCCATCATCGTATGAAGCCCGCCCTGGCAACTTTGATTGGCTCGAACGTTTTTTGCCAGATCATAAATTACTCCTCAATGGATCGGAGTCCAGATACGAACTTCCCATCCAAAAAATGTTGTGAGCGGAGTAAGGGCTGGCATCCAGGCTAGTGTTTGACATTAATTAAGTCACTTTGGAACAAGACTTAAACACTGGGGGAAATCTATCAGATTCAATATTTTATCATACATTTTTTACATTACCGTTTCAAAAGGGTTTGATCAGAAAAATGACCAGTTAATAATGTTTTTTTACTTTTTTTGCCTGTTGACCTTATGTAGCCCCGCCCTTTTCAGTGCTGCACTCGTTGTCTTTTGTCTTCCGGTGTGTATTTTCACATCAATCTTGCATTTATGAATGAACGGCTCGTTTTAAAATCTTCCTGGTCTACTAACATTTGTTAAGACATCTACAATCCTCATGATAACCTTTGTTAACGTTACATTAAGTAAATCCACCTCAAAAGCTAATTACTCCTGGACAGAAATGCCATAGAGATATACAGAGCGAACGCAAAAACGGAATTTCAAAGACAGTATTCTAAAGATGGCGGCGGCCTTGTTTCTCTGGTGCTTAAGGTCTGTCCTTTAAACAAGAGCATAAAACTTTATACTACAAAGAGCTTGTGACTAAACCTCGTAACTCCAGCGGATCCACAAACTGACGGCAAAACCGCATACAGAAGCTCCACGCCTCAATCATGAATGAAGTCCTGCGCACATTTTGCTCTCTGCTTGTTTGCAGTGCAAGGGTAAATAAAGAACTTGTTTGCACAAGTACAGCAAAAAAACACGATGTGTGTAAAGGCGAATGTTTTATGTATTTGAGGAGCAGAGAGAGAGTCTTAGTTTGCTATTTGCCATCTTGTCATAGCCAACACAGCCTATGCATAGCACTCTTTTATAACACAAGATTTTGGCTGATGTACAAGAAAACTGAGCGCCCACATATATGGCTACAATAACCTTTGTAAGCTGTAAGTCGATGTGGCCGTTGTACTGGCTGACTAAACTCAAATCTCAGACATTTGCTGGTAAAAAAACCTAAATTTAAGCTTGATTTTGGTCAAATGATAATAATCTAAGGACACGTGCAAGTGTCTTGAACCGTACATAAAGTCACAAAACTACCTTTAAAAACATGGTTTACTTATTTAAAGCAGAGGTTCAACAATAACCTGCAATTTTCACTGGTTTAAAAAGACACACCAGGCTGGATATTACCAGAGACTATTTATATAGAGACATGCCATTTCCTCAATCCTCAATACAACTATATTGGGAAAACTCATAACGCCAAAGATGGTGGTTGAATGCATATGCCCCGCCCCTCCTGCTGGAAAGCCAATCGTCTGCTTTTAACAGTCAAGCTGGTAAACATGTAAGTCTATCGTCTGGTTCTGCCTGACGCATGTGCACAGTTGAGGTTTGTGACGACGGAGACGAGAACCCTTGCGCATGCGTAGTAAATGTATAACCTGTGGGGGAAAGGGTGTTTTAAACCTAATTTTGGGGCAAAGTCATCAAACTTTTCCAGCGATTTTTAGCGTATTTTACCGCTGTTTCTATACATGCAGTTTTTATTTCCTGGTGACCAGTGAAAGTGCGGTTCTGACTATCTGCCCATTCATTTAGATAGGAGCCTGGTCTTGCTAGTCTGAAATAGCTGCCCGGAGGCGTTGCCAAGTTGGTGGCCGAGTGGCAAGACTTGCCTAAAAGGACTTTGATATTACCTGCCATTCATTTTCACTTAAATGTAATGCTTTAACAGTTGGTGTCATCCTCTGAAAAAACTAAGATCCAAAAGCTGTGAAATTAGCTTGAACCATGATTGGTAAATTGACTGCTGAGGCAAAATATTTAACAGAAAGATAAATAACATTATTAACCAGACTAACTTTTCCAGTGGTTGAACTTAGTGCTACCAACTTTCTCAGTTGGTTGCACTCAGCATTTAATTTGGTCGCACCATTTTTTTAAAATCATTAAACATTCAAATGTATGCATTACATTTTAAAAGATTAGAGTATTATAATAGTTTAATACAGATTTTTTCATATCAAAGTTTATAGTTGGAACAAAAATCTGAAATCTCGCACTTCTTACCATTCGCATTTTATAATAATCTCCTTTTCCTCAGTCAAGTGATTACTCTCATCTAACCGCTGAATAGATGTAGGAAGGGGCACGCTGTTTCATGAGACATTTTCATTTTTATATGCCTTAATTCATGAATTTGTAATTTGTGCGTTTCACCATCATTGTGCAATGCGCTGTGACGTTATCGTTCATCAGTAAATAAACTGCACGTGTCTTGCGGAAGAACACTGTAGCCGGAGCTACTTCTCTCCATTAATGTCTATGGCGAGTCACGCAGGCACTGGGCAACTCGCATCAAGTTGAACCCGGGACAAAATAGTCTGAATATAAATTAGGGATGGGCATTTTTCAAAAATATTGCATTCGAATATCGGGCTCATAAAAATCGAATATTCGAATATCGTTTATTTAAATTATGTTTAACGAAAAAGACTTCTGGACAAGCTTACAATTAGGCAATACACAACAAGCTTACAATAGTAATTAAAGTTTTCTTTTAGTTGAAAACATTAACAGCCTAGGCCTATGTGTAAACAAAAAATATATATAAAAAAGCATTATTAAAAGCATGCTCAAGCAGCGCGAGCGAAAAAAAAACCCCTAATAAAGCAGATTGCGTCAGATATCGTACAGAACGTACACACATACATACGAGTCAGCAAATGATTGATTATCGTGTTTATATTGTTTCAAGTTTATGTTGAGAAAAACAATAATATCTAACGTCACATGTAGGGGCGCCGCCAGCACTTTATGCTCGAGTGAGAAAAGACGCCGCGCTGACAGACGTTTCAGAGACACAAAGAGAACGGTGTTTCTAACAGCACTTTGCATTTTCTGTTCTTAAACCGGTCTTCCTTAACGAAACTTAAAGGAAGTATGTCTCAAAATCATTTTGCTATTAGATAAGTTAACATCTCTGATCACGTGGGTCCAGCTGCGCTTACCTGCAGTTGTGATGCAGTGATGAACAGCTGTCTTTCCTCAATTCGACTGTTTGGATTTCATATGATTTCTCATGGTGATGATATCATAACTCAGGTTAATTAATTAATTTGATCAAAAGAAATTCCGTTGAGTAAGATCCTTTTCAAGTAACGTTAATTCCAAACTTCGCGAGGCAGACGACAACATTATGTGATCAAATACAGACAACTTGTCAACACACTCCACAGCGCCATCCAGTGCATTTAATTATAACTGCGAGTTAGTTCTTAGGATTTATCATGGACTCACTGCATTTACGGCCAGCAAAGCAACATATTCAAAATTCGAATAGTATTTTATTTTTCGAATAATAATTACATATCGAATATTCGTTACACATCTCTAATATAAACATTTATTTTAGGCGTACCATCAAAAACACGGTTTGGAAGAATGGATTCATGATGTAGCCTAGTCGTTCATTTTGATCATAAGTTACGAACTGCAGCAGCGGATACAACGGTGTTCTGTTGCGCGAGCGTCCACTCGCACATATGCGACCACATACAATTTTAACTCGCACATTCTCAAAAATGGTCGCATATGTGATCAATTTGGTCGCAGTCTGGAACCCTGAATATGCATTTATGTTCAGAATGATTCAAGATTTAGTTTTTGGTCCTTGAAACGCGTTCAGAGCCCCGCTTTGGAAAACGTCGAGAGTCGCATCAGATGATAAAGAAAACTTGACTTACATTCGAACTTGTTTGTTTGTTTTCACACAGTTGCTCTTGCTGCGAGGTTACGCCTTCAACCATTCGGCAGACTTCGAGACGTGCGCATGATGAAGGAGAATCTCTGCTCACGTGGGATACAACATCGAGAGCAGGAACAGAAGCTCGCCCTGGAGACCACCGTATTGGTGGAGACCTACACGGTCAGTTTTATGTGACTGGGAAGAATTTCATGAACCATTTTAACGCAAGGTTGCTTTCTGAAAGGTGTTAACAGCCTGCAGTGTGAAGTATCCTTCTTGCTGAGATGTTTGAAAGTTACAGTTTGTGAGGCAGAAGTTTTTCTGGCTGGAGTTTTTAGTATGTGGTTTCACAGATTTCCCACTGGGACTCGCAAGTGTTCTGCGTTTCCATGGCGATATGCTCTTTGGATTGGATTTTGCAGCAGGGAAATTCTTCAGTCTACACTTTGACATTCTGTCTGTGAGACGCCACACACTGCTGGATTCTGATTGGCTGCTAGATGTGTAATTAAGCAGAGTGGCCTCAAGGGGGCGACAGTTGGTCACATAAACTGGGCTAAGTTCCTTCTTTTCTTTCAGTTTGTAGGTATGGGTGTGGTATTTTTCTTTTGATTTCATTTCTGAACTTGTTCTTTTGATTCTCTTTTTTGAACGCCCTCTAAAAGAAAACGTTTTGAAACAAGGAAGGCTGTGTGGTGTTGAAGTTGCTTAACCAGCATGTAACATCATTTCCTGCGTGGCCACAATCCTTCCCCAGCTGGGAAGCTCTGCATTTCCGACCTGTGGACAGTCCTCAATGGGCTCTTTATATACTCCCACGTACCCTGTCGCCATTTTCTCATATAGTCATCACAGTTAGGCTCGCTGTGGGTTACCCTTCAGACCTGAGACTTTGCTCAGTCTAACAGGAACATCTTATTATCAAGGCCAATTTGAAGTAGTGTGGGGCATGTGATAAGAAAGCAGCCAAATGTTGACACAAGGAGTGGTTATGTACCACAGTATTTATCAGCCAGGTTACTTATCATAAAACATATAGACTTGCAGTCCTGTTGCCACTGGAGACAGTTTAATAACGTTTAATAATGTTAGGGCTGTGTAAGCTTTGTTTATCCCCAACTCTAAGATGCAAAAACAGGAAGGATCACACATCTTGTCTAATAACATCTTTAGGGAAGTTGTCATTTTATATCAGCAGCAAAAGCATCACAAATATATTGTGATTTTAATATATGTATATATATGTATGTGTGTGTATAGATAGATAGATTTTTGTCTTGTTTCTTGTGCAAATATCTAAAAATCTTAAATCAAGAAGGATTTACTTTGAAGTAAAATTTAAGCAAGATATTATACCTTGTTTTCTGAAGAAAGTAAGTTTTTGCTTAAAACAAGCAAAATGACCTGCTTGTTTCTCACCCATTGGATGATAATTTAGCTTGTTTTAGGCAAAAACACTCTTAATTTTTATTTCAGAAAACAAGATATAATATCTTGCGTCATTTTACTTATCTTGTAAATTCTTTTTGATGAACAAAGAAACAAGACAAAAATACTAAGCTGGAAAAGCATCGTTTGCTGTGTAGTTTCTGTGTTAAACATGCCAATGTGACAACTACCCTCTTTATGTGGTCTTATTTAAACCCCTAAACGGTCGTATGTTCTCTGTGCCTCCAGCTCCCTGATGGCCGGGTCATTAAGGTTGGAGGCGAGAGGTTCCAGGCCCCGGAGGCTCTGTTTCAGCCTCATCTCATTAATGTGGAAGGAGTCGGAGTGGCCGAACTGCTCTTCAACACCATTCACGCGCAGACATTGACACAAGGTGAGCTCTTCCTTGAGCACTTCCTATAAGTTCCTGATCTGATCCCCCCCTCAATATACAATAAGCTATGTGTCATACTGTGACACTAAAATAAACAAACCAAGCAATACCAATAGCTTGGTTTTGTCTAGTAACTTCACCCTTTACCCTTCCAGTATCAATGAACCTCACTGTATGTTTTGATCATGCCGTCTCTTTCCTTAGGGCTGAGTTCTATAAACACATTGTTCTGTCGGGAGGATCCACCATGTACCCTGGCTCTGCCCTCTCGACTAGAGAGGGAACTTAAGCAGCTTTATCTAGAGCGGGTACTGAAGGGTGATGTCGACAAGCTCTCGGTAAGTTATGTGTAAATGTGTCATCAAACGTGAGTTCAAAAGTAGGCCATTTGCATCTGAGTTTTAACAGTTTTGACAGTTTTAAGTAATTCCTGGTTCCGATTACATGATTTTTGCCTGATTTTGGCACAATCCGTTTGACGTAGGGTGTCGTGGGGATTCGTAAACGACAACGGTAGTCGGACGCAAGATTCGATCGTATCATCTCGTATAGTGTGTCATAGTGGGCGACAACCTACGTCACGTCTGCGATGCTTCACGACATCACGACAAAAAGACTAGCATGTTTAATTTTGTTAACGGTCGTCCACGACGGTTTCCGTCACATGTATGAGGTTGACCAATAGGAGCACAGAAGCTTTTCCGTACACAACTTTTAAAAATGGCGAAACGAAAGCGAGACGATGGTGCTAACGTTAAAACTAAAAGTAAAAATATATAAGAAAACAATATTTTACCTCAAGTTCTCTTTGGAGGATTGACAGCCCAAACTGTCCTCTTTGAACAATCCAGGAACGTGTCCATTGTCAGTTTTTTTTTTTTTTTTTTACTTTTTTCTGAACACAGGACAGCCAATACAACACTCACTGCTTCATCCATTGTTTGTTAACGTTTGTTTCCGGAAGTCACATGCTAATAGTTTCGCATTCTTGATAACTTCACGCGCACCGTTAAAGACGGCATGCGATGACGGGTCAGGAAGCAACGTGTAGTCTGACATGTGTCTTGTTCACGACACGAACAAGATTTTTGGAGTCAAAATCACGTAATATGACACAGTGACTATCGTAACAGACAAAAAAAATTGTGTAATCTGAACCAGGCATAAGGCTGGATGATATAGTGAATGACTTACCAACTTTGTGATAGTGCCACAGAGTCAGTGTTTAAATCAAGTGGTTCTTATAGTTCACTATAAAAATAATAAATAAAATAATAGTCAGGAACAGAAGCTTTAGACAAAATATTTGATAAAAAGTCTTTTATGTGTGTTTGTAGTATTATATTTTATATATCAGGCTTTTTTTCAGGCTACTAAAGTGTGATTTAGTGAGAATACAAAGCTCTGTACTTGAGTCAGGGAAAAACACCCAAAGACCCAAACTGAGCAAAAAAATGCAATTTGGTCCATTTGCTGGTATTTTTTATGGCCAAAAAGTGAGATGAAATTCTGATAGCTTGTAATGTAAATTAGATTTTTGTACTTGCATATGAATATCAGTTGTCACTTTATATATCCTAATAATTAAGGGCTGTCAAACGATTAATCGTGAATAATCGCATCCAAAATAAAAGTTTGTGTTTACATAATATATGTGGGTGCATTGTGTATAATTATTTTGTGTGTATATATATATATATATATATATATATATATATATATACACATATATATATATATATATATATACACACATACATGCATGTATATTTAAGAAAAAAATATTATTTATATATAAAACATTGTTATATTTTTATAAAATATAAATTAAATATAAATCTACATACAATATAGACATGAAAATATTTCTTAAATATATACAAGCAAGTGTGTGTATATATGTATATATATATGTATATATATGTATATATATATATATATATATATATATATATGAATATATATATATATATATCTATATATATATGTATATATATATATATATATATATATATATATATATATATATATATATATATATATATATATATATATATATATATATATATATATATATATATATATATATATGAATATTGAAATTTTCTTCTAAAATGATCATTTTATCAAGCTTGTATATTTAAGTTCAGTAATTTCACTTAAATGGCAATGAAGATTACCTATTAATTGTCATTTAAGTGAAATTACTGAACTTAAATATACAAGCTTGATAAAAATGGTCATTTTAGAAGAAAATTTAAAATGGCATTTAGAGGCTTTTGCATCTGAACTCTTCATATATATATATATATATATATATATATATATATATATATATATATACAAAATAATTATACACAGTGCACATACGTAAACACAAACTTTTTTTGTATGCGATTAATCATGATTAATCGTTTGACAGCCCTGACAATATTTCTATGTAAGGTGATATTTAAATGTTTAGTTTTATATAAGTTTTAATTGTGGGGTCGTAAGCATTTACATAATGCAATGCAATACAATGATGATTGAGAGGTGAAAAATAGATGTTCCTCAAAAGCCTGATGGATGAAAACTTCAGTCTTTAAATATGACTAATATTATAAAAGTTAATAATGTTTACTTATTACAAATCAGTACAGAATTCACCATGCATATTACGACCTAGAAAGGGACATTTTTTTACAATTATACTAGGCATTTTACTTCCTATAAAAGTATAAACTATCAGTCAGACAACAGAAGCCGTGAACTAGATTGCGTACAACAGGATTTTCAGCATGCTGATGATTTAAGATGCTGAGATAAAGAAAGTATGTGAACTTTTTAAAGGCACACAGATGTGTGGTAATGCCTCCTGTGCACCAGCAGGTGGCGCTGCGTCCCGCTACACAGACTGAGAACGCCACAGTTACACGCACACTGCCCAGCTGAGCTCTCATCACATTTCAAACCTGGCCATTGGCCTGGAAAAGCATTTTGGGGAGCCTCAGAGTGGGCCGCATGTCAGGCCGCTATATATAGATGATCAATTTCAGATGGCATGCCGATACGCCCGAGCGACGTGTCCGTCTGCCTATCCCGAAACTGTGTTTAAGGCAAATTAAAAAGCAATCGACTTTACATGAAGGCCTCCATGAGACCCTTTCAGCCACCTGTTTATAGCCGGATGAACACAGAACGGCTCCACACACCTCATTATTCTCCCATTTGGGTTGGCCGCTCGATTCCCAACCGGACAGTGTGCTTTTTATATGCATTAAAGAGATCCATTCAAAGCGTTTTCTGGTATGTGGGTCAGTGTCCGTGCTATTCCCACTCCCCTGAAATTCTCGTCACGCTGTCTATTTAATACCCCCATAGAAATTCAAGATCCGGATCGCAGGACCCTCCCCGCCGCAAGCACATGGTGTTCCTGGGTGGAGCGGTGCTGGCTGACATCATGAAAGACAAGGACAACTTCTGGCTGACGCGGGAAGAGTATCAGGAAAGGGCGTGCGCGTTCTGGAGAAGCTCGGCGTCACCGTCAGATGCAACACGGATAAACGCCCCCTCGACCCCTGCATCTATTGTGCATCTCCTTTGTTCGGCCTGTTCTGTTCCAGGCAATCATGTGACCAGGTGTGGATTTATGGGTTTGAATTATGAATGGTACTGAGGAGGTCTTGCATTATGTTCTATTTGGTCTTCTGTCACTGCACTCACGTACGGAGTGGCGATCGCTTCTTTCCTGCTTTGCAGTGCATTCTCTTGTCCCCTTCACATAATATAGAATATATTAATTATATAATAATCTATATATACTACTGCTCAACAGTTTAAGGTCGATAAGGTCTTTTTGTATGCACAGGCGGCATTTTTAAAATGATTGTGCTTAAAGTTAATATTGTGAAATATTATTACAATTTCTATTTGAATAGATTTTAAAATGTAATTTATTCCTGTTATGCAAAGCTGAATTTTCAGCATCATTACTCCAGTCTTCTGTCACATGATCCTTCAGAAATCATTCTAATATGCTGCTTTGCTGCTCAAGTAAACATTTCCGATCATGATCAATGTTGAAAACGGTTCAGATTTAAATTAGGGCTGTCAAACGATTAATCTGTGATTAAATCGCATCCAAAATAAAAGTTTGTATTTACATAATACATGTGATTGCACTGTGTATAATTATATACACATGCATGTATATTTAAGAAAAAATATTATTTATATATAAAATATTGATATTTATATATAATATAAATTATATATAAATCTATATACAGAATATACATGAAAATATTTCTTAATACAAGCATGTGTGCGTATTTATATTTATATATATATTTATATATATATATATATATATATATATATATATATATATAAACAATTATACATAGTGCACCCACATATATTATGTAAACACAAACTTTTATTTTGGATGCAATTAATCATTTGACAACTCTAAATTAAACGTTTAAACGTTTTTTGTGTTTTTTTTGTATTTAAATATTTCTATGTACTGGACCTGTGCATCATTGCTTTAAAAAAAGTATTAATTTCTTTCAAAAAATATAAAAATTAATCATTCTTACTGTACCCCAAACCTTTGACCGATCCATTAAATGACAAATTATAAATATGTCTTAATATTTTGTATGAAATATTAAACTTTTCAAAAATATGAAACCCAACACTTTGAGTGGGAAAAACGAGCACAAGCTTCTTTAAGTATTAGCAATGAATTCTGTGATGTTTTGTGCTACTCTAAAACACTTACACTGATCAAATTACATCAATTATAATTAGGGCTGTCAAATCATTAATCGTGATTAATCACATCCAAAATAAAAGTTTTTGTTTATATAATAAATGTGAGTGTACTGTGTATAATTATTTTGTATATATATAAATACACACACATGTATGTATATTTAAGAAAAAAATATTATTTATATATAAAATATTTGTATTTATATATAATATTAATTATATATAAATCTATATACAGTATATACATGAACATATTTCTTAAATATATACAAGCATGTGTGTGTATTTATATATATTAAATTATTATACACATATACATCTACAAAAGACTTTTATTTTAATGTGAATTAATCACGAGTTAATCATTTGACAGCCCTAATTATAATATTATCGTTATTATGAAAAAATAGCAATTACTTCTGAAGTGTCAGTTCCTCTCTGAGTAATGGCCAACTTTACATTTTAATTTCCATCCAATGTCTAAATAATGTTTTAATTTTAAATTCATGAAGTCTAAACTACAAGTCTAAGCTTCTTTAAAACTACAACACAAGCAAATTCATTTCAGTGAGCGAGTAAGAGTAGTGTGTGAGAGGAATGACCCAATCAGTGATGAGTAATAGCAATATGTAACACGAAAGCTTACAAATGGTTATGACAGACACCATCATCACTTCTGTATTACTGCAAAGACTAATAGAATCTGTAATGAGCCGACTGGATGTGTTGTTCTGTACGTCAGTCCGGTGACGGAGACAAATGCGTTATTGTCTGCCTGTAATGTGAGGGCAGAAATAAATGTATTTTTTCCAGGGGAAATGACTTCTTTGCCAGAGTTACGATAAATGAAACCGAGCAACCAAAACTTCTTGTGGTGGTTTTAATTCCAGTGTGGTCATGGAGCTTTAGCCCTGTAGCTGTAGCTGTGTTTCTGTCTGTCCATTCTGTGCTGTGTCCCTGTTACTGTGTCATGTGCTTGTCCAGAATAATAAGAGGGACTCGAGTTTGTGTTTTTTTGTGCATTTTGAGAAATTGAACTGAGAGTTTGGGGGATTTTTTTTGCTTTGTCTGCCTATAAAAATAGTTTAAGCACACTTCAACATAAGTTCAACATTTGCAACTGAAGTTTTATGTTGCTTATATACATTTAAATATATATATATATATATATTAAGAAAATGTTTTTTTTTATTCTCTAGCTGTCCTTTTGTTTTCAAGGTTTTTTTTCACATGCAGTGCTGTGTATAATAATAATAATTAAAAAAAATCTGAAATCTCAATCAGACAGTTGCTTCAATTTATTCCCTGAATTAATAATGCCCGGATGCTATTTTTAAGAAATAATAAATAAATCTGATACGGATATTATTGTTTCAGACAGTATTGTTTATGGACATTTAAACATTGGTAGTTGCTGCCTCATATTGTCTCATGCATATATTAGAGACACCACATATTTGTCCAATATTATTTTAAATACATCCTTGTCCAGTGCCAATCACAATTTATGTAACTGGATCTTATTCTCCCTCTTTTTTAATTTGTATTTTAGTGTAACTGCCTAATTCTGATTTAAATAAAGAATGTGATTTATATTTTTTCTGCTGTTACTCGTTCTTCAAATTGACTTGTTCCAAAGGAAGACAATTTAAAGGTAGGCCATGTGCTTTTTTGTTTAACCCTCAAACTATTCACTATATTCACTATAGCCCTTAATCCTGTAGTTGTGGACAAATGTGGGCACAGAATACTCAGGTGTGATCCTAATTTGTATTTATTATAAATGTTATATCACTGTCTTCGATTATGTTTTGTCTGTCCATTTATGGTGTTTTTTTTATTTTATTTTGGGGGTATTTTTGAATTTATTTACTTCAAAAAGTACCATATTTCTATATAAATTATGCTTTTTTTTAATTTAAATTACATTAAAATATCATTCCAATAAGTTCTTAGAGATACAACCTAAAGATGAAGTGACTTTGCTGTCACCTGGTGTCTTATTTTGGCTTATTTTAGAATGCTCTAAATTACAGTTTTTCCCATTCATTTCTATGGGTGCCCATTTTTGACCCAAATACAAGATTGAGGGTTTTTTTCACCCACTTAACATTGTAGAATTGAGTCAAACAAAATTGTGTGTTTAGGAGGCAAACTTAGGAAAAGTACCCAAGTCTTGTACCGCTCAGATCAAGGGAGGTTTTTTTTTTTTTTTTTAAATAAATCAAAACTATTTTTGTCAGAATACATTTGTTCAGAATACGGTTTTAGGGTTCAAATAAATAGTCATTATATCATTGATCCTTCATCCAATTGTCCCACCCAGATTCACTATTTTCAGACCGATCGGGATGGTTTTCGCGGGAAATCGCGTACATGCGTCAGCTCGCGTGCATGTCTTGTCATATCCGTGAATAGAGAAAAATTGCTCCAGCTGCTTTGACTCGTGTTAGTCGTCACAAGGAGTGGGAAAGGTTGAAAAATCTCCAAACTCCGGAATCACCCATTTTAAACAAACGCCGAACAGATTACAGAAAACTAGAATCAACATTGGCTTTTCAGAGATGGCGAGAACTGAGGGATTTGAAATGTTGTCAAAGCGACATGGAGATGATGGCGCTTTTATTACTCAACAGGTGAGTAAAGTATTTTATTGAACCCATAAATATAGTCATGTAGTCATATCTCATTGTAAAGCATTAGTCCTACCTATTGTGAAGGATCATAATCCACACAGTCACGCAGAGCCGAAGCACAACCAAACAATATTCTTCCGCAACATGCCTGCAGTGTTTTTTAACCGCTAGAGGGCCACAAGTTACATAGTGTATGCCTACTGCAGTTTCTGTAAATGTTTTCCCATTTGTTCTGTGATCAAACATTTGCCCTAGCAGCCAATGAATAAAATGTCACATGATAATGGGACTGTGAGGGAGGGGGTGGGCATCACAATGGTGTTCTTATCTTGAAGTATGTCTAGAATCACTGTAGTTGTTGATTGTGATAGCCAGGGTAGTTAACTATTGTCAAGGCTTGAAAGCTTTTTTGACTGTGTGTATAGCCTGAAAAAGCAGCTTCCTGATTACTTTATGGCATCTGAGATACTTTGATGAGATTTGCAAATGGTGGCTCTCACTAGAAGTCATTGTGTAGTAAACAGTATTGAACGAGGAATGCTTCTGAGGGCGTCCCTGATTTGAAGTGATCAATAAGGAATTTGGACTGTCACTGGTGAACGTTCCCTCAGTTCTCAA
Organism: Hybognathus amarus; assembly: GCA_030378365.1. Taxonomy (NCBI): domain Eukaryota; kingdom Metazoa; phylum Chordata; class Actinopteri; order Cypriniformes; family Leuciscidae; genus Hybognathus; species Hybognathus amarus. The sequence continues at coordinate 184,951 of JAQIUQ010007738.1, read as the reverse complement.
AATACCTCCCTGGTCCCTTGATCAAAGCGTGTCTAATCCTCAGCTTTCCCTCCGAGTCAGAAGTTACACAGATAAGGAGTCTGTGCTGTCCACCTTTGACCCTGATTACACTTTTTGGAGGAAGTGTTGCTCTAAAGTAGCACTTAAAAAGCCTTTGTTGTTGTGTACTGTTGTACATCAATGCTCACATAAGGTGAAAAATAATGAATATGGGTTTTTTTCCACAGGGGAATTCATAAATCCTTCAAATACTAAAAACAACAACACAAAAACATGCACTCAGCTATCGAAGTCATATGACCTGTTTATGTAAGTTTTGGTATAACTACCTACATGGCTTATTATGTGAATTCACTAAGAGAAACACCAAAAAACATGTTTTTTTAATTAATTTTACTGAAGATCAGGACATTAAAATCAAATGACATAATATATTGGAGTTCCAATTCCAGGTAAATAATAATAATTATAAAAAAAGACTTAAATTTACAAAAACACATTTTCAAATTCGTAATCCTTAGTAACAAAGTAATAAAAATTATAGTTTTAGATTTGCCAATTATCCTTCTGTTTTTGTATATGCAATTTATCAAAATAAAATTTGCAAGCATTCACATAAGTAAAAAAAAAGAAAGAAAGAAAGTGCAGCATGACCAGAGGACAATGAATAATAGTCCGGCAACAATGAATAATAGAGTGAAAGCGCCCGCGTCATTGGATCACTTGGACGTGGCTGTGGTTACAAGAGGTAAAACGATATAAAAAACTGTTCGTTTTCTCACACAAACCGTTCATTTCGTGTCTTAGGCCATTAATGTGTACTTACATTTACGAGTCATTAAATCATGTTTAATTTGGACTTCTCTGTGCATGCTCTTTGAGGTGGTGACCATAGACCTCCATTATATGACTGACAGACAAGAACGGTTTGACCTAAAAATCTTAAAATTGAAACTACTGCAGAAACAAAGACACCTACATCTTGGATGCCCTTGAGGTAAGCTAAAACATATCAAAAATGAATTTCAAAGTGAACTATCCCTTTAAGCCATAAGCATAACATTTATTTAAAGGGACAGTTCACCTGGAAAATTAAAAGAAAATTATTTGATTTTGTCTAAAGTTTCTTCTTTTGAACACAAATCGAAGATATTTTGAAGATTGTTGATGGTAGTTGAATGCTACTATGGCTATCGTCAACTGTCTGGTTAGCAACATTCTACGAAATATCTTGTATGTGTTCAACTGAGAGAAAAAAACAGGCTTGGTACAAATATAAGGTGAGTAGGCAAAATGCTGACAGGATTTTTTTGTTTGTTGGGGGGTAACTGATCCCTTTAAGTTGTTTGCTATCGTAATCAGCTCTTCAGCCAGACGTTCTTCGATCCGTAAAACGAATCCCACTGATTTGAAAGGCGCTCGGCCTGCAGTGTGACGTCATCGCTTCCGGTCTCTCCCCCTCCCCCTCGCGCTGCTGCTGGTGCTCGCGCTGGGCTCGCGCTGTTGCTGCACAATAATCCAACATGGAGTAATCAGAGATGGGGCTCGTCGGGGCCACCCTCAGCAACATCAACGCATTTTCATCTAAGGGATTTTCGGGAATACGCTCAAGCACTCAAAACTCTGGGAAATTATTCGGGGAGATCTGATTTAGGTCTCTTCAGTTTAAGATCCTCCAAGGTTTTCATCAGCAACTGGTTAGATCCAGTGAAAAAAAATAGAGAGAGAGAGAGAGAGAAAAGAAAAACCCATCAAGACGGAGACGAGGAGAGAGCGCAACAAGAAGACACTTAGACGAACGAAATGTGAGGGATTTTATGGAAAAGAGTGGGATAAAAAATGACGAACGAACTGAGTGCACCCATTGTGGGGTTTTTTTGTAGGTGAAACAAGAAAAATGATTGAAGAAACACACCCAAACGAGTAAGTACCTGGAAAGAAATGTCTTTTTTGGGGTAGGAATTGTCTTTGTTCTGGACGTTTGTTCTCATGTCACATCTTTTATGGTTAAAGCCAGTCGGCGAGCATCTCAGGGATGGGGCTGGAAAAGTTTGGTCAACTATTTTACGTTGAAATGTTGAAGTGGTATTGTCAGTGGAAAGGGGGATCGGGCCCTCTCCCACTGATAGACTGAAGGAGGGAGGGGGAAGATGGAGTAGGGGTGGATCGGAAATATTTGGTAAAGGGATTTGATGGTTTAAAGGCACTTCCTTAAACATTCCTATGTGTATTTGCACGCCACACGTTGCTTAGCGCAGCAGAGCCATTTTGTTTGTTTGTTTTTTCAACAATTGAGCGCGTTTAAATATTGACTAAGTCATAAAAACCGAAGTGGTTTAATGTTCTGGAAAGTCAGTTGCAGTGGTCGGATATATATCCGCCATTTGTTTTCTTCTCAGGCGCTTTGAATCCTCCTCATTTGCATACAGTGCTTCATTCATAAAAACACCATTTGACTGTGTTGGCTCGGTGACAATGCGTTTTGTGAGGCAGGTTTGCTGCTCGGGCTGTTTAGTTGGTTATTTTGAGCCTGTGAACTATTCTAACTCAAGAATGTTAATTTACCTCGTTCAACCGCTTAATAATAGGACAGGCCAGAGGTTTTTAATGTAATGGTTGGCGCTTGGCCGACATATTTTCTCGTTTCTTCGCCTCCTCACGCGATTTGTTTGTTTTTCACCGACTCGACGGGTTGGCTCTAATGGGCCTTGTGCTATATATGTCATTTCTTCAGCTGTATTTCCTAATATTCTGCCCTTCCGTGACAGAATTGCTGTCACACGTTAACAATAGTGGCCTCACGGATGAATTGGAGTCAGTCTGCCAGCGCTTGTCAAACGGAAGGGCGAAGGGCAGAGGAGTTGTTGTTTGCACTCATTCATAAAAGCTGTAACCTTCAGCCGCTCCATTCATGACTGCAGAGATCGCTTCAGCGATAAGCGCGATCGGCGTGCGTCGAAAACACACGATCAAGGCAACACACCCCAGGAGGATAGAAACATATTAATAGATAATCAATATAGGCTACTTCCCATGTTGATTGCTTTAGAATTGTAAAAACAAAATGTATCACACGTTTTCTGAGGCGTTTAAATATGCAAATGAGGCATTGTCTAAGTAATATGCACTAATTTGCTTACATTTTTTGAAAAAAAAAGTTTTTATTTTTCTGACATGAGAGTCAGGTTTTCACACAGGGGATTTCATTTGGATGTCTCTTGTTATCACTCCACAAATTATAAAACACTGTCAACAGCGATTAAAAGAATAATAATTAAAAAATCACCAATTTCAGAACCTTCAGAATGTAGAACTACAGTTTAGAAACGTAAGTTCTGCAGAATTGAGAAAAAACTAAGCCTGTAGATATTCTGTAAATTAAATCTATAGACGCAAATACATAAAAGATACATTTAAAAGTGTATTTTGGATGTATTCTTCTCACTAGAAGTATTTACCACTTTATAAACAGCAAAAAAGCCACAAATATTCTCAAAATTAACAGATGCATGGTAAAACGGTATTTTTGCCTGTTTTGCAAATGGTGTACGTGTACATAACAGGCAGGGCAAACTGAAAGGTGAGTTACCAAATGAAAACCAAGCTTATTACTCATTAATTACTGTCTGTGAAGTTATTACACATTACGCTGGACATTAATGAAACCACTTCCTCTAAAACACCAGTTATTTCAGGGCTAAATGTTTATTTACGCTCATCAATATTAAGTTAGCAGGTGGTTTAAACTAACTGAGGTTGCTTAAATTGGTAGTTAAGGTCAGGTTATATAAGTTATACCCTTACCAAAGTTACTGTTACTGCTACTTACTAAGTAACATTTAAACCAATACATTGATACAGTTCACGTATTGTGTTTGTGTACATGCATGTTTTAGGTTGTACTTATCTATAAAAAAAATAACAACCTATTAACCCTAACCCCACATAAACCAGAGTCAGACCACAAAACCCATCCCTAACCTCACTCGCATCCCACCTTAATAGCAGAAAAAAATTTGCAATACACTATAAGTTTCATTATACCAATTTTTCACTACACTTTGTTTGGTAACATTTTATTTTAGGGTCCTTGTTACATGTTACATTACCATAGTCATAACAGTAAATTATGCATAATTACATGCAACTGACTCTCAAAACTCTAACCTAACGCTATATTAAGTTAATTCATAGTACTCGGTACTTAAATATATAATAACACCGTAACAATGACACCTCAAAATCAAGTGTAACTCTTATTTTAAGACTGGTAATATTTGGTTATAATATTATATAATATTATAATATTTCGGTAATATAAAGGATTTGGTTTTAGAATAGTTGCATGCGATTATGTGTAATTTACTGTTATTATTGCAGTAATTACATGTAACATATGTAACATGGACTCTTTTTAACATTTGATTGCAAGTTTGCACATTATATCCTCGCCTACCATGAGATTCAGGGACTAGCAGGTTGAGGAGCTTGTTACCCAATAGGATGCATGTGATACAGCACTCAAACACAGTCATGCTAATCATATTGATCTCTGTAAAAATGTTCCCAAACTAACATTTGACTCAGCCTGTAAATAGTATAGAGGACAACAGTGCAAAATGACATTGAGAAAAGGTCACCCGGTCCCCAACCATTCCCAATCCCCTGCCCTGTGCAGGAGAAATCGATTTCAGATCCTCATCTTCACTCTGACTCATACGAACAGCCTCGGCACAGACTGTGTGTGCCGTAAACAAAAGTATTACTTTGTGTGTGTCAGTGTATGATTATCCTTATAGCTGCATGCGTCAATGAAATATTACAATATTGTTCGATATTTTAGAACATTTTTGAAAATAAAAATCATTATGACAGCCCTTAGCCCTCAACCTGTCTGATATCTGTGACATGCTCGCTTGATCTGCAGCAATAATTAACCATAATGTCTTAAAACGATGAGTCGTCAACGTTACACTAGCAAGCTCAGCGGTTTTAGAGCCTTATGTCTTAATATTGGTTATGCCAGCCATTTAATTCCCTTTAAGAGGATGTTGGACTGTATTGCTTTCCCTGGCTTTTGTCTGGGGAGAAAGAGCTTTACTTAAATCTGCTTATACTCTGAACGTGTATTTACTGAAGTGTTATAAACCGAGGATTGACTGTTATGTTAATATGACCTCAATTTATTGTTAATGGGATGCTATTTACTTGGGGTGAGGTTTTGAATTCATTTTATGTGAGTAAATAAATAGACAAAAATGCGTATAAAGTCATTGTTATCATGTTTGAAACCTGCGACAGTCACACTACATTACAAGATAATAGTACAAAAGAGACAAGTTAACACAAGTCAAGGTCCACGAAATGCACTATACTTTAGTTTTGGTCCTTCCAGTAGGAGTCATGCTCAGGTTATGTAACCAATAAATGAATGTTGAAGCTGGCAAGGATCACATATTTGCATAAGTTAGGTGAGTTTTTGTCCTTCTTAAGACTCTAAATATATGATTGAGCAACAATACCGTAACAGAGGTGCATGATAATGGTTCTTTTAAATATCAGGGCTGTGAGATATCGGAATATCGCAAATAAACTACAATAACTTTTTTTAATATTTCAAAAACTTCTAGTCAATGTTTTAATATAAGCGTTTGTCCAACAACATATGTGAGTCAACAAGCCGAATATTATTATTTATTGCATATCACATAGAGCTGTTAAACGATTAATCGCGATTAATCGCATCCAAAATAAAAGTTTGTTTTTACATAATATATGTGTGTGCACGGTGTATAATTTATATATATATATATATATATATATATATATATATATATATATATGTATATACCTGCTTGTATACATTGAAGAAACATTTTCTGTATATAGATTTATATATAATTTAAATTATATATAAATATTTTATATATAAATAATATATATTTTTTCTCTTAAATATACATGCATGTGTGTGTGAATATATAAATAAATATATATATATATATATATATATATATATATATATATATATATATATATATATATATATATATATATATATACACTCACCGGCCACTTTATTAGGTACCCCATGCTAGTAACAGGTTGGACCCCCTTTTGCCTTCAGAACTTCCTCAATTCTTCGTGGCATAGATTCAACAAGGTGCTGGAAGCATTCCTCAGGGAGTTTGGTCCATATTGACATGATGGCATCACACAGTTGCCGCAGATTTGTCGGCTGCACATCCATGATGCGAATCTCCCGTTCCACCACATCCCAAAGATGCTCTATTGGATTGAGATCTGGTGACTGTGGAGGCCATTTGAGTACAGCGAACTCATTGTCATGTTCAAGAAACCAGTCTGAGATGATTCCAGCTTTATGACATGGCGCATTATCCTGCTGAAAGTAGCCATCAGAAGTTGGGTACATTGTGGTCATAAAGGGATGGACATGGTCAGCAACAATACTCAGGTAGGCTGTGGCGTTGCAACGATGCTCAATTGGTACCAAGGGGCCCAAAGAGTGCCAAGAAAATATTCCCCACACCATGACACCACCACCACCAGCCTGAACCGTTGATACAAGGCAGGATGGATCCATGCTTTCATGTTGTAGACGCCAAATTCTGACCCTACCATCCGAATGTTGCAGCAGAAATCGAGACTCATCAGACCAGGCAACGTTTTTCCAATCTTCTATTGTCCAATTTCGAATGAGCTTGTGCAAATTGTAGCCTCAGTTTCCTGTTCTTAGCTGAAAGGAGTGGCACCCGGTGTGGTCTTCTGCTGCTGTAGCCCATCTGCCTCAAAGTTCGACGTACTGTGCGTTCAGAGATGCTCTTCTGCCCACCTTGGTTGTAACGGGTGGTTATTTGAGTCACTGTTGCCCTTCTATCAGCTCGAACCAGTCTGGCCATTCTCCTCTGACCTCTGGCATCAACAAGGCATTTCCGCCCACAGAACTGCCGCTCACTGGATGTTTTTTCTTTTCGGACCATTCTCTGTAAACCCTAGAGATGGTTGTGCGTGAAAATCCCAGTAGATTAGCAGTTTCTGAAATACTCAGACCAGCCCTTCTGGCACCAACAATCATGCCACGTTCAAAGTCACTCAAATCACCTTTCTTCCCCATACTGATGCTCGGTTTGAACTGCAGGAGATTGTCTTGACCATGTCTACATGCCTAAATGCACTGAGTAGCAGCCATGTGATTGGCTGCTTAGAAATTAAGTGTTAACGAGCAGTTGGACAGGTGTACCTAATAAAGTGGCTGGTGAGTGTATATATATATATATATAACAATTATACACAGTGCACCAAACACAAACTTTTATTTTGAATGCGATTAATCGCGATTAATTGTTTGACAACCCTAACATTTTTTTAAAAACTATTACATATCATGTTTTTCTGCAATAATATGGCCTCCTATGTATGTTTAAATACACAATATAGTCGAAATATCTTGGAAAAGTGGTGAATTAAGCTACAGATTTACAGTTTATTTCCATTTCAGATTTCAAGAAGCGCTTTTTTTATTTCCCATTATCAGACGTCCTGCGCTTCTTATGAATGTGTTTTACATCCTGTGGAAAAGTCGCAAGGGCCAAATGCTCCTGCCCAATCTTCCAGGCTGTTAATTTTTTATTTGATTGTTTCCTTAAAGGTTTTCTCGGTCAAGCCAAGTAGTAAAATGTGATGGTTTATTTGTGAAGGCCACTCTGCTGTTGTAAAGCGGCCTGTCCAAACATAGCTCCCAGTCCTCCGGAGAATGAAAGCGTTGTCAACTTCTCACCTCCTCCGTGGTCCTGCTGAGAAGGGAACACAGATAGCTCTTCTGTCACGGCCCAGACAGGAAGCCATTATCTGCGCTTTATTGAACCTGTTGTTCTTTTTCATTCAATCAGCCCATCCCTTCCCCCTCCCGAAAAAGCATTGCCGAGCCAAATGAGGTCTTGTGAAATTCAGTGCTCTCGTATGGAAATGCGCATGTGTCCGCTGGAAGTCCAGTCGACCGCACAAGCTCTTTTATTCAGTGTGCTTCCACAGCCCAGTGACTGGTCATTCAATAGCAAAGCTTGATAACGAGGAGACTTTGCCAACGCGTTCCCAAGCCAGCCGATAGAAGCGGCCAAATGTCAGAGCCCGATCTTAGCCCGGCTGGTCCAAGTTTGTTAACTCTAAATCAGGATTCAGACAGAACTGAATATCAAATGCAACGGGACACCTGGACATGAACAATAGCTGTGGTATTACTTGCCACCATTAGTTAGCTCTCTTTGTGTCCTTTCTGGCCTAAAGGGTTGGTTTCCCCCTTCTCAGGCTGAGGATGTAGTTGATGACACAGATCTATGGTTGAAAAGCACTTTATTTAAGGTGTCAAGTATGTGTGTGTGTGTTGTTGGGGACTTGTCTTCAACCTGAATGCAAACTGACTCATTAGGAATCGTCTCAGGAAACAAGTTCATGAATCATGCAGAATGATTAAAAAAAAAGTAAACATGCAGAAAGTTTTCTGTGATGGATAGGGTTAGGGTTAGTGTAAGGGGAGATGATATTCAGTTTGTACACTATTAAAACCATTACATCCATGGAGAGTCCAAACAAAGATAGTGAACCAGGTGTCTCTGTGTGTGATCAATATAATTCAGGAAGTTTTGTTGGTAACGCTTCCTTTTACAGTCCAGTTACCCATGTAAATACTATGTAGTTATTTTAGTACCTACAATTACTGGGTAATAACTAGTACTAACCCTGAACCTACCCCTAAACCTAACCCTGTTCCATGTACTTACCTTATATTAGCTAGTACTTTCTAGGTAAGTACACTATAAGTACCCTGTAAGTACTGTACTGTAAAAGGAAGTGTTACTGTATTTTTTTTTCACACAAAACCTTGAAATACCCTCTCAGGCCACGTCCACACGAAGCCGGTGCGTTCCCTATCTGTTTTTTTTTCCTCGTTCTAAAAAAAATCCGTAAACACAGCATCGTCTCAAGAAATCGGTACACACGAAACCACTGAAAACGTCTGTAGTATATATGCCAGACCAGTATGGGGCGCTGTAATTCTGCCACAGAGATACACTATACACAGAGAAGAAGACTTTGAGCATGCATATAACCTTGCGCGCTGTATACGAACTAAGAAGAAGACGAAGATGGCGTGTTGACGCAGCCGACACGTGATGTGATGACATCATCTTTCAGAAAATATACGGATTGGCTGTACACACGAAACCACCAACAACAAGGGTGTCGTTTTCAGATTTATGCAATTTGGGACCCGGTTTCACCCTCACAAAACGCCGGATCCGTGTGGACGAAACGCCAATACGACTAAAAATTACCGTATACGTATACAGCGAAACGCGTCTTTGTGTGGACGGGCCCTCAAGCTATATTTTAATTCGTTTTAATGTATTAGTCCTTGTAAACAAGGTTATTTCAGGTTGTCAAATGTTATGACCAATCAGATTCGGACGTTAATGATATTTGTAAAGCAGTTTTTACTTGAACGTTTATAATATAAAACATTTTCAAAACAATACACTCATTAGATGTGTAGGGGGAAGATAATGCTGGTTTACTTGGTTCATACCACATACTTGACAGTTATACGACTTGACTTTGCTAATCAAATCCTTTGTCCAAAACTCCAGTCTTCAGTGTAACATGATCCTTCAGAAATCATTCTAATGGGTTAATTTGCTGCACAAGAAATATTTCTTATTATTATCAATGTGGAAAACAGTTAGGCCTGAGATGTTTGTGAGGAAACCATCATGCATTTTTTTTAAAGATCTAAAAGAACAGCATTTATTGGTAGATTTTGATAGATTTAATATTTCCTTGCTGAATAAAAGTATTAACTTAAATAGAAAATGTACTGACCCCAACAGTATAGTATATTGGCGCTTTTCTAGTACCAGCTCGACTCGCCTCGGCTCGCTTTTCGCTCCATTTTCCGTTGCAGACAGTACCGCCACAAATAGTACCCGGTCGTCATAGCGACGCCTTTCGTTCATCGTTGCCACATAAAGCTCTCGCTCGATCCTCTCTTTGGCAACCAAACAAGGGAAGGTCTGCACCTCCTCTTTTGACCACGCCGTATTCTTCCGAGTTGCCATAATAATAATAGTAGTTAGTTTAGTAACTATCTCTGGCCAAACTATTTAAAAATGGCGGGGATATTCTGGATACTCCATCTGGCGTGTGCAATGACTATTCTCTCTGACCAATCCGCAGTCGGCATTGTTTTCACGTCACATTTTAGTATCGCCTCAACCTCGCCGGAGGTGAAAAAAGTACCCGAAAGCAGGTACAGGTACAACTTTTACACAGTGGAAAATAAAACAAAGGCTAACCGAGTCGAGTCAAGCTTGTCAGATGGCCATTTTTGGCTACAGTTTGATGTCTTCATGCGCTCTGTGTTTTAGACACAATGTCAAAGCAATAATAGTTCTGCTTTTGACACATGGATCGATATCAGTTCATGACAATGGAGCAGTCATGAATCTAATGGTGGGATAACCATTATAAATTTACATGAGGAATAATATACTTAAGCCTGTAGTGTCTGTGCCGTGAGCACAGAATTTGCACATAACTTTGTCATTTAATATAATGCCTTTACAACATAAAAGTTCATTCATTGTGATGCATGAAAAAATTGACTTGCTTTTAAAGAGAGAGTGTTGTGTTTCCCCTTCTCTGTCTCTTGTAGAGTAGGGCCGGGCACGGTTACACAGACCTTATCTAAGGAAGTAACACTCTCTGCCCTTATCAGGTTTGGTGCAACTGTTTAACACACCTGCCAAAAGGGGCGGAAACCACTCTGCCCCACATTTATATATTGGCTTTTCATTACTTGCTCAGGTTTTTTTTATGTGTGTGTGTTATTTTTATGTGTGTGTGCCCTGTGCCAGATTTCTCGTTCAGTGGGGGGCGGTTAAATGAAATGATAAGGAACAAACTTCATTTTAAAGGGGCTATTCATACTTTGCAGTCACATGACTACCATGGATACCTGGCGGGGAACAAAAGCTGACAAAATGGCGACAAACAGTGGCCAGCCAGGGGTATTGCAGCCTTGCAAATTTCCAATACTGCAATCAATGAACTATTTAGACCATATGTCACCTAATGTTAAAATTAGAAAACAAAAAAAAAATTAGATCAAGAAAGATTAACATATTCGGAACACAGCACACGCTTATGTTTTCATTGCTTTGAAGCTGGCAAAGTCTCTACAAGATTTGGAGTTTGGAGACACACTTACCTAAAGGATTATTAGGAACACCTGTTCAAATTCTCATTAATGCAATTATCTAATTAACCAATCACATGGCAGTTGCTTCAATGCATTTAGGGTGTGGTCCTGGTCAAGACAATCACCTGAACTCCAAACTGAATGTCAGAATTGGAAAGAAAGGTCAAGTCAAGTCAAGTCACATTTATTTATATAGCGCTTTTCACAATACAGATTGTATCAAAGCAGCTTCACAGTGATAACATGACAGAAGTACAACACAAATAAGTAATATTGTTAAATGGTAAAAACCCGACTAAGCAAGCCAAAAGCAAGGCAAAGCAAGGCGACAGTGGCAAGGAACCAAAACTCCATCAGATTGGATGGAGAAAAAACCTTGGGAGAACCCAGGCTCAGTCGGGGCCAGTTCCCCTCTGGCTCACATTCATATTGTTTATATATAAATATTAAATATAAATATTGTTCATATATAATATGGAGCCATAACATATCGCCAGCGTTGAGTCGTCTCTTCACAGGCGTTGGGGCATCTGAGATCCCCGTGAGAGGCTGGATACAAACTGGACCTGACAAACGCCATTTTTCTCGGGACAACCGTCCCGAGATAACAGCAGAAAGGCAGATGGGAGATAATTAGCATAGCTGATGTTCAGAATGATTTCCATTATACAGGAGTCAGTGTTAGAAAATCACTATCTCACAAACTCTCCGCAACCCAACCATACGCGCCGAACGTGTCGAACCGTTTGTCTAAAAGGCTGTCGAGCCCCACTGGTGCGTTAAGCAGTTTCAGCGGCAAACGGTTCTGTATGGCATAACAGAGGACTAAAAGGTAAGCATTATGTAAATGCTTGACTGAAGAGATGCGTTTTTAGTCTAGTTTTAAACTGTGTCAGCGAGTCAGAGCCTCGAACCGTATCGGGAAGGCTATTCCAGAGTTTTGGAGCTAAGTGTGAGAACGCCCTCCCTCCTTTAGTGGACTTAGATATCCTAGGAATGACCAGAAGCCTTGAATTTAGTGATCTTAAAGAACGCGGTGGATTGTAGGGTGAAAGAAGGTCCGTTAAGTACATTGGAGCTAAACCGTTTAGGGCTTTATAGGTTAGTAGTAGTATTTTGTAGTTGATGCGGAACTTAATAGGTAGCCAGTGTAGAGATGATAAAATGGGTGTTATATGATCGTATTTTCTTGACCTAGTAAGAACTCTAGCGGCTGCATTTTGGACTAACTGTAGCTTGTTTATTGAGGATGCAGGACAACCAGCTAATAAAGCATTACAGTAATCTAGTCTCGAGGTCATAAATGCATGAACTAACTTTTCTGCATCAGAAACAGATAGCATGTTACGTAGCTTAGCAATGTTTCTAAGGTGGAAAAAGGCTGTTCTTGTAACATATGAAATATGATTTTCAAAAGACAAGTTGCGGTCTAGTATAACACCCAGGTCTTTTACTGTAGAGGATAAAGTAACAGGACATCCATCTATATTAAAGTTGTATTGTAAGAGGTTTTGTGAGTAGTTTTTTAGACCAATAAGTAAAACCTCCGTTTTATCTGAATTTAATAGCAGGAAATTACGCGTCATCCAGCAATTTATATCTTTGAGACACTCTGTCAATTTAGATGAGTTAGTGTTTTCGTCTGGTCGTGATGAAATATATAATTGAGTATCATCAGCATAACAGTGGAAGTTAATTCCATGTTTTCTTATAATGTTACCAAGTGGCAGCATATATATTGAGAATAGCAGAGGGCCTAAAACCGATCCTTGCGGTACTCCATAGTCTACTGACGTTATCTTTGATTTTTCCCCATTTAAACAAACAAAATGAGAACGGTCCGATAAGTACGATCTAAACCAGCTTAATGCCTGTCCCTGAACACCAGTGTAGTTTTGTAGTCGATCCAAGAGTATTTTATGATCTATAGTGTCGAACGCAGCGCTAAGATCAAGTAGGACTAGTATTGAGATACAGCCTTGGTCAGAAGCTAAAAGTAAATCATTTGTAATTTTAACTAGCGCAGTTTCTGTACTATGATGCGGTCTGAATCCTGACTGGAATTTTTCATAGATATCATTTTCTTGCAAAAAAGAGCACAATTGAGCGGACACAACTTTTTCTAGTATTTTTGACATAAATGGAAGATTTGAAATAGGTCTGTAATTTGCTAAGTTATTTGGATCTAATTGCGGTTTCTTAATGAGAGGTTTTATTACTGCCAGCTTGAATATTTTTGGAACATGACCTAAAGATAAAGACGAGTTAATAATATTGAGGAGAGACTCTTCCACTACAGGTAACACTTCTTTTAGTAGTTTAGTGGGTATTGGATCTAATAAACATGTTGTTGGTTTAGATGCAATGATAAGTTTATTTAGCTCTTCCTGTCCTATCGTTGTAAAGCGGTGTAGTTGTTCTAGAGGGGCCATAATTGATTCTGAATCATCAAACACCATAGAGGATTGTACATTTATAATTGTGTTTTGGATGCTTTCTATTTTCTCATTGAAGTAATTCATAAAATCATTACTACTAAACTGTAACGGTATATTTTGCTCTGGCGATGTCTGTTTATTTGTTAGTCTAGCCACGGTGTTAAATAAAAACCTCGGATTATTTTGGTTATTTTCTATTAGTTTGCGAAGATGCTCAGCCCTAGCAGTTTTTAGAGCCTTTTTATAACGTGACATACTGTCTTTCCACGCGATTCTAAAGACCTCTAAATTAGTTTGTTTCCATTTACGCTCTAAGATACGAGTTTCTCTCTTGATAGCATGTGTATCACTGTTGTACCAGGGTGCTTTAGTTTTCTCTCTAACCTTTTTTAATCTAATTGGTGCAACAATATCTAATGTACTAGTGAAAATGGTGCTCAAACTGCTAGTCATTTCATCTAATTGATCAGTTTGTTTGGGTTCACTTAGCAGCTTAGATAGATCAGGTAAGCTATTTGAGAATCTATCTATAGTGTTTGGGAGGATTGTTCTGCCTTTTCTATAACGCGGCGCAATATGACATATTTCAGCAGTACGTATTATGCAAGTCACCATGTAATGATCAGTGACATCATCGTTTTGTGGTATAATATTTATATCAGTTGGACTGGTTCCATATGATATAATTAAGTCTAGTGTATGATTTAGACGATGAGTGGGACCACTGACGTTTTGTTTGACCCCAAAGGAGTTTAATAAGTCTGTAAACGCAGCCCCTAAAGCATCATTTGTATTATCTACGTGTATGTTAAAATCTCCAACAATTATTGCTTTATCGACATTCACCAATAGATCCGAGAGAAAGTCTGCAAACTCCTTTAGGAATTCAGCATATGGCCCTGGAGGTCTATATACAGTAGCCAAGGCTAGAGATAATATGGATTTCTTTCTTACATCTAACAGCGTAACATTAAGCACAAGTACTTCAAAAGAATTAAACTTGTGACCTGTTTTCTGGGTAACATTAAAAATATCTTTATAGATTGTCGCAACACCGCCGCCTGACCGATCAGACGAGGCTCATGCTTATAACAGTATCCTGGTGGACTAGACTCATTTAGACCAAAATACTCATTTGGTTTAAGCCAGGTTTCAGTAAGGCATAGAACATCAAAATTATTATCTGTGACCAATTCATTTACAATGACTGCTTTAGGTGTGAGCGAATCTAATGTTTAGAAGACCTAGCTTTAAAAATTGTTTTTGTTCACTGATATTTAGATTTTCTGGTTTAATTACAATAAGATTTTTGCTAAATCCTGCACTAGATTTATTGTTTGGCTTCACTAAACGAGGAATGGACACAGTTTCTATGTAACGCTCCACACTATGCATATTAGTTAAGTTTGGACAACAGAGGCTGTGATTTGGACTTTGACTTACCAGTCATCTGGTGCGTAACGTCTCGGAGATGTTAAGCAATTTGGTGGTGGTGATATAAGCAATTTTGAGCGTGGCATGGTTGTTGGTGCCAGACGGGCCGGTCTGAGTATTTCACAATCTGCTCAGTTACTGGGATTTTCACACACAGCCATTTCTAGGGCTTACAAAGAATAGTGTGAAAAGGGAAAAACATCCAGTATGCGGCAGTCCTGTGGGCGAAAATGCCTTGTTGATGCTAGAGGTCAGAGGAGAATGGGCCGACTGATTCAAGCTGATAGAAGAGCAAATTTGACTGAAATAACCACTTCGTTACAACCGAGGTATGCAGCAAAGCATTTGTGAAGCCACAACACACACAACCTTGAGGCGGATGGGCTACAACAGCAGAAGACCCCACCGGGTACCACTCATCGCCACTACAAATAGGAAAAAGAGGCTTCAATTTGCAAGAGCTCACCAAAATTGGACAGTTGAAGACTGGAAAAATGTTGCCTGGTCTGATGAGCCTCGATTTCTGTTGAGACCTCCAGATGGTAGAGTCAGAATTTGGCGTAAACAGAACGAGAACATGGATCCATCATGCCTTGTTACCACTGTGCAGGCTGCTGGTGGTGGTGTAATGGTGTGTGGTATTCCTAAATAATCCTTTAGGTGAGTGTATTTAACTTTACATATATCTTATAGAGAACCCGTTAACAACGCTGTCATATGGGAGGTAAAAAACAGGAATATCTTCATAGTCAAAGTAAAGTTCAAACCGTTTGCTAATGTTTGCAGCTATAACGTTACACAAAGTGACATCATGTGATGAAGTCTTCATTTGAATATGTACACCCTTCCTGTCGGCGAATGACAGCTTGATAAGTAGTACAAAATAAAAACGTAGGCCAAATGTATCATATGGCTAGCAGGATGTCAAATTGTAGCCTACCTGCTTATCCACTCCACATAGCATCAGACAACAGACGAGAGCAGCGAAATGCGTATAATCCTGTTAGCAATCTGTTAGGCTGTAATGTAATGTAGTAAGTGTACGATAGTATGCATGCAAAGTAACTGTAACTAAGTAATAGTGCTGGGCGGTTTGACCAAAAATTGATATCACGTTTTTTTTCAAAATCATAACGGTCTTTCGGTTTTTCCGGTTCGGCTTTTTTTATTTATTTTTTTATGCATAGTCAGGTGTTCAATGCATTTTCTACTGGTTAAGAGAGGAATTACTGCAGTAAATTGACTTAGGATGGTCTATTTTACTGTCATTGGTGAATATTGTAGAATAATTCCACACTAGTAATACAGGTTTGCATGGCCTCAGAAAATGATGCTGTTGTTTACAAATAAGAGCCATTCATGATTCTAATGAAGTGAGGAATCAAAATGCAAAGACAACTGCAGTCAAAATACAGAACTTTTATTTTAAACAACACAATTAGAACAACTTGGAATACTTTTGCTAGTTCAAGTACAAATCCAGGAACATTACGTGCATTCAAGTAAATATAAAAGGAAATCTTGTCTTGCATTGCTTTTGAGGTCTATTAAAGAAATTAAAACAAAATTATGCAACTTGCATTAGTTATTCCTTCAAAAGTATTGCTTCGAAACCAGAACAAACATAAAATAAATATAAAGTGCTAACTTACTTGGCACACAGGATTATCCTGTATAATGGAAACAATATTTGGCTCGACTTTTCTTTAGCTTTCCCTGTGTTACATGCTGATGTGGAGGGCGCTAAATCCGCGGCTGATTTAATACATTCTTGATATTCCAAGACATGTATTGCGGCTAAGGCGCTGGAGCAATTTGCTTGTGTTGCCGGGTCATTCTCCCCAGCGGAGAATTTTAGCCCGACAGCACTTACATAAAATGGTTGTTTGGTCGACGTCGGATTTTTGGAAAACAAAAAACCTCCAAACAACAGACCCGGCTCCTCTTTTTGGCACAAGTTCTTCTTCGGTGTCATCACTGTCATGTTGTATTAATTCTTCAGCATCCATCGTCCATGTAACGTAACAGAGCGCTGCTGTTTGTTTACACTCGTCAGTGCTCAGTAGTGCAACGGGTAAAGGGTCCGTCTGAAACAGTGTCGCGCACTCTATGGTCGCAGCAGCGTAACGGTCGTTCCGAACGTTGTGTAATTAAACCGGTATGGCGGTTTTATTCAAAATCAAAATCGTGATCGAAAATATAAACCGGTTTTCGGTTTGAACCGGTCTACCGCCCAGCACTAAGTAATAAGTCTGACGCAGTACAACAGTAACGTGCCATTCATTGTCCATGTATTCATCTTCTCATATCATATCAAATAACGTACAGATGAATGCGTTAACGCCACCTACTGGCGAACATCTAAGCACATTTATGTTTGATGATTAGTGCATCCAATTGCACTACCAACTTTTGTATATTAAAAACTGGTGACGTACTGGCATGATCCTTGATTAGTTTATTGGGTTTCGTTGCTAGAGAACGACGTTCTTGCCCACCAGCCAGTACTTGTGACGTCGCGTGCAAAGTATGAATATGATGCTAGTAGTATGCACTCCTAGCCACCTGGACAGCAACACCAAGTCCACGCGCCTGCGTACAACCTTCACTGTCAAGCAGACTTTTGCGTTTTACCGTTTAAACGGGAAATTGTCGGTGGAGTGTTTTAAGATTTCCACTCTGGAGGGTGGTTTCACTTTTTTTGCGTTTTTAAGCCTCAAAAAAGCCGTCGCAATGTAAACGAAAGGCACATCCGATAAAATATTTTTACGTTTTCACCCGTGAGCGTTCTCGTGTAAACAGGGCCTGGAATAAGCCTATGGATTTATCTATGGACAATTTAAAACACAGAATTGCTTTAAACAATCAGTTGTCAAAATACCATAGTAATTTAAACTTTAAAACACTGCATACTCTTCACTGTATGAATTAAATATACATGGATTCTTACTTAAAACTACTTAAGTTATTCAGTCCAGAGCAGTGAGTGTTTTGTCTTTTCTTTTGTTTGACATTGAGGCAGACAGCAGCAGGTATTTGCACAGGCTTTAAGACCGAATTAATGGATCTAATATAATGATGCTCACACATGTTGTAACTAATTGTCACTAATGATGCCTCTTTTTCACTTAAGTGTCATATGCTGTTAGAGATGTGAAAAGTCCTGTCTCTGGAGTTTTGCTATAATGGCAAAATAATTTTGGGAACATGTATTAATGTTTTTTTGGTGTCTTTTAAAAAAGAAACCATTTAATTAATGTTTGTGTCTTTTTTCCCACAATTTTATAAAAGCAATAAGCCACATGGCCTTTAAGATAAAATCACTTTAATGCATGTACTAGAATGGCTTTCAGGTAAACACTTGTTTGTTTGTTTTTTGTACCTTTTGTTTCTAAGATTAAGTTAAGCAAATTGAGCTGGAATTGAGATAATCATAAGCAGAGCACACTGTAGCTGATAGATTTGGCAAAATAATTGTGTTCCATCCCCCAGAATTCACGTGTTTGAGAGAGAGAGAGAGAGAGAGACACAGGGTGAGAGTTCTACTGACTGAACTTGCATCACTCATGTGATAATTGTCATGTGTTCACATGTCTACTGAATATCCGCTGCACCACTGGACTCAATAGCGCGAGGGTGTCCAATAGTCCTGTCCAAATTCTGCTCTTGTACAGAACTATGATGCAATTTGGTGCCTGCAAGGTTTTTGTTTTTCCTCTTTACATCAACAAAGATGCAAACGGGAAAAAAGTCTATGACTCTTAAAGGGATAGTTCACCCAAAATTGAAAATTCTGTCATCATTTACTCACCCTGATGAAATCTGAGAACTTTGTTTCCCTCCTTTGACAGCTACGCAACTACGACTCTGACGCTTCAAAAAGTTCATAAAGAGATCGTAAAACTAATCCATATGAATTGAGCAGTTTAGTCCAAATTTTCTGAAGGGACTCGAACCGCTTTATATGATTAACAGATTAAATTTAGGCATTTATTCCCATATACACTCACCAGCCACTTTATTAGGTACACCTGTCCAACTGCTCGTTAACACTTAATTAAACTAAAATAGCATAATGCAATGCCTAAAGGGGCCGTTATTCTGTCATTATTTATTCGCCCTCATGTCTTTTGGTGACCATCGACTCCCACTGGTGATTAAATGACGACAGAACTTTCTTTTTTTTCTGAAACATCCCATTTATCTTAAATAGTAGGTGCTCAGATGCTGCAAGATCCCGTGGAAGTAAATGACATGTTTTCTGTGTACAAGTTGCTTGCAAAAATAAAAGATGGCTTCTTCTGAAAGATGGAGAAACCAGTGGGTCAAGGTTTAGCCTTTGCTAGTAGATGCCAAAACCACACCATCTGCCTTCAGAAAGCATCGTTCTCTATTAACAGCCATCGTCGTACTCTCTCAAACGACCAGGACCGGGTCTCCTGTTCGCACCAGTGATTGATGGTTAAGATGTAGGTGTTTACACAGCGTACAGGCTCCAAGTCAGCTCTCGTGTGCGATTGCGTTGCGTGTAGGTGTGTTGTTTGATGTAGAGGGGCACAGTAACTAACTGCACTGGTTCATGTTTGGTTGAGCCCACACCCTGTGCATGTGTGGGTGTTGTTGGTCGTAGCTTTAGCTGGAGGTGTAGGCGAGTTGGAGCTTACGCTGCTTGGAGATTATATTCTCTGCACGTTAGACTGCGGAGAGAGAGAGAGAGAGAGAGAGAGAGAGAGAGAGAGAGAAAAAAGCTGTGCTGTAGGCCGCCGGCTCAAGGCAGAAATGGCTGCTTGTGGATGACTCATACTCCAGCTCTCCGAGTGTTTGTCAAGGAGACTGAATCATACAGTGTGTGAAGAGGAGGCTGGAGCTTTGTGGACGCAGACATGCTCGGTCCCCGTCCTTTCGAGCGCTCGCCACGCCGATGCCGTGAGCGCCGCCGCTAGACACGCAGAGTGACGGAGAACAGCCGGTAAGCCCGGTCCAGGCAGGTTTTTCCAGATCGTCTGTTGTCAAGTGCCGTTCTGCTCTGCGTTTGTCTGTCAGTGCTGCCGTATCTTTGCAGGTTTAAAAGCAGAGGCGCTGCTTTGGATCGCAAAGGTGGCAGTACACATGTCGCGTGCCACACCATTTTGATCACAATCCGATTCTCCGTGCATCTCGTTTTTTCAGCAACAGTGCAGGGAAGCAAATTGTGGTGAGCTGATAATTGTGTATGAAGATTCGATGTAATCGCCATACTGAAATATGTCTGCGCTGACTGACTGGCCAATAGGAATAGAATAAGCGGCTATAATAAAACCAGAGGCTGAAATGCCGCATCTTAAGCTTGGTCGTTAACGTGGATTGTTTATGGATGATCAACTTTTAAAGTGATGTTTTGTTTTTTTGCGATTGTGGTTCATGAGTAATGAGTTCATTGGTTGGTTTTCTTTATGATGATGCGATAACGATTTTGCAGCGTTGTGCTTATGCATGTCACTTATTAATGTTTTACTAAGCTTTCCAATTTCCAAAAATTCAGTTAAAATTTCAGTTATAATTGTTTGTGGATGGATGTAGAATAATTCGAAAGACAATCGTGCATGCATTCGTGAATCAATGTTTGTCCCCCACCTCTAGTGTAAGTCACAGGCTGAAGAGACGTATGATATTAAGGCCCATACACACACCGGAACGACGTACAGCACACGTTATTCGTTCAGCGTTTTCCAACAGGTTTTGTGTTCACACCCAAGCGATTTTCACTAACGATGAGCTGAGTGAACATGCAAATTCATTCCCTGACATTAGATGGTGCCAAATCAGTTTTCTTTTATCAAGATGTTTGTAATCCGTCTCGCGTTTTATGTTCTAACACCAATGAGAACAGCAGCTCTACATTCATCTAGCCTAGCATCTTTCTCATCTTAATTCTTCCTGGCTGTGTAGATGGTGCGCTACTTGGTGTATATCTTCTTCGCCGCTGCATATGTATGCTCGGCAAGACCGTTTTGTGTTTGAGCGCCCCAAGTTGTGTTTTACTGTAACTTCAGACGCTCCAAACACGTTAGCAAAAGCGCCAATCTCATTGGTCGGTTAGTTTTCGATGTGGCATGTCAAACTAAAAAGCGAACCCGAAGCGTTTTTTTTTAATTACGCTTTTACGCGTGGCGTTTTGCGCGTCGATATGCACATCCACATTGGCGCCCCTTTGTTTAGTCACAAGCGCGTTAAGGCAACGACAATTTAAAAAAAACAAACACTTTTTGGTTATTAAAAAAGTTTAATAACACGCACGAAATTCATCCTGGTGTGAACAGGCCTTTATGAATCAGATTAGCATAAGAGATTTTGGCTATTGAAAAATAAACCATCAAGCCTCGCGTATGTGAATTTGGGTAAGGGGTAAATGCTGGTAAAATCACCGTTACACAGACTTGACTGTAATAATAAACTATTCTTCCACCAAGTCATGATTTTATTGTATGCTATTTAGGGTTGGCAGATTAAGAATGTGAACTCAATGTTGTCAGTTTATCGATTATCATGATAACGATATTATCTGAGAAATGACAAAAAGCTTTGTTTATGGTGTTCAGTCTTGAAATGCACAGTAGCTAAATGGCAAATATCCAGCAGGCCTTTGTGGCAGCCAAAGACAAACACACAAATTGTGTAGTTGTATGCACAGTGTTTTTGGATGCCCTTTATTTTGATTTGTTTGAATTAAACAAATGTTTAATGGATAAACGAGTTCAAATTGGTTTAAGGATAGGGACGAAGTAGTCTGTTTGAATAATAAACATTCTTTTGGATGGGTAGTACCCTTCATCAATCTCTGTTGATTTGGGGATATTTGGGAATAATGTTTCCAGCACCTCACGTGGGATACGACCACCCTATATTTGGCCTCACGGGAGAAGATTGAAGACTGAATTAATTTGTGGCCATGCTGTCATAATTCCCTGAGTCGTCCATTGTTGATCTCGCTGAGACTCTGAAGAGGTGGCGACATATCATTTAGAGCCTAGAGAAAGTGGACAATTCCACATTGTACGGAAACCATTGTGCCCCATTGTAACGCCGGTGCCCTGATTGTAATCAAATAGACTAAACTATGGTGAGATGGTGGTCACCCTCTCCTGACTTCACCACAGTTCCTCTGTGGCCTGACAACCTGCACGTACACTGAAATACCCTGCTACAGAAATTCTGCAAGGAGTTTTGTCATTGTTACTTCTGTAAACTGGAACTTGTAGACCTTTTATCTTCAAGGATCCCCTGATTGAGTATTTTTGCCGGCCCTTTGGAAGGCACCGAATAATCCCAGTGGCTTTCTATGACCTTTTGATATGGGTTGCTTGGAAATATATTTGTACTTTGTGTTGGTTTGTGTCAAGGTCATTTAGGTTTGTGCCTTTCTCACCTCCATCTTAAGGATGTCATTTCTGTGGAACTAGCTGTTTGAAGTGATCATAAAACAAGTGAGTTTGAGGTCTACCTGCAATGGATTCATTGTGTGAAACTTGGGAATACTTGTGAAACCTATGTGAGGTTAAATGAAATCCATGTAAGACCATTTATTTTGTTGAAGGATAATTTATAATATTAGTTTAGGCTGCTTTAAAATTCTGTCGTTTACTCACCCATTTGTTTCAAACCTGTATGAGTTTCTTTCTTTTACTCTTTTCCATACTATGAAAGCAAACAGCTAACAGTGGCTGTCAAACACACCATGAAAGTATCATACAAATTAAGTTTTCAGAAGTCATATGATATGACTGTTTTGTTTGAGGGTTAGTTATCTAAAAAAGAAAATTATGTCACCATTTATTCGCCCTCATGTCATTCCAAAGCTATAAGACGTATTCTTTCGAAAAACACAAATCAAGATATTTTAATGGTGCGTTCACACCGGACGTGAATAGCGCGTCAGGCGTGAATGATTTCAATGTTGAACGTGAATACTGGCGTGCAGAATGGTGCAGAGTTGCACGATTGAGCGTACTGTTCAGCGTTAAGCGCATTACGCGTAAATGATTTATATAGTGCTATGTGCATTCACACGTTTGACACGAATTTGCGTCTGCCGCCCGAGTTGAAAAATCTGAACTTTGGCGTCAATTCGCGCTGCGTTAACCAATCAGGAGCCTAGCTGCTTGCTCACGTGGTGAAGGATCTGGATGCTTCAATAAATTATTTTGTAATATGACTAAATGCCTGTTGTGGTTCTAATGCACAACAAAGCAAATATTTTATCACTTAACTTTCTTTCAGACATGCGAGACATGTTCATTTTGTACCGAATGTTATTTATTCCAACATACATGTGCAATAAGTTCGTGTCTGGATATGAGAGATAAAAACAGCGGCCGTCATCCAGTGCAGCTCCTGGAGCGAGCAAATGGTGAAACTTCGCAAGC
The DNA here is from genome assembly GCA_030378365.1 of Hybognathus amarus. NCBI lineage: Eukaryota > Metazoa > Chordata > Actinopteri > Cypriniformes > Leuciscidae > Hybognathus > Hybognathus amarus. The sequence continues at coordinate 161,402 of JAQIUQ010007738.1, read as the reverse complement.
GGTTCGCCTACGAAGGGTCCGGTGGACACACATACGGCGATAATGAGTTCCCCACGTCACTGTTCTGCTCTCCAGAGCAAATACAGAGTGGTGACTCTCTCGATGAATGCTCGATCAACACAAAAAAGATGGCCGCAGACGGGTTTCGATTCTGACGCGAGTAAATTTCTCTTCAAACTTTTGTTTTTACGCATGTCAGTTTCACTCTTGATACGCGAATTAACACAAAGTGGGCAAGCGTCAGAACTAGAATTACATGTAATTTTTTCTTGTAATTTTATGCAAATTCGTAGACGCGAATTCGCTATTCGCGTACAGTGTGAATGCACAGTAAGAGAATTTCTGATTTATGTCAACACAATCAAAATTTGCATGCTTCAAAAAGTTGTAATGCATATTATGAATTAAGTAACCCATATGAATCAAGCGGTCTTCTGAGAGACACAGGCTAATCACTTGATGAACCAATTTATTTTAGGCTTTTATTCACATATAAACATTCACATTGATCAACACAGAGCAAAAGAACCAATGAGAAGCATGTTTGAGGTTCCTCACAAACAAAATCAGTTTGTTCTTTCTTATGCATCCTTCAAGCATGTATGTTTGAGTTTGTTTACCATTTGTCTTTATTAACTTTTTTTATGAACAGAAGTTGTATGGGTTTGGAACAACATGAGTGAGAATATGTTGAGGATATGCATTTTTGTGTGAACTATCCCTTTAAGATATTATTCACTGAAAATCTTTGACAACAGTTGAGTCTAAGCCCCTATAGAGTCTAGCAATGCAAATTATATGTGTGTGTGTGTGTGTGTGTGTTGTTGATCCAGTATTTATTGTTGATGAACCAGACAGTTCAGTCACAATTGAACTGCATCTTCACTTCCAAAAAACTTCTTTTTTGTTGTTAGTCAATACAAGCCAGACACTTGTGTTCATGGGTGAGTGCAGGACAAAAGCAGATGGGGGTTGTTGCTTTTCTTATTTATTTTTTTGGTTCCACTTTATTTTAAAGTGTCCTTGTATCAGTGCAATTATACATTTAAGTACTGAGTATTAATACATATAATTACTATAGGATTGCATGTATTTATGCGCATATGCATTACTGTAACAACACTAAAATAAAGTGTTACCATTTTATGATTCCTTCTAAAAGGCCATAACAATGGAATGAGCGTGTGACTCGTTTGAATGGAGCAGGAAGGATGGTTGCAGTTGCGGTCGATGGAGTGTCACCTGTGTGGTGCTCAGGAGTTGTTTGTTGGCTGCTTACGGTGGGGTGTGACGCTGGCCTGACGCCCACTGTCGCACAGATGGAAGAGGCCGAACTGAGACACCTTCCAGCCTGGGACGGCAGCGAGCAGAGGGAGTCGTGGCTTTCGCCGCCTTCGTACATTCTGTTGTGTGTGTGTGTATGCGCACGCTTCACATTATGTCTGGTAAATGCCTGTAATTCTATGACCCTATTTTCCCCCGAGAAGCCAGATGGTAGATGTCCCAGCATGCTAAAGAGACATGCGAAATATTCATAGTTGTTTACTTGGAAAAGATGACCAGCTAACTATCACTGGTAAAACAACTGCATTGTGATGATTGGTGGGGAAATTGCATTTGAAATTGCATTTGAGTCATGCAGGTTTTTGAGTTTCCTGGCTCATGGAAATTTTGTAGTGACTTAAATTTGTGTGGTTTTCGTTCTAGTTTTTTTTTTTTTTTAATGAATGTCTGATAACACCCTTCATCTGAAATGAAAATGTCATCATTAACTCACCCTCGTGTTGTTTCAAACCCAACCCAGGCTCATTGGGAAAACATGTCTGTGGCAACATTTCTGCAAAATTATATTACATAGCTTATTTTCTTAATGTTAATTACATTACTTTGTTTTGAGGTTGTGGAACAGCGCAAAAAGAAGTCTTTATTAATTGACAATCTGCCCCTATAATCATATTTTTTTGTGAAATGGAATAAGCGGTGTGTGATCTGATGATTTTAAATCGTAATCTTGAAGAAATCCACAGTCTACTTTTCAAGTGATTTTAGATTATCTTTTATGTCCTTGTAATAATGTTAAAATACTGCAGTTTTGCTAAGAAGCCTAGGTTGAATAAAAGTGCTGTATATGTTTGTGGAACACAAAAGGTGATGTTTCGAATTATCATCACACAAATCCATCGCGAGAAATATCTAACACTCTCCAAGCTTCATGTGAGGAACTATGGAAGCTTGTTTCCACCACTGAATAAAAAAATTAAATAAATGTAAAAAAATTGCAACTTTTTTCTCACAATTGTGAGATATGAAGTCAGAATTGTGAGAAATAAAGTCGCAATTGCGAGATATAAAGTCACAATTTTGAGAAAATAAAGTCGCAATTGTGAGATTTAAAGCCGCAATTCTGAGAAAAAAGACAGAATTGAGACTTTTTATCTCTCATTTCTGATTTTTTTTCTCACAATTGCGAGTTTACATCTTGCAATTCTGATATTATAACACATAATTGCGAGTTTATATCTCGAAATTCGGACATCTTTTCTCAGAATTGTCAGATATAAACTCGCAATTGCGAGTTCTGAGGGCCAATTCTAAGGGAAAAAAAAAGACCCCTAATAGTTTATATCTCACAATTCTGACTTTATAACATGCAATTTCGACTTTGTATCTCGCAATTCTAACTATAACACGCAATTGCGAACTTTATATCATGCAATTCTGACTTTATCGCAATTCTGACTTTATAACATTCAATTGCGACTTTATGTCTCGCAATTCTGACTTTGACTTTATATCTTGCAATTCTGACTTTAACACGCAATATTCGACTTTATATCTCGCAATTCTGACTTTATATCACGCAATTCTGACTTTATATCTCGCAATTCTGACTTTAACATGCAATATCGACTTTATATCTCGCAATTCTGACTTTATATCTCGCAATTCTGACTTTAACATGCAATATCGACTTTATATCTAGCAATTCTGACTATAACACGCAATTGCGACTTTATATTAATCAATTCTGACTTTATATCTCGCAATTATGAGTTTATAACACGCAATTGCAACTTTATATCACGCAATTCTGACTTTAAATTCTGAGAAATAAAGTCAGAATTACGAGATGTAAACTCGCAATTGTGAGAAAAGTCAAAGTTGTGTGATTTTTTTTTTTTTTCATTCTGTGGCGGAAACAAGCTTCCATAAGGAACATACTGGACTTTTTGCTTTATTATAATTCCTAAATTAATTTGCATGGAAAGGGAAATCCTCCTCTGTAAAAAGGGTCTTAAAAAATCCTTATACACTGATCATGAAGAACTGGATAGGTCATGGAAATCCATTGCTCAAATATTCTTTCAGTTTACTGTTTTTATTTCCAATATACAGTATACTGTGATTGTGGTGTCTTTGTCTGTCTGTATCAAGTAAAGAAAGTCTTATGTAATGCAAGGAATTCTAAAATATGTTGATGACTTAAAATGCCAAGGATTTGAGTAAAAAAAATAGAGTAATAAGTCTTATGTTATAAATGTCTAGGGTCCTAGGACAAAGGAGATAAACAACAGGAAGCGACAGTGACATCACAGAGAGGAAACGGCAGTCTCTAATTTTAATCAGACGTTACATTCAGTGACTAATAAGAGTGTGTTCGAAATGTAAGAGAACATTTCAGTGTGTTAAGAGCTTTAGCATATAAATGAGTGGACATGTTTAGATTGACAATCAGTCCTTTTCAGTTCTTTCATTTGTAATGTATATGTCACCCGTGTGCCCTCCCGCTCTCGCCGGAGAGTAAAGGGCTGCGATCTTTTAAACTGTACGAGGGAAAAGCGAGGAAAAAGGAGTGTTTTTTTGTAAATTTCCACATCACAGATGGATAGAATGACTCACTCTCTCACACACACAGACATAAACACTCACACATACTTCAGTGACATTTTCACTCGCCTTTCTGCATTTAACATCCAGGTTTTATCATGCGTCCTCTTTTAGATCCATCGTGAGAGAGCTTACCGGTAATATTAGCATTGCTTTTAATCAGATATATCCACCAGTGAACTGACATTGACTATAGGATCATTTGTCTGGCATTTTGGCATAACAGACATGGTAGTTTCCTTTACGTTTGCTCCAAAACTGACAGCAAAACTGACTTTTAATTATTTATCTGGGTTTTCATAAAATATTGTGCAATATATGTAATTTGTTCAATTTAATTAGTACATTTTAATACATTTCTAGGTCTCATTTCATCTGCAAAATTATAAATGGTCTTTTGCTTAAAGGAAAAAAAAACCCTAAAAATTAAGGACCAATATTGTCATCATTTCCATGTCAATTAAGCAACCCCATAAAAAAACTTTAATATAATAATTTTGACATTTAAATTAGATTTTTTGTTGTTGTTTTGCATTACAATAATAAGGGAGAATGTGCTTTTTTGTCATAAAAAAGCTTAATATATATATATATATATATATATATATATATATATTAGGGCTGTGAAACGATTAATCACGATTAATCGCATCCAAAATAAAAGTGTGTGTTTACATAATATATGTGTGTGTAGTGTGTATAATTATTTTGAATATATATATACACACATATGCATGTATATATTTAAGAAAAAATGTGTTATTAATATATCAAATATTTATATTTATGTATAATATAAATTTTGTGTAAAAATATATGTAGTATATACATGCAAATATTTCTTAAATATATACATGCATGTGTGTCTATTTATATATAGAAAATAATTATACACACCACAGACACATTATTGTGTAAACACAAACTTTTATTTTGGATGTGATTAATCACGATTAATCGTTTTACAGCCCTAATATATATATATATATATATATATATATATATATATATATATATATATATATATATATATATAGCAAACAAATATATATAGCAAAATATATATATAGCAAAATATATATTATAGCTAAAAATACAATACAAATATTAAATGGAAAAATGTAACTTAAGAAACTTAAATGGAGTAAATAAACAAGTTTAGTATTACCTTAAATTACTAAAACAAACAAATTACAAAAAAATCTAAATCTAAAAAATCTAAATCGATTTTTAGCACGTAGGCCTAACAAACATACTAAACCTTAAGGTAAACTGAAAATGACAAGAGACGCAAATTTAAAATATTTATAAATAGTATAATTGTATATAAATAATAATACTAACATTAAAAACCAAAAACACATACACACACACACACACCCCTTTGGACCCAGAACCCCAGACCCCCAACGGCACATGAAGGACGTGTGGTGTGAATCGCACCGACAGCTGCAGCTTAGAGAGGAATCGCCATCCCTCCGCTCGTTCAATTATGAAAAACACCTAGTTTTATGAGGAGTTACATTTGATTTGATTTTAATTAGCTGCTGATGTTGAATGACTCTGGCATAGAGACAATCCCCTGGCCTGGCTCTCGAAGTGTAAGTACATTAGACGGTGCTGCTCCCACAGGACTTCCTCCCTCATTAATTCTAATCCCACAGACAGCGTTTCTCTATTTCTTTCCACTAGAGGAGCCACATCTACGTAGTCACTGTGGATAATAATTACAAATGGATGATCGTAATAACCCGCTCATATGGCTGATGTGGTTTGCATGCCACGACAAGTTTTGTAGATCCTGTTGTTTTCTCTTTCAATTTTAAACTGCTCTTCAAAGGGACTTTACATCCCAGAGGAACATTTTATTGTATCAGTATATTTCATTTAAGCATAAGCCTGGTCTCAGATGTTTCTCCTAAAAGTCATAAAAATGAGTCCATTCAAATGAGGTCGCATTCAGTAATCACAGACCCTGTCCAAAAATGAGAGTTCAAGTTCATTTTTATTAAAGGTACATTATGTAACTTTTTGCCCTCTAGTGATCTAAAACAAAACTGCATGCATTTTGCGGAAGAACATTGTTTTGGTTGTGTTTCAGGCTCTGCGAAATTGTGCTGATGAATATGGTTATCTTTCAAGCTTAAAGGTGCCATCTGTAAAAATTGAGGTTAAAATATCCAAAAGATGAGCTAGCATGAAAAGAATGAGATAGAAATAAGGTTGATGATGTCATTAAAAAATGAAAAGATATAGTGCTGCCGAGAATATTAACCTGAATTAGCATGCTAAATTACTAGCCCTGGCCCGGCAGGTGTCATAATACCAGTTTCGGCCATGGGAGGCGCTATGCGGGCGGGCAACATAACCACCAGCCAAACTGCAGTACACGAGTAACTCGCACGGCTTGTGGATGTACTTGAACCTGATGTTAGTCGTGTATGGAAATACAGCCCACTACTACATTTCAGTTCAGGGAAGAGTTCAAAAAAATGATTGGTCGATATTATGCATGAGGAATACATTTTGGTAAGTTGTAGCATACTGTATCTTTCAACAGTGTTCGTGTTCTTTTACCATTAGCTAGTAGAGATGATCGGTTCACGTGCGCTAGGGATCTGTCGTGTAACATTTACAAGCGCCAAAACGGTATTTATTGTTTGAATTGCGTAATAAAATTGACAGAATCTGAGAGCTGAGATTTTATAAATAATAACTAACCTGCTCTGTCTATCTGTCTCTACGTGTCCTTTTCTGAGCGTGTGAAAAGTGTCAATTGCGTGTCTCACAGTGAATTCGTAAAGTTGGCAGCTCTACATCAGCAAATGATGTCTGTCAAATTAATTCAAACTAACAATAAAAATGTAAAATGAAACGAATACGTAAGACTTCAAATAATAGCCCTGGCTTTTATTTTCCCATATCGTCGAAATGCACCCGCTTGTATTTGAGACAGGCGTCTATGAGACGGCCTTTATAATTAAGTGTTGCGATGTTGTTTAGTCTCTAATCTCTAAAAATCTCCAAATGCTCCACGTGAAACTGCGTCTTCCAACCTTTTACTATCATGTCAATTGATTTGATTAATATGCGCGAGGAGAGAGAGCAAAACAGTGCTCGCTTGTGTTGTTTAAGACGCGAGAGTGCGCGCGGCCGTGGCACAACTCACTTTCTGGAGGTATACTGCCCCCATCTGGTATAGAATATGGAGTATGATTTGATTTTTTTTTGACAGATGGCACCTTTAGAGTCCAGTTTAGATGGAAAGAATATCAGCTGACTAGCTGAAGATGTCACAGCGCTACAAAAATAATGAAATGACACTTTACAATAGAAATGCTTTACAGTGAATTCTGTTAGACAGATACATAGGACAATTTATCTGTTCAATAAAATACCTTACTCAACTGTTGTGTAATGAAAACACCATCATCTCTTTTATTACAAGCTCTGTCACCTTCTCTTTAGCCAGCAAATCCTAAAAGGAAATATATCATGATTTACACTTGACAATAAAAAGAACTATTATTAATAATAGATCACCGAATCAGCATATTAGAATAATTTCTGAAGGATCATGTGACACTGAAGACTGGAGTAATGATGCTGAAAATTTGCGGGAATAAATTACATTTTAAACCGAAAATTGTTATTTTAAATTGTAATAACATCTCACAGTATTGCTGTTTGTTTTTACAGGTCAAATAAATGCAGCCTTGGTGCTTTTGTCTAATCCTATGCTTCAAAAACATGGCAAATCACCAATATTATCTGATAAAAACGGTATCAGTACGTTTAGCTTCTTTAGCTGACATATTTTTCAGGTCCTGCTAAAGCGCTTGCTGCCTTCACCAAAAAGCAACTAGCTCTTTTATCTGATTGGCGAGACTTCCTTTACTATATTGAGTGTTGTGGTTTGTCCCGGTCATTTCCTTCTCCTGCAGTATCTGTCTGAGCATAGTTTAAGACATCATTGAGATCTCTCCTGAAATTCTAGGTGAGACGCGTGAGATTACTAGGGTTTTTTCCTATGTGGAGAACCTGAGAAGTCTTCACTTGCTTTGTGAGTCAGAGGTTTGAGGTCTTCATGTAGATTGTGAGCGTTCACACGTACACACGGCCGTTTCCTTCCTCTGGCTCAGTCTATTGATTTAGTTGCTCTCTGGTCTTGAGACGTGCCCTCACCTCCTCACCCGTCCGCTCTCCGTCTCTGGTTAATTATTGAACACGCCAGCTCAGGTTACCATATAAGGCTGACTGCTGGCTTTCACTGCGTTACAGTGGAAGAACGGTTGAGTTAGTTTGAAAGGAGACCTGGCTCGGGCTCTGGACCGCTGTGGGTGCAGATGACTTTTTAAATTTGATTTTAATTTTGCCGCCTTGCCCTCTGGCTGTGTGCAACACTGTGAACAGTGTGGATTTCATACTGACAGGCCGCCTTGGTTTGGCCTAAGGTGTTGATGCTTGATTTCCCCATTGCTATGTCTGACATCATTGTGTAAAGCCGCAGATGAATGGAAAACACACAGTTGGATTTAGAGTATTACTGGGGTAGGATACTAGGATATGGCTAAAATAAAATGTTATTTATTGAAATACTTTTTTTAAGAATTAGGGGTGCACACTATATCAGCCACCATATCGTTGTCGGCCGGTATATGATCATGTTATCATTATTGGCGTGAAAAGAAAATTTGTCAACCAATATATCGGTTATCGGCTCTCAAATATAAATAATTATCGGTTACTGGTTACCCAATTATGGTTAAGTTTTGTCAACCAATATATCTGTTATCGGCTCTCAAATATAAATAATTATCGGTTCTCGGTTACCCAATTATCGGTTAAGTTTTGTCAACCAGTATATCTGGTTATCGGCTCTCAAATATAAATAAGTATCGGTTATTGGTTACCCAATTATCGGTTAAGTTTTGTCAACCAAATATATTGGTTATTGGCTCTCAAATATAAATAATTATCGAGTTATCGTTTACCCAAGCACAAAATTTCCATATCAGTGTATCCCTAGTTTTAATGATAAAATCAATAAAGTAATGCATTTATTGAAATTACACTATCATTGAAGTTGGTCTCGATAAGATTTTTTTAAAGAAATCAGCAAGGAAGCATTAAATTGATTAAAAGTGAAAACTGTATAAACTGGCTGTGTGTAACACTGTGAATAGTGTGGATTTCATACTGACAGGCCGCCTTGGTTTGGCCTAAGGTGTTGATGCTTGATTTCCCCATTGCTATGTCTGACATCATTGTGTAAAGCCGCAGATGAATGGAAAACACAGCTGGATTTAGAGTATTACTGGGGTAGGATACTAGGATATGGCTAAAATAAAATGTTATTTGAAATACTTTTTTTTTAAATTAGGGGTGCACACCATATCGGCCACCATATCGTCGTCGGCCGTTATATGATCATGTTATCATTATTGGCGTGAAAAGAAAATTTGAACAAAGAAAAATATTATAATTGTGTACTTGGGACATGTTTTTTTGAAAGTGAGACTTTTGTTTCTGTAAACCCGGCTCTCAAAATGTATATAAAAATTTGGATTAAGTTTTGTCAACCAATATATCGGTTATCGGTTCTCAAATATAAATAATTATCGGAATCGGGTAAGTTTTGTAACCAATATATCGGTTATCGGCTCTCAAATATAAATAATTCGGTTATAGTACCAATTATCGGTTAAGTTCAACTAATATATCTGTTATCGGCTCTCAAATATAAATAATTATCGGTAATCGGTTACCCAATTATCGGTTAAGTTTTGTCAACCAGTATATCGGTTATCGGCTCTCAAATATAAATAATTATCGGTTATCGGTTACCCAATTATCGGTTAAGTTTTGTCAACCAATATACCGGTTATCGTCTCTCAAATATAAATAGTTATCGGTTACCCAATTATCGGTTAAGTTTTGTCAACCAATATATCGGTTATCGGCTCTCAAATTGAATAATTATCGGTCATCGGTTACCCAATTCGCAAAATTTCCATATTCGGTGTATCCCTAGTTTTAATGATAAAATCAATAAATTAATGAATTTATTGAAATTACACTATCATTCAAGGTGGTCTCGATAAGATTTTTTTTAAGAAATCAGCAAGGAAGCATTAAATTGATTAAAAGTGTAAAAAAGTGAAAACTGTATAGAATGTTACAGAAGATTTCAGTTTTGAATAATTGCTTTTGAACTTTCTATTCATCCTGAGAAATATCACAGTTTCAAAATTTATGATAATTTTTTAGCACCAAATCAGCATATTAAAATGATTTCTGAAGGATCATGTTGCACTGAAGATTGCATCACAGAAATAAATTACATTTTAAAATACATAGAAAACTGCCACATGGGAACAATTTGGTATTCATTAGACTACATTTTTGAGTTTTGAATGGATGTTTGGAAAGAGAAAATTTGATATGATTCACTTTAATGTTACTTTACCATTTATGCTACTGCAATTTAAATCAAAGATAATATTATAAGAGACATTTATATGACAAAATTTGTTGCAAAAATATTAGCTAATCCCTCATTTGGATTATGTCCCATTCATGTGTCTTTCTCTTTCACAGTGACAGTTACATTGTGCGCGTGAAAGCGGTGGTCATGACCCGAGATGACTCGAGTGGGGGATGGCTGGCACAGGAGGGGGGAGGCCTCAGCAGGGTGGGCGTCTGCAAGGTGATGCCCGCTGAGCTGACCGGACACAGCGACTTCCTCATCCATGGCGAGCGCCTCAAAGACAAGCAGGTATGGCACCAATATTCATAGTCTTCCTCCCTGGGGGCTTCTAGGAAATCAAGCTGATTTACAACCTGGGGAGTATTGCATGCCGGGTTCTTTTCCAAGACAAATCTGGTTACAAATCCATTTGTTATGTGATTTGCAAGACTTTTCTCAGACAGTGACCTCTAGCAGTGCAGCAGCAGCAGAAGGCTGTGGGCTCAGTCTCAGATATGTCTCACTTGTTTTGGCTGGCAGGTGATTTTGGAATGTTTCGTGAGGAAGGATCTGATCTACACGAAGGCCACGCCCACATTTCACCACTGGAAGGTCGAAAACAAAAAATGCGGCTTGACGTTCCAGAGCCCCGCCGATGCCCGTGCCTTCGACAGAGGTGTGCGGAAAGCCTTGGAGGACATTACGGAGGGTGAGAACATTGAAAGTAGAAAAACACTTGCATGGTTCCAGGCTTAATGGGATAGTTCACTTTGAAATTAATTTTTGGTATGTTTCAGCTTACCTCAAGGGCATCCAAGATGTAGGTGTATTTGTTTCCACAGTGATGTAAATTTTGATATTTTTAAGTCTGTTCGTGTCTGTCAGTCATATAATGGAGGTCTATGGTCACCACCTCAAAGAGCATGCACAGAGAAGTCCAGATTAAACATGATTTAATGACTCGTAAACGTAAGTACACATTGATGGCCTAAGACATGAAACGAGCGGTTTGTGTGGGAAAACGAACAGTATTTATATTGTTTTTACCTCTTGTTAACACAGCCGCAAAGCGCCCGCGCCCTCAGATCACTTGGACGCTTGGCACTTTGTGGTTGTGGTAAAAACGATATAAATACTGTTCGTTTTCTCACACAAACCACTCGATTTTCGATGTCTTAGGCCATCAATGTGTACTTATATTTACGAGTCATTAAATCATGTTTAATTTGGACTTCTCTGTGCATGAGGTGGTGACCATAGACCTCCATTATAGGACTGACAGACAAGAACGGTTTGACTTAAAAATACAAAAATTGAAACTACTGTGGAAACAAAGACACCTACATCTTGGATGCCCTTGAGGTAAGCTAAAACATACCACAAATTAATTTCAAAGTGAACGATCCCTTTAAAAGTGCACTACTGCATTATAAATGCTATGCACTCACATGAGGAAGACTGTAGTCTTGGGTGACAAATACATCAATGAATAGGGTATATCTGCAATTGCATCATTTAAAAAAGTGTGTGTGTGATGCTGCATCCACACCAGTAGGTGTCAGTAGGAAGTCTAACACCACTGTTGTATTAGCTAGAAAAACATGAATTTTTAAAGTCCCCCTGTAGTCAATAACGTTATCCCTTAAAGCTCATCTTTGATCACCCAAATGACATTTTTAATGTTTTTTTCTTGGAAAAAAAAGTCTTTATGCCTTAAAATAACCTGAATGTAACTACACCCTTGACTCATTAAGTACAAGCGCTTCTATAATTAAGCTAATTTTCCCCACCTCCACTCACTCACACCAGCTCAGAGATCCAGTTGTTGACGACCACACGTTGATCTGATTGGTTACGAAAGTAAGTTTTTAACGTCGATTTAAAACCGTGTTTTGGTTTCTTTGGTTCACTGCAGCTTTAAGGAGGAAATACTCAGCAATGATTTTGACTTATCAATATACACATTGTTTGTCTTAAATCATATCAAAAACACCACATATACACTACCGGTCAAAAGTTTAGGGTCGGTAAGATTTTTTATGTTTTTAAAAGAAGTCTCTTCTGCTCACCAAGGCTGCAATTTTTTGATAAAAAATACACAAAAAACACAGTAATATTGTGAAATATTATGACAATTTAAAATGACTTTTTTATGTTAATATATATTAAAATGTAATTTATTCCTCTGAAAAAATCTGAATTTTCAGCATCATTACTCCAGTCTTCAGTGTCACATGATCCTTCACAAATCACTCTTTACGGTCTTTACGGTAACTTTTGATCAATGTAACTCATCCTTGATGAATAGAAGTATTGATTTCTTATTTATTTCCCCCAAAAATAAAATACAAATTCTTACTGACCCCAAACTTTTTTAAAAGCGTAGTGTTTAATGTAACAAAAGCTTTCCATTTCAGATAAAAGCTGTTCTTTTGAACTTTCTATTCATCAAAGAATCCTGAAATAAAAATGTTTTTGTGTATTTTTTATCAAAAAATTGCAGCCTTGGTGAGCAGAAGAGACTTCTTTTAAAAACATAAAAAATCTTACCGACCCTAAACTTTTGACCGGTAGTGTATACCACATAGTTTATATAAACAACATTAAAAGCTTGATTTTCACCACAGTGGGACTTGTGAAGTTTAAACCGCATCCCACTTTTACTATTTCAGAAGCATATTGTGTTTTTGTTTAGAACAACAGAAAAAAATACTTGTAGCATAATCTTAAATGTGCTGCAATGAACACTTTATTAACTGCAATGCAATTAACTACAACCATCTGTGTTAAGGGTAGAGAGGCTATACTTTAGCGACGTGATGCCTAAGGCATCAGTGACTTCTGGCCAGAGTCGTGTTTCATCCATCAATCAATCTTTCACTGTCGTCTCGTCAGTTTCTTTCTCTCTCCGACCTCAAACACCACCATTAACTGACAGGATATGTGAAGGGCTGTCGGCTCATGTCTCCTGTTTGTGTGTTTTATTTTAGGTTCCACAACTTCCTCTTCAACACTCCAAAATGAGGCTGAACTCGGAGACGATGATGTGTTCACAGTAAGAGCCTTTGTTGTATAATGATTATTTAAAAGGTCATGAAACCCTAACACATGTTTTGTGATGTTAACAGATTCATGTTGCACATCAATGAAAACAACAATAGCACTCCTTATGAGTAGTTCACTTTAAAAAAAAACTTTTGATAATTTACTCCCCCCCCATGTCATCCAAGATATCCATGTCTTTCTTTCCTCAGTCGAAAAGAAATTAAGGTTTTTGATGAAAACATTCCAGGATTTTTCTCCATATAATGGACTTCAAATGGGAACCAAACGGTTCAAGGTCCAAAAGACAGTTTCAGTGCAGCTTCAAAGGGCTTTAAACGACACCAGACGATGAATAACAATACAGAGAGTATACTATGTAGAATAAAGAGAGTGACAAATATGAATGTTATGGGTAAATACTTCAATAATATATACAATTTAAATCATATGGCATTTAAATACAATATAAAACAATTTAAAAATTATATAATAACAAATACATTTTTCTGCATTACAGTAATGAGATTGAGATTTATTGCATTACTGTAATAAGGTTTCAGGGTGTTCAAAAGTGTTAAATGGGAAAAACTAATGATTTTCAGGCTTTCTTCTCTTTCAGCTTAATACATTTTTATATTTCTTTCTTTTGAATTTGGAGTGAAATATTACAAAGCCCTATATAAGACATTCAAAAGAAAAAATCAATTCATGAATATATGGCAAAAAAAAAATTCCAATTTTTTATTTATTTATTTTTTCATTTACGATTTGCTTTAGTTACATTTACGATTGAACAAAATTGAGCAAGCAAATTAGTACAGCTGAAACGAGGTAACAAATGAATGTGTGTGAATGAACTCTTAGCTTGTGGTGTTTTCACCTCATGTCATGTACGTGGCTCTGTATGATCCAGACATGTTCATGACCTACGTCCTGTTTCCTCACCCAAACACATCGGCGGTGCGTGTGTTTCACACCATTGTGCACTAAGGACATATACGTTTTTAAAGGGATAGTTCACTTTGAAATTAATTTTTGGTATGTTTTAGTTTACCTCAAGGGCATCCAAGATGTAGATGTCTTTGTTTCCGCAATATTTTCAATTTTGATATTTTTAGGTCAAACCGTTCTTGTCTGTCAGTCATATAATGGAGGTCTATGGTCACCACCTCAAAGAGCATGCACAGAGAAGTCCAAATTAAACATGATTTAATGACTCGTAAATGTAAGTACACATTAATGGCCTAAGACACGAAACGAGCGAAAAGCCTTGGAAGAGATCTCTCACGCGGTTGCAAAAAAATTCAGCGTCGTCTGTTGATATATCTGAAATCGTCTTCAATTGCGATTTCCTTTATATCTAAATTTGTTTACATTGAATATGTCACAGTGAAAGGTAACACTTCTGAAATCTCTGTGTAAACAATGAGTGACATACACACGCGAGAGATCACTTCCGGTGCTTGCTCAGACTGAAGCGTCCGCGCCCTCAGATCACTTGGATGTGGCTGTGGTTACAAGAGGTAAAAACGATATAAATTCTGTTTGTTTTCTCACACAAACCGCTCGTTTAGTGTCTTAGGCCATCAATGTGTACTTACATTTACGAGTCATTAAATCATGTTTAATTTTGGACTTGCATGCTCTTTGAGGTGGTGACCATAGACCGCCATTATATGACTGACAGACAAGAACGGTTTGACCTAAAAATATCAAAATTGAAAATACTGCGGAAACAAAGACACCTACATCTTGGATGCCCTTGAGGTAAGATAAAACACACCAAAAGTTAATTTCAAAGTGAACTATCCCTTTAAAAAGCACTATTTAGTAGCGTCCTCTTCCCCTTCAGCTTTGAGTGTGTGTGTGTGAAGCGTCCCAGAAAAGGCCTTGTGATATTTTTTCCCACTGTGGAAGAGACGGGCCTTTGTTTTGTGAAGATGGTGGACGTGATAGCGGCACAGGCCGGTTTCCTGTGGCGATTTCTGTTCCGACGCTTGCCTATTCCACACTTACTGTCACAGTCACAGGAGACCAGGAGCAGCAGGAGAAGACTTCCTGCTCTCCCCAGTAAAACTATCATTAGCAGCTGCTTCCTAGCTAACTGCCATCCTGATTTACTGTCGCCCTGGGTGGAAGGAGGGGGCACGCACAGGGGAAGCCTCATGGCTCCTCTTTCACTCGCTGTCTGTCTCACTTTCAGGCCAAAAGGGTAGACTGCTAAGCCAAGGACCCCGAGCTTGAAAGGAAACTTAATCCAACGCTTCTTTCCATCCTGGAATTTATGCTCTTCTTGCGCGCGTCGGAAAACAGAACCAGATTTACTGCCGCGCGCCGCTTCTTTTTTAAAGCCTACCTGTTTTGCAGGACACGCGCATTCCGCGGCTGTCGGAAGCGAGCGGACACACACTTCCACGTGAGGTCGTTGGCGCAGTTGTTGGGTCGGGGGGCTGGTGTCGATGACCTTTCCATATATTGCCGTGCGAGGCAAGTGGCCGCAGACAGCAGAAATGCGGGTCTGGATTTACAGCTCGGGGCGATTATGTCGAGGGGAGTTGTTCCTCTGCTGGGACGCACATTCCTCCTGATGGTTCCTCGTGAGCTAACCTATACTTAACCTCAGCTCGTTTTAGCTCATTCAGATCAGGGAATGGACTTGCGTCTCTGAATGCTGGGCATTTAGCAGGGTGTGTCTTCAGTGTGCTCTGAGACGCATGGTTTTGAGATGCTTGTGCTTATATTTTCACCTAATGCATATTTGCTCTGAAATGGAGTCAATTCAATCAAACTGCCAATGTAACGAAGCAGATTCAACACTTTTAAACAAGTAAATTGTAGTAAAAAAGTGAACTTTGAACTACATGAACTAAAGAAAGATTTTTTTATTTATGCACCAATTTAACAATACACACAAATAGTATACACAGTATTACATACACATATACACTCACCAGTCCACTTTATTAGGTACCCCATGCTAGTAACAGGTTGGACCCCCTTTTGCCTTCAGAACTGCCTCAATTCTTCGTAGCATAGATTCAACAAGGTGCTGGAAGCATTCCTCAGGGAGTTTGGTCCATATTGACATGATGGCATCACACAGTTGCCGCAGATTTGTCGGCTGCACATCCATGATGCGAATCTCCCGTTCCACCACATCCCAAAGATGCTCTATTGGATTGAGATCTGGTGACTGTGGAGGCCATTTGAGTACAGCGAACTCATTGTCATGTTCAAGAAACCAGTCTGAGATGATTCCAGCTTTATGACATGGCGCATTATCCTGCTGAAAGTAGCCATCAGAAGTTGGGTACATTGTGGTCATAAAGGGATGGACATGGTCAGCAACAATACTCAGGTAGGCTGTGGCGTTGCAACAATGCTCAATTGGTACCAAGGGGCCCAAAGAGTGCCAAGAAAATATTCCCCACACCATGACACCACCACCACCAGCCTGAACTGTTGATACAAGGCAGGATGGATCCATGCTTTCATGTTGTAGACGCCAAATTCTGACCCTACCATCCGAATGTCGCAGCAGAAATTGAGACTCATCAGACCAGGCAACGTTTTTCCAATCTTCTATTGTCCAATTTCGATGAGCTTGTGCAAATTGTAGCCTCAGTTTCCTGTTCTTAGCTGAAAGGAGTGGCACCCGGTGTGGTCTTCTGCTGCTGTAGCCCATCTGCCTCAAAGTTCGACATACTGTGCGTTCAGAGATGCTCTTCTGCCCACCTTGGTTGTAACAGGTGGTTATTTGAGTCACTGTTGCCCTTCTATCAGCTCGAACCAGTCTGGCCATTCTCCTCTGACCTCTGGCATCAACAAGGCATTTCTGCCCACAGAACTGCCGCTCACTGGATGTTTTTTCTTTTCGGACCATTCTCTGTAAACCCTAGAGATGGTTGTGCGTGAAAATCCCAGTAGATTAGCAGTTTCTGAAATACTCAGACCAGCCCTTCTGGCACCAACAATCATGCCACGTTCAAAGTCACTCAAATCACCTTTCTTCCCCATACTGATGCTCGGTTTGAACTCCAGGAGATTGTCTTGACCATGTCTACATGCCTAAATGCACTGAGTACTGAAACTGTCTTTTGGATCTTGAACCGTTTGGTTCCCATTGAAGTCCATTATATGGAGAAAAATCCTGGAATGTTTTCATCAAAAACCTTAATCTCTTTTGGACTGAAGAAAGAATGACATTGATATCTTGGATGACATGGGGGTGAGTAAATTATCAACAAAAGTTTTTGGAAGTTGATGGAAAACTTTTCAGAAGTTGCAACCTTGTTTTGTTTACACTATCATGGGAAATGGCTCCAAATAAAACTTTTTTTTTCTAATTTATATTTTACTATGCAGGCTTGACAAAGGTAACATACTGATATGTTTGTATTTTCTTCTCAAATGTTCTGAATAATTAGCTTAGACAAATCTCAGTAAGAAAAAAATTGAAATATTTTTGTATTGTAACACATTTTCACCTGTGAAAGGTTATCCCAATGTTGTAACATCATTACAACTTACTGTGAGTTTTGACATGCTGACTGTTCCAAGATGGCGGCGCCGACGTGTCTGGAACTCAAATGTGACATCTCCGTATGCTCATATGGGCAAAGACACTTCTACTCCCTGTCAAACATTTTACATTTAAACATTCAATAGATTGAGGCTGGCATCATGCTAGTAACCTGCCAAAACAGGCTAGCAACACTTGTTACATGCCAAAAGTGCGTCATGCTAACATGTAAATGACCTTTAAACACTTTTGAATTAAAATACTCTATAAATGTAAAATGACTTGCCTTTACAGGTCACCACATACACTGAACTGATTGGCAGAGCATAGAGCACCAAGTGCTCCAAAGGTCATAGTGCATCGCCCTACATCATGACAAAAGCAACGCTCGAATGATGATGCTCAAAATTGTCATAATGTCAATGATGACTCGTCAGTAATGAAGGGAAATTAGTATTTTTGATTGACAGCTGCTCAAGTACAAAATATTCATAAAGAGATGTAAAATGAATCCATAAATTCAATCTGTTCATCAAAAAAAGCGATTGTGTCTCTTCATAAAATTTGGACTAAAACGCTCAATTTATATGGATTAGTTTTACGATAGGTCAACGGAGCGGAAGAAAGCTCTCAGATTACATTTGTATTGTGAAGATGAACAAAAGTCTTAGAGGTTTTAAACTACACAAGGGTGAGTAATTAATGACAGATTTTTTGGGTGAACTATCCATTTAATACGATTTCATTCATATAAAGAAGCGAACCGTACCAGAGTTCACATGAACCATACCCCATACCACCGTTAGTTTAAACAAACCAAACTAATGTCCATCGAACATGGGTGCGTGCCAAAAGTGCACTCAGTAAACTTCTTAAAAACTACATAGAAATATTTAAAAACAACGCTTATAAAAATGATAAGAAACACTACGAAATTGTTGACTAAAAATAGAATAGTATATCAATGATACTAAAGTAACACTGGAATGACTGACTTTGTAGAGCGCAAAGGAGATATTTTTTATGGCAATGTTCTTAAATAAGTTCTGCTCATATGAACACGATTTAGTATAAAAAAACAATAGTGTAAGTCACATGCAACACTAAGTTTTAGTTGAACAATCCAATTATTTCTAATTTGAGCTTTTCCTTGTTTCGGGTGTGTATTTGATTTACATATTGCATGAATACACTCTTTACGTTATACTTTAAAATAGTATGGTAGAGTTTCTGGCAAATTGGGCTGTGTAGTGCGTGTGTGTGTGTTGGGAGGAAATATATAAATGACAAAAAACAACTTCCTGTGCAGCAGTCAGGCAGGATAAGGCTTTGCTGTATAGAGCGCTCACAGCCAGGGCCCTGGAGGATGCTCAGAGGAAGTGGGATGTGGAAGACTAACATTTCTGGGAAGAGGGGAAAAAAAATGAGGTGGAAAGAATCAATGCTTCTTTATGCAAGAGGTAGAGAACCTTTATTCTGTTATCCTCTCCGGTCCTTAGCAGGATTGGGCATCTGCATGTGGAGTATGTGTACGTAAAGGCTCTCAGCACTAATCACAGCAGTGGAAAAGGTACCGGTGCCCTTCCAAGACACAAGGTGGCTGATTACAGGCAATTTGACTTGGAACTCAATTAGTTCCAGCACATTTTTCACTCCCTTGATTGTCTTATTGAGGAATTATAGCTGAAAACCTTCTTGTCAGTGGTTTGGAGTTCTATACAGAATATAAAACGATTTCCAGATAGCATCGGTCATGCACGACGAGCACACGCTGACCGCACACACGTTTCAGCGATGGCGGGCATTCAGTGCGATCAAATCTGATTGCTTGCGGTTGACCTGAGCAGCGGGAAAGCTTTTGACGCACAGCAGATCCAACTATGCTCAGATCTACAATGTTAACTGCTAACCTGTAAAGCAGCTATTAGAAGAGTCTGACACTAAAGCCTAGGACAAGTTCATGCATGCATATGGTCAAATCGATAGTACTTTCAAAGGATAATCCATGATGTGATGGCATTCTCGAAAACAAGTGCTTCATAGCTTGATGGCCTCGATTCATCCTTGTCCAGTGTTGTGATATTTCTCTCCAGAAGTTATGACGAATTAAAATGTCTTTGTACTCATTTCCATCACACTCAGGCATCTTTTGTTGTTGTGGTGTCCAGTAGTTTATTGGTCTCATCCGTTTCCATTTTGACTGTTAAACAACGGCCCAAACTAGTGTAGCCACCTTCTGAAAAGCCAGATGGTTAGAAACGTGTATGTGGTTAGAGAAGTCTGGGTGCACATACTTTTGGCGCTTTTCCAATGCATGGTATCGGAACGGTTTGGTACGGCACGCTTTGGCGCTTTTCCGCTGCATAGTACGTTACGGCTCGGCTCGGTACGGCTCACTGTGACGCTTTCCACTGCATGGTACGGTACAGTACGGCTCGCTTCGTCTCGCTTTAAATGGTACCTGGTCTGTTGAGTTTCCAAGTGCACCGTACCGGTACTAAATGTGATGTGAAACACTGCAGATCACTGATTGGTCAGACAGAATCGTCAGTACCAGTGTCATTGTATTTGCGACCAATTGACATTGACACAAGAAACCAAACCCGCTAGATTTAAATAGCCAGTAACAGGCACCGCTGTAATCGATCAGTCTATAATCCCACCCACTTTGAAGCGGTACTAACTGCAGTGGAAAAGCAACCGAGCTAAAGCAAACCGAGCCGTGCCGTGTTGAGCCGAGTAGTACCACACAGTGGAAAAGCGAAGCGAGCCGAACCGTGCCACGCGCCACGCAGAGCCGAACTGTACTAAGTCGTACCGAGCCGTTCTAGCAGTGGAAAAGCGCAATTGGATGATAAAATGCACTCTAGTATTTGCGTAAGGACACCGATGTATATGTTGGACTTAAAAGTCAAGCAAGAACCGAATAAATCCCTTTGACGTACCCTTGCTATCTAGAGACCAAACGATTTAGGCTATGTTTACATGGAAACGATCTGAAGAGAAAACACAAACACCTTCACTGTCTAGCTGACTTTTGCGTTTTTATCCTCTACACGGGAACGTGACGGTGGAACGTTTTAAGATTCCGACTCTGGAGGGTGGTTTCACTTTTTTGCGTTTTTAAGCCCCAAAACGCTGTTGCCGTGTAAACGAAGGGCACATCCGATAAAATATTTTTTTACGTTTTCACCCGCGAGCGTTCTCGTGTAAACAGGGCCTTAGAGACCAGAATAACAGACACTCCTGTTCCTGCAGGATCTACCTTCCTGCAAAGTTCAGCTCCTACCCTGGTCAAAAAACAGCTAATTTAGATCTTCAGGTGCACTTGATAATTACAGACAGGTTGGTTGGATCTGAACTCTGCAAGTATGTAGATGGAACAGGAACGGGATTGGGCGCCACAGTCTTAGGCCCCGTCCACACTACTGCGTTTTCGTTTAAAAACAGAGACCTTTTGCTACGTTTGCACCTCCCGTCCAGACTAAAACGGGAAAGCGAAGACCTAAAACGGAGAAGTTTAGAAACGCTGTAGCTCCGTTTTGCGTTTTGAAACGCCGGAGGGCGTTTTAGTGTAGACGAGACAAAACGAAGGACTTCAGAAACGCTGACGCAGAGGCTCACGCTCGGCTCTATGATTGGGTGTTAACAGTCATGACGTATCCTTCCCTGATTCGTCAACTACTGTTTACACCGGCACGCGCATGCCCAGTGTTGGTGAATGCTCACGTGATCCGCGTTTTCAGTCGTTTTAATGTGGACGGAGATAATTTCTAATACGCAGATAAAACGCTGGTGTGGACGGAGATCGTATTCGTTTTAATTCTCCGTTTTTAAACGAAAACGCAGTAGTGTGGACGGGGCCTTAGACACTTGGGAGAAGGCTCGCAACAACCCAGAAAACACTAGTACCCGGATAGCAACATGCTAAAAACACAGAAAACATTAGCAACCATCTTGCAACCCCCAGGTAACCTGCCACAAAATTCTAGCATCAGATATTTTTTTCTCAATACTGTCTGCTTACAAATTCCACTTTTGTGTTCGCATATGTAGTAGTTTGTCCTTCCCATATATTTTTAAATTACATTACATTGTTGTTTCTGACCCCTGTACTCAGTTGTGGTCCATGTATGGGCCTGGTTTTGACCCCGCTTCTATTTTCTTTTGCTCTTTATGTGGTTCTCTCTCAGTAGGTCCTATGGGGCCACATTAAGCTATGTCCGGTTATAGCCAGTTTATTGCTCAGACAGTTTGGATTGGTCTGGTGTGGTTTCGTGCCACAGAGTGGCCAGCCTCAGACTTAATGAAGGAGGGCCCATTTGTGAAATTACCCAAAAGACTTCAGTTTTGCTCCCCCCTCATTATCTTTCCGTCCTCCCCCACTGCGCCACTGATTGCGCGTCATTAATGGGTCGGCATTGGCTCTGCTGCTGGGAAGGTATGCCTTTGAATCAGAGTTGGGCCACATGTGCCTTTGAACTCTGTTGTTATCTGCACTACGCCACACACTTTAGAGCTTTTCGATAAGAGGGTTGATTTTGTGGTGGGGGTTAGCGATTTAGTTTAGTGCGCCATTTTTTTGTTCTCTGTTCAAAAATCTAGTGAGCTTCCTATGTAGGCAACATTTTAGACACATTTTTGTCATGAAAACTTTGTCATGAAAGTATGTGTTTGTGGTACAGCCGTGGATCAGTTATTCACTGCAAACGCATCATAATATGTGAAAGCACTACAGCATGTGTTGTTCCTGCACCACAACACGCACTGCAAACGGGGTATGTGTGAAACAGGCATAAGATCCACCTACAGTTTTTAGAAACTTAGACTTAAAAACTATTTTTTTCGTACAACAGGTTTGTTCTTGTTTCTTTCTTGTTTGTTTATTAGCGGACGCAGATGAACAGTCGTAGACCGTAAACTGAAATGCTGACTTCTGACAATAGCGGAAGTTAGTCACTGACGCTTGTGCATGTAGCCTACTGCGCTTAAACGATTTAAAAGTAATTTTATGCTGTTATATATTTTGACTAATTTGACATTTTTTGTCCCTAATAGTCAACATAATGCAGAGGAAACTGTAAATTGAACCGCATCTTGCATCTTACAATTACAACACACAATCAATGTGTGAATCAAACTTACAATTTGACTGTCGACAGTTGTTTTCCATGCATCATTTTATTATATCCATTAGAGCCCGACCGATAAAGGATTTTGAAGGCCGACCATACAAATATTTTTTGGTTTTAAAATCTGATATGCCGATATATCGGCCGATATTTTTTTTTATTTTTATTTTTTAAACAAGCAACAAAACATTAACAGATTTCCCTAAGGTTAGTTATTTGTAGTTATTTATGAGTTTTAACTAAAATAATATGATAATGCATTTTAAAAAGAAACTTGTTTCTTTTATTGTCACAACAGAACAGACTGATGATAGTGGCATTAGCTAGCTTTGTGGTTAGCTAGTCTATGATGAGCCATAATTTAGCAATGCATGACGTCATACTGCAAAGTGTAAAACATACATTTTCAATATAACAGGCCAAGGAGAGATGATACGTCTCATTGCTGTAACAGTCACACACTATTAAAGAAATACTTCAGTCACATTGTCAAAAGTTAAATGGACAGTCAGTCAACTACATTGTAACAACGTAACATAATTATTACTAACTAATTCCGCGACTGATGGGGATGTTCTTTTAATTGTTATTCAAGCAATGTATGTCTCGTGACCAACTCAACGAGTGTTGCCAACAGGGACGGTGTAGAGTGCCCTCTGGTGGACAAACTATACAACTCCAACACTCATGACATGGTTCAAGCGTGTTTCGTCCATTTTTATTTTTTTATTTTTTAAATATTCATTTATCGGCCATTATAACTGCAGATAATTTGGAAAATGCCTAATATCGGCCGATAATATCGGCATGCCGATATATCGGTCTGGCTCTAATATCCATGTATGTGGTTACACTACAGTATAATATAAAACAGTGAATCAAATCACTCCAGAGCTCTGTCTTGCCTGCAGTCGAGACGGTGACGTGAGCTTCACTGACAGTGCCTCCTATTGGTTGTTGCTCGCGAAATGTGCTTCTCATTTGCATAAAGTTAACATTTCTGGACTTTCGTCCCACATTCTGTCACCAAAGGTCTTTGTCGCTCTTGTCGCCGGAAGTCGCCAGCGCTCCATTGAAATGAATGGGATCATGTCGCTGGCAGTGCGAACGGGGCTTTGGAAGACAGTAGACAGCAAGGCAACTCAATAGTTTTTATATCTATGTCGGCCAGACTCAGCCTGATGCTGCTTGAGTGCTTTGGAGCAGTGTTTTTTTAGAACGGCAGTGTAAACATCTGAAAGGGTCTGTGTTTTTAATTATCTCCAGCAGTCCGGCCCCAGCTATCCTCCTAAACGTATTTTTAAATCATGTCGGCTCAGGCTCTCTTGGCAGTGATTTGAGGGACGCCTGTATTATTTTTGGCCAGCAGTTCTGAGGTCTTTGTATGAACACGAAGGGGAAACCAAGGCCCGGCCAGGCTGGACTGAGACTGAGAGTTTTGACCAGGGTGACCAGCCACCGGGGACTCCTTGTTCCTCTCGCTCAGCTGGAGTTCAATCTCAAACATTGAAAAACTCACCATTATCTGATCCCAGTGACCCTACAGACCCCATGAATGACTTGATGAACAATTTTCTTTCCTGCGTTGGCATTTTTCCTAAAAAAAAAGAGAGTTTAGGTGAGGCATATTGAAAAGTCCATTCCTTTTTTTGATGACATGTAGAGTTTAGTTACATTACAGCCCAAAACTAGGAGATAACATGTTTTTTTATTGTTTATTATTTTTTTCAACAACAACCTAAACATAGATTTGTTTAAACATAGAAAGACATTCAAATGAAAGCACATTGATGGACTTCCCATCTGTCCAGGATGTTGGGATAGCCTCCG
Organism: Hybognathus amarus; assembly: GCA_030378365.1. NCBI lineage: Eukaryota > Metazoa > Chordata > Actinopteri > Cypriniformes > Leuciscidae > Hybognathus > Hybognathus amarus. The sequence goes on along the minus strand of JAQIUQ010007738.1, from coordinate 136,516 downwards.
GCATCGCTGCACTTCTACATAGCGGTTTGGAAAATGGATGAATGCAAAATAAAATAAAGCCTCTTTCACTTTCAGCTGCATCTGTTAGGGCTTGTATACTTGTTTGCTTATTTGCTTATCATTCTCTTAATTATTTGCCGTATTTTATATTAAAGAATATATAGGTATCTTTGGCTTTTAGCTACTCCCATTATAGGCTGCCACAGAGGATATTCACAATTTCATTTGTCATATTTATTTATGAAATAAAAATAATTCAAAATGACACGCATGATTTGTTTCTTTTTTTTTCACTATTATACTTGTTTACCCGATCTCATATTGAGAATTTGCAGGCTATGATAATTTCCAATGGAGTAGGTTTTACTTTTTCATTCTTATTCTGGAGGGCACTTTAATAGAGTTTGCATACATCCACGATATATATTTCTTCTAACCACATATATCTTTTTAAAGCTCAGTGTGTGTGTGTGTGTGTGTGTGTGTGTGTGTGTGTGTATGTACTCGCACTCCACCTGGCAGATCGTTGTTCAAGGCATCCTGTTCAGCCAAAGGAAGGATCACGTCCAGACTCTCAACCACTAATCACTTCCCATCCGTTATGTCTGTCCACCTGCCTGTCTGTCTGTCCATCTATCTGTATGTCTGTCTGCTTGCCTGTCTGTATGTCTGTCTGTCTACCTGTCTGTTTGACTGCCTGTCTGTCTGTGTCCGCCTGTCTGCCTGCCTGTTCTGTCTGTCCATACGTCTGTTCATCTGTCTGTCTGCCTGCCTGTCCTGTCTGTCCATACGTCTGTTCATCTGTCTGTCTGTCTGCCTGCCTGTCTGTCTGTCTGTCTGTGTCCGCCTGTCCGTCTGACTGCCTGTCTATCTGTCCATATGTCTGTCTGACTGCCTGTCTGTCTGTGTCCGCCTGTCCGTCTGACTGCCTGTCTATCTGTCCATATGTCTGTCTGACTGCCTGTCTGTCTGTGTCCACCTGTCCATCTGTCTGCCTGTCTGTCTTTCTATCTGTCCATATGTCTGTCTGCCTGCCTGTCTGTCTGTCCATCTGAATGTCTGTCTGCCTTTCTGTCTGTCTGTCTGCCTGTCTGTCAGTCTGCCTGTCCATCTGTATGTCTGTCTTGCTGCCTGTCTGTCTGTCTGTCTGTCTGTCTGTCTGTCTGTCTGTCCGTCTGCATGTCTGTCTGCCTCTCTGCCTGTCTGTCTGTCTGTCTGCCTGTCCGTCTGTATGTCTGTCTTGCTGCCTGTCTGTCTGCCTGTCTGTCTGTCTGTCTGTCTGTCTGCCTGTCCGTCTGTATGTCTGTCTTGCTGCCTGTCTGTCTGCCTGTCTGTCTGTCTGTCTGTCTGCCTGTTTCGTCTGTATGTCTGTCTGTCCGTCTGTCTGTCCGTCTGTCTGCTGTCCGTCTGTATGTCTGTCTGTCTGCCTGTCCGTCTGTATGTCTGTCTTGCTGCCTTCCTGCCTGCCTGCCTGTCTGTCCGTCTGTCTGTCTGTCTGCCTGTCCGTCTGTATGTCTGTCTTGCTGCCTGTCTGTCTGTCTGTCTGTCCGTCCATCTGTCTGTTCAGCCTCGGCAGGCAGCTGTCTGTCTACTCTGCACCATTCTAATGTTTTGTGTTTAACGACCAGGCTGGAAACTTTTCACTGGTGCTCGTCCAGACAGAGAGCTCCAGTCCTGCGTTTCTGTTCATACGTTTTGAAGTAGACGTGTGGCCGTTTCCATTGACCTCTAACTGACAGGCTGTTTCAGAGCTTCAGCTCACTCCAATGATAGAGCAAATCTACACTCTCGTTTCCTTTCTGCTCGACCACTCGTTTTACAAAGATAGATGTTCATAGCTTCCGTTTCATTTGGTTATCATTCATTACATGTAAAATACGTTGCACATACCGTGGTGTACCTCAGCAAAAAGAGAATAGCTTGATTTTGGTACATAGAACAAGCACTGAGGTGTTCCGTAGGCCAGAGCGGATGGTTTTGTGTGTGATGGCCTATATCCCAGCATGCTGGAATAATTTTGAGTTCCTCTAATAACAGGGAGACTTCAGAGGTTTTTACAGATCCTGCGGCCTGAGGCCTGATTTTTTGGTTTAATTGCACACTGAAGTTGAGCCACGTCACGTCGGATTGACTGCAATGACGTGTGCATGTGTGTGTTTATGTGCAGCATGTGACCGTGTGTGTGGTGTATTAATGTTTAGCTGTGAATCAATGCCACTTGCCCATGATGTCATGGAAAACTGCATTTACTCTGCAAAACACCTGTCTATGATCAGGATTGTTTTCTTTTTGACAAGACTGACCGCAGTTTCCTGGACAGTACGTGCACTGTGTTCAGCTCTCGTTTCTCAGGGGATGATGGTTTTTCATTTGCAAATGTCTCTAGGTCGTTCGAGACTGAGCTTGTCGTTTTTCTCTTGTTCTTCAGACTGCCACCGACAGCTCCTCAAACTCATCTCAGAAGAAGGAGCACACTACACATCTCCGTGTCCACCTCCACCTTCTACGAGCCTCACCCGCATCGCTGCATCCTGCAGTACCGACCGCCCGAGCGCTACAGCCTAGATCAGGTGCGGCACGTCCAATCACATCTAGAGTTCATATTGACATGAAAGAATGAATATTAATAATACATCACTAATAAAATACACGTTTAGAGTCTATTAACCATCAAAAGTGACAGTAAATAGATTTATATTCCTACAAGAGATTTCTATTTCAAATAAATGCTGTTCTTTTTAACTTTCTAGTCATCAAAGAATCCTAAAACAAGAATATAAGGGTTTCCACAAAAATGTTAAGCATCACAAATAATCAGAAATGTTTCTTGAGCAGCAAATCATCATATTAAAATGATTTCTGAAGGATCATGTGACACTGAAAACTGGAGTAATTATGATTAAAATCCAGCTTTGATACATCTTACTGTCTTACTGATACATCTTACTGATACATCTTACAATCTTCAATCTTACTGTTTTTTTTTTATTTTTGATCAAATAAATACAGCCTTGTTGAGCATATAAGATGTTCATCAAACACAAACACTTACATTCAATAGTGTGCATGTATATATTGTAATTTTATAGTGTAATCATAAAATGTGTGATCTTTTTTTCCATACAAATTCAACAATTCAGCCAATTCAAAAAGATGAATTGCATTCACAATTCATCAATATCTCAATTTATATTTATTGAATAAAACATAACTATGAAACATCATGTGAAGTCAGGGTTACCATACTTGGCCTTCACGTCACTTCACTAATTTAAAGGGATAGTTCACTTGAATTTTTGGTATGTTTTAGCTTAAGTTTTTTCAATTTTGATATTTTTAGGTCAAACCGTTCATATAATGCAGGTCTATGGTCACCACCTCAAAGAGCATGCACAGAGAAGTCCAAATTAAACATGATTTAATGACTCGTACATGTAAGTACACATTGATGGCCTTAGACACGAAACGAGCGGTTTGTGTGAGAAAACGAACAGGATTTATAGCGCTTTTACCTCTTGTTATCACAGCCATGTCCAACTAATCTGAGGGCGTGGGGCGCTTTGTGGAGGTAAAACGATATAAATACTGTTCGTTTCTCCACACAAACCGCTCGTTTCCGTGTCTTCGGCCATCAATGTGTACTTACATTTATGAGTCATTAAATCATATTTAATATGGACTTCTCTGTGCATGCTCTTTGAGGTGGTGACCATAGACCTCCATTATATGACTGACAGACAAAAACGGTTTGACCTAAAAATATCAAAATTGAAACTACTGTGGAAACAAAGACACCTACATCTTGGATGCCCTATCCTATCCCTATAACTATCCCTTTAAAGAGATGCAATTTTAATGAATGATCACACATGCATAGTCACCTCTTTTATGCGTTTGTATTCTTCTTGCCTTTTAGAAGTTCTCCAGAAACCCCTTCCCTTTTGAGGATGAGGAGATCGTCCGGATCAACCCCCGGGAGCGCTGGCTGATCACAGGCTACGAGGACTACCGACACGCCTCCGTGCCGGACAAGTTCATCCAGCCCGAGGACTCGGACTCGTACGTGCAGATCGCCAAGAGCGAACCCTTAAGCACGACTACAACTACCCCTACGTGCCCAGCTCCGAGCTTCAGCCAGTGCGACCTCAAGAGCCACTGCGACGGCGAAGTGGTGGCCACCCAGCCTCGGGTGTTCAAGCTCAAGGGCAAGCGGAGGAAAGAGGACGGAGAGCGATCGCGCTGCGTCTCACTGCCGGGACATGTTCAACCACGAGGAGAACCGGCGCGGACAGTGCCACGACGCGCCCGACCCCATTCGGACCTGCATCCACCGGGTGAGCTTCATGTGGTGCGCCGACAGCATGCTCTACCACTGCATGTCCGACCCGGAGGGCGACTACTCGGACCCGTGCTCGTGCGACACCAGCGAGGAACGTTTCTGCCTCCGCTGGACGGCCCTGCTGGGTTTGTCGATGCTGGCGCCCTGTTTGTGCTGCTACCCGCCGCTCCACATGTGCCACCGCTGCGGCGTGGCCTGCAGTTGCTGCGGGAGGAAAGCACAAGGCCGTCGGATGAACCCCTCCCCCTGCCCGTCCCGAACGATCCCTAAACACACGCCCCTCGGAACGCTAGCACTGAGGAGGGCAGGAGCGGACAAACCCGACGCGGCCCCGGCGCGGAGCTCTCACTGCTTTTACTTCACAGAAAACAATTGGTGCATTTTAACTGGCTTGAAAAACGTTCTCTTCTCTTTTGGTTTGATTTTATAAATATGAATATATATATATGTATATGTTCTTTTCTTTCCCTTTCGTTGTGGATGTTTCTCTCAGTTCCTTGTGAAAGAAATGGCTCCTCTGTCAGGTGGCTCCCGGAGCCTTCGATTTCATGCATTTCTTATGCAGGTACTTTATATTTTTTACACTGATTTGACTTTTCAAGAACTTGAATAGCTCGTTTCGGTTTTTGCGTCCGTGGCCAGCAAAGGGAGGAATTAGCTGTTTACTCTTCCTGAACAGGTCCTGACATAAACTGGCATTTGTATCCCAAGCCCTTTAACCCATTCAGAACAATAACAATGAGATTAGCTCTAGACACTAAACCTGTAGTTGGAAGCGTCCGTTTGTAGTGCGTCTGTGGGAGAGCGTGTGCCGATGCCTGCGTGCGTGTTGTAAAGGAATGATAACGTCGTATCACAGCATAGTATTGTTGTTATTATATTTAAGCCAAATTTACATAAGCTGCATCCAGAGTATATGTAAATACTGTATACTCATATGTATATGTTTCAAATCGAATTATTGTAATCACCTTCGACAGCCACAGCCGCGCTTCGGATGACGGATATTTTCCTTATAGAGTTGATTATTTTGGATGCGAGGGTGACTTTTGAGTTGATGCATATTTGATATCCAAAGATTATTTATTTTTCGCGGTCAATTGAATCACCAGCCAAAGGGAGAAAAAAATAAATAGAGAGAACTATTGGTCGTGGGCCCAAAAAAAGCACAGCCGTGATTAGTTTCTACACTCAAAAATGATATGTTGACTATAATTAACTTTTTTATGTCAACAGGTTCCACATAACTGGGTTACGTTAAATGAACATCATTTGTTCATGTAACGTCAACATTATGGAATTAAGTACTTTTAAGTGATGAACACTGAAGCAGTGTTAAAGTTAATGAGATGATTAAGTGAATAATTGAGGGATGATTGATCATTATTGAAGACACCTGATGGTAACAAGCAGAATCGCTGAAGGAGCAAACCGGAATTTGCAAGTCACCATTATGGTGATCATTGTGTGTTTTAGTTGGGCTGTTAATCAACTTTAGCACTGCTTCAGTGTTCATTTAACACTCTGCTCAGACCTTAATTGGGTCCCTTAAAATCAAATTATGTTTGTTTAATGTGACCCAGTCATGTGGAATCTGTTGACATAAAAAAGTGAATTTATGGAACCTGTTAACATAAAGTTAATTAGAGCCAACATATCATTTTTTAAGTGTAGCGAGCCCACGCCACTTAAACGGCAAAAAATCATTCTTTTAATAAAAATGTTTGTCTTGGAAAACAATCTAAATACCCTCACAACAAATGGCTTGATTTACTTGAGAAGCAAAATTGTGAAAAATAAGGCTTTTTTTGGAGAATTAATCTAAATTTTACTTTTTTTATTATCTATTTATTATGATTTTCTATTGATTTTAAAATAAACCTCAGGTTTTATTTTTTTTTATTTATTCTTAAAACAAGATTAAAAAACGTTGCCAAGGGGATTAGAAAAGTAATGGAGCAACGGTCAATACAAAATTAGCCCAAAGTATAGAGGGAATGAATTGACATCACTTTCCCGTCGGAACAACCCCCTTCAGCCTGACTGAGTGGCAAAAGATCTGCTGCGTGACTGGATTTAATAGGGGAAACTGCGAAAATGCGTCTAAAACGAACAATTTTATCAATTTAAACTAAATGCTGGACTCAATATAGTGTTCCTTACAACTTACTAAAGATCCAGTGATCCATGGATATTGACATGCAGCCAGGAATCGTGTTGCCTGACATTTTTTGCCTGACTTCGACGCCAGGCAAATAAAAGCAATATAGGCCTAAATATAAAGCAAATTTGCCTGTGAACGCTTTATATAAATACAATATAGGTAGGTCTAAATCCGGGTGATCACTTATATCAGTGTTATTGCTATATAGCCTATATATCATCATATCGTCCAGCCATAAAACTTTATAGGTTTTTTTTTTGGTCAAACATCCAATAATACAGAATATGCAATGATAAATATTTAATTGATTAGTTGTTAATATATATAACAATACAAAATATATGGGTATGGTTTTACACCTAAATTCAGCATATAAAAATATACCTCAGATTTTTTTGTCAAATCTAGTTGTACAGTCAATCGCAAAGCTCTTTACCACTCTATATGTGTTGTGTTTGTTTTTCGCGGCATTCACGCTAATAACAAATACAGCTGCTCGGTCATTTTGCCACTCACTGTGAGTAACTGCAGGCCGACGATGACGTTCATGCGCATACCCTCTATATTTTGGCCGTTCCTGTTTGCACGTACAACATACATGTTTCAGTGACTTGAGCGCTTGAAAACAAAGTCCACTAGATCTTTCCGTGCTCGTGGCCAAAGGAGTATACTCTGAAGAAGAAGCTAAACACGCAAAATGAAGTATACCCGGGCCTTTATGCAATTTTGCTTCTCATGTCATTTTTTGTTTTAGGACTGTTTTGATATTTTACTGGAATACAAGAAAAAAATATCCATTAATAAAATGATTTTTGCTGCCTATTTGATTTGAGATATTCTACGTGAGGGAAAACACTAAACCGCTATATTTTTTTCCCTTACTGAAAGATGGCTCATAATTTGTCTCTATGATCTCTAGATAAAAAGGAGGAATTGTTGTCTCAAAGATGTTTCCAGAAAAACAAAAGGAAACAGAAATATAAGCTTGATTTTAGGGTGCTTTATAGAGGGAAATTTGCCAAACCGTTCTCCAGTTTCTTCATGACAATAACTTAACGCCTTAATTTTGTCTCAAAGAACTTTTGAGAGGACATGGAATCAATTCAGTTCCTCAAAGAAGAAAAAAAATAGTGAATAGATATTTTTCTATTATATTAACAAAAAATGAACTCCCCAATAGATAGGCCTCTCTGTTGTGATCCGGTTATTGCGGGAGTCAAATGGCATGGTACAATCCGTGAGGCGGCTCGTGTGTGTCGAGTCCGTCTCATCTCCTCTGTGAAGGACCATGTGGTTAACCAGTCACCTTCCCGTTTATGCTTTGTCTGAATAAATCATTGACTGACAGAGCATTGCTCTCATAGTGTGTGTGAGCAGTCAGAGAATGTACAGTATATGTGCATCAAATGCTTCATGTTATATAAACGTTTAGCCTCAAAACCATGTTCTCAATGGTGGCGTGTTCTCAAATGACAATGTGCTCTTAAAAATAAAGGTTTTTTAATGGTTCGTTGCAGAACCTCTTCTCAACGAGAACCAATTTATTTTTCTTTATAAAGGTTCGAAGAAGTTCTTGATGTCACATCATTTGCTCAAAGATTAGTTCGGAATAGCATACTACATTACTATTACTGCAGTACTTTTTATTTTGTATGCTGTGAATACATTTCCCAGAATGTGTAGTATACATCTGCACAGACTACTATATCCCACAATGCAATGTGGTTTATATGACCTTCCATTTTCACTGTGATGGATGAATTGGCAATATAAGACCTGTTCACAACAAGAACGATGACTGTAATATAAAATCTATATTAGTGTCCACACATCAATTTACTTCAAATTTGGGTGTATTCTGATTGACTGGCATAATTTTGTTCCTCTGTGTTCGCATTGAAGTGTTGGCGTCACTATAGTAGAGGAGATACAGAACCAGCAGTACAGTATGGAAGCTTGTTTCCGCCACTGAAAAAATAAATAATAATAATTGCGACTTTTTATCTCAAAATTGGGCGTTATAAAGTCAGAATTGAGAGATATAAATTCAGAATTGCGAGATAGAAAGTCACAATTCTGAGAAAAAAAAGACAGAAGTGCGACTTTTTATCTCACAATTGCGAGTTTACATCTCGCAATTCTGACTTTATAACATAATATATAAACTCGCAATCGTCGACTTATCAGGCCAATTCTAAGGGGAAAAATAACTTTTTCCCCGCTCAGAATATTTTAAATCTCACAATTCTGACTTTATATCATGCATTTCTGACTTTATAACACACAATTGCAACTTTATATCTAGCAATTCTTACTTTATATCTCGCAATTCGGACTTTATGAACAAACAATCAAATGCGACATTTATATCTCGCAATTCTGATTTTATATCTCGGAATTGCGACTTTATATTCTCGCGATTTCTGACTTTACATCTCGCAATTCAGACGTTATATTTCACAATTCAGACTTTATAACACGCAATTTTCGACATTTATATCTCACAATTCAGACTTTATAACACGCAATTGCGACATTTATATCTCGCAATTCTGACTTTATATCTCGTAATTCGGACTTTATATTCTCGCAATTCGGACTTTATATCTTGCAATTCGGACTTTATAACACGCAATCGTCAACTTTACATTCTCGAATTCTGACTTTACATCTCGCAATTCTGAGAAATAAAGTCAGAATTGCGAGATAAAAAGTCGCAAAATGGCAGAAACAAGCTTCCATAGTACAGGGTTGTACTATTAAAAGAAAGTTCAATGCAGGCTAACGGATATAGCTAATAGCATAGATTAACAACCTTGCAGCTCACGAGGTCGGTCTTATAAGTTATAGTTCAAAACCAATTTCCCTATGGAGAAAATGAATGCAGTTTTATACTTTCAGAACCCAATAGCTCTCAATTCTCATATAGTTTAGAACTATTATTAAAACATTAGTTATTGTCCTTAGTGTGAACGGGCCTAGAAAATCAGCCACCATTTTTGTTGTTCTTATTGGATTGTCAAAAGTAAATGTAGGCTATTTTTACACAAAATTGGATTCACATAAAATTAAATGTATTATTTGCTGACTAAAACGTGTGGCAAATTGTCGAGTAATGCTTACTGATTCACTCACATGACTTTGTATACAGTTGTAGTATGCTAGTATCCATTCCGAATGTAGTCTTTGTGTCCTGTGTTTAAAATGAAGCAGTTGTGTGTTCTTACAGTGCATACAATGGGGTCCAAAGGCTAAAATGGTTCAATTTAGCATTTTTCAAGAATAATACATTTCATTACAAATCTAATTAAGAATAAGTGGAAAGTTTAAGGGAATTTACAGGTTTAAATGAAAACTAAACAAGCATTCAATGTGGTCACACACTTGTAACCCTTTCCTAAAGGAAGGTTCAGGTTGTAAAAGCTTTATTTTTAAGAGTGGGGGTCGTGCTGTGTGGTTTGGTCTAACTTTCGGGGGAACGAGGAGAAGCCCCCTGTCGGTTCACTGGAGTCCTCACGCTAACCTCCGCAGAGAGGTGTCAGCTGTCACTGTGTCCGTCATTCACCACGTGTCCTTTCTGTATCTCAGTATGTCAGCTTCTGCAATACCGATGTCATCCAAGCTTAGAGAAGAGCTGCGTTTTATTTTTCTATCTGTGGTAATGGAACGTTAACCAAAAGCATTCTGTATGAACGTCTGTCCTGGTGCAACGTCTTGCTACTACACACATTTACCTGTTAAAAAGTGCCTGAAGCATCATGTTAATCGATCTCCTTGTATACTAAAAAAAGAGAAAAGAAAATGAAATAAAACCTATTGTATTGATTAGTTTTGTTTTTTTACAATCCCCATTTTTACCTCTGTAAAAAGCAAAAAAAATCTATATCAAGTGTACGATGTACATTTTTATTTCTATTTTTTTTAATCGTTTCTAACATGTATGATCAATGTAGCTCCTGCTTTTAGGAAAAGATGGAAAAAAGAAAGTACTTTGTAAATACCAGTTGATCATATCAGAACTACATGGCGTCCTGGCCGATGTCAGTTCTACATGTTTGTCATAGGTCCCAATAAAAATTAAAAGAAACCAGTGATCGGCGTACATTTGTGCTGTTTGCCAAGGAATTGACCATGCGCAAAGAAGACCCGCCCCCTTTAGTTACTGTTGCTATGCCTGACAAGCCATGCCTCTCTCACGCCACACACCATGTTCTCAAGTAGTGAAAAATACAGAGCGAAGCAAAGAGGACACTGACAACGTGCTGACAGACAGGACAGACCAGCTTACTTTTAATATGAAATTGAGTCCTCAACTTTGAAAATTTGGTCCTTCAACGTTCGTAAACTGATCATATCTTCCTTCTAGTTAATTTACATTAGCATCACATAAACATGAATTAACATTAGAAGGAATGTTGTTTCAACCGCAAAAAGACGTCAGTACGAAACGCTTTTCAAGTTTGACGTTAAAGGAGTAGTTCACTTTAAAAAAAAAAAAACTTTTGCTGATAATTTATTCACTCCCATGTGAATAAATTAAGAAATTAAGGTTTTTGATGAAAACATTCCAGGATTTCTCTCCATATAATGGACTTTACTGGTAACCAAACGGTTCAAGGTCCAAAAGACAGTTTCAGTGCAAACTGTTCAAAGGACTTAAATCGATTTCAGACGATGAATAAGGGTCTTTTCAAGCGAAACAATCTCTCATTAAAAATAAATAAATAAACAAAGTGTAAGTTTAATAAGCTCAAATGGTCGCCTTGCTCTGTTCTGTGATGCATGTTCGTGACTTTAACTCGTTTATCAAAATGAACGAATCTTTTCCCGGGTCAACTGTTCATTTCCGTTCGTTGAATGAACCGAATTACACTAAAAAGATTCTTTATTTTGATAAAAGGAGTTCGAACAGTTTGAGTCACAAACGTGCGTCACAGAACAGAGCATGGCGACCATTTGAGCTTATAAAACAAACTTTTTGTTTAAAAAAACTTTTTTTCTTTTTTTAAATGAGCGTTAGTGTTGCTTGATAAGACCCTTATTCATCGTCTGAAATCGTTTAAAGCCCTTTGAACAGTTTGCACTGAAACTAATACTCCTGACTGCTTTGTCAGAGAAAATGGCGGGTTCTGATTGGTCAGATTGGCTGCCAATCAAACTCCCTGCCAAGGATGAATTCGCTAAAAATTCAAATTTGATAAGAATTTGGTAGGATTGCTCAGTACGTAAGCTCAGTATAATCTTGTATGATTTTGGGCTGTCCCAGACAAAAAAAATGACCTATCGTGGCGATTGATTTCTGTGGTCATGGCTCATAATTCGTACAATAAGAGAGGTTGTGACGTTCTTACGATTTAATATAGCCTACGATAATTTTCTAACAGACTTACACATTTACCATGATCATCTGCATTGCTGCTACGACCTACTGTGCGTCTACTGACTAGCCAATAAAAATGCAACATGAAATGGCGTTAAAACTACTTCCCTTAAGCGCAGTTTGCAAAATTGGCATGCCAAGTTGGCCTCTTTTCCTATAGCCATGACCGTGTCCATATTCTCCTCTTTCACTTTCATCCTTTCTTTCGGCCCACACTAAAACCACAATTGCCAAAGTATAATTGGTCTTGCTTTATTTGTTTACCACTAGTGCATGCTGATGACGATTTATTATCATCTTGCGTCATAGCCTACGATTCAGTAGGTGTCATCATCGTTGTACACAAGTTTATTAGAAACATGTCGTAAAGTGCGATTTTTAATGATCTTATTATTTTAGTATTGCCGAAATCGCAGTCTGTAGCGGGCATTAGACTTTGACCTCCTGTGTATCCCGCTGACCTCCTTGTTTTTTGCTGGGAACGGGCCTTTATCCGTCAGTTCACCCATATGAATCGGTCATTGGCCCTCGGTAAGCTGTAATCAATCAAAATTGTAACGCTTTTCCCCCAGCTCCTAATGTGCTTCAAGCCAGACGTGACTGCCATGCTTGCATCTGGACCCAGAAGTCTTTGAGCAGCCCAAACATGTGAAAGCCATACAGGACATTAAGCTGTTTCACTCAGGATGTTTCTGAAAAAGCATATGTACGATTATCAGGCAAGAAAAGAGGGGGGAAATGTCCCCAAAGGCTTGGCCTGCTGCTGCTTGGTGACTGCAAATAGCATCAGCCTCCACATGTGCAAACATTTAAGACGTATTTTCTCGTAATGAGGTCACTTTTTTCTTGCTTTAAAAGAAAGGAAGCGATTCCTTACTTCTGCTAAGGGCCCTTTTGCCTGCAGCTTTTGGAATTCTGATTAGGATAAGAGGCCCACAAAAAGTTCCTAGGTAGTTTACATGCACTAATTTTAGTTATTCTGAATGAATTGGATGGACACAGGTGGATATCTATCTGTGGCAATAATATAAAACTCTCCTGATATTAGAGTAACAATTACAGAAGAATAAAATAAAGCATATTTTCTTCAGGGTTAAATTTGATATTCGCAATCTCAAAAATCTTCTCAAAACTAACATTTTCAACATCTTCACAATTAATAATTTTATTACTGACTGCTTCTTCACCATCAATCAAGTGACTGTGACACTGTAGATCTAGTTTTATGTAATTATGCATAATTTATAGTTATTACTGTCATAACAAGCCTGATATGTGAAATAAAGACACTGTAAAATAAACTGGTACCCCGAAAAGTCATTGTTACGGAATCATACTCACAAGACAGAGATTAGTCAATCAATAATTGTATTTGGACAACTGAGCAGGTGAACTGGAAGCCGGTGAGTGTGAAGTGCAGTGTTGAGTTGGAGAGTGTGGTGCTGGCAGTAAATGGAATGTATCTTCTTACAGGAATGTGGATGGATAGATGAAGGCATGGAAGGATGGAATGCAGTATCGCTGGAGACTTTGGAGACACTGAGGGAATCACACGAAGGAGAATGGAGACAAGACACTGAGTCCGGGAAAGTCGTTGTAAGGTTGTAAGGTGAGTCGTTGTAAGGTAAGTCGTAAGGTTAGTCGTTGTAAGGTAAGGTAAGGCAAAAGGTTAATCGTTGTAGGTGAGTAATAAGGTAAGTCGTTGTAAGGTATGTCATTGTAAATCATAAGGTAAGTCATTGTAGGGTAAGTTGATGTAAGGTAAGGTAAGTCATAAGTCATTGTAAGGTAAGGTAAGTTGGATGGTGGGTCATTGTAAGGTAAGGCAAGTTGGAACGTAAGTCGTTGTAAAGTCAGGTAAGTCGTAATAAGGTAAGGGAAGTCGTTGTAAGGGAAGGTAAGTCATTGTAAGGTAAGTCGTTGTAAGGTAAGTCGTAAGGCAAGTCGTTGTAAGTCGTAAGGCAAGTCTTTGTAAGGTAAGTTGTTGTAAGGTAAGTCATTGTAAGGCAAGTTAAAAGGCAAGTCGTTGTAAGGTAAGTCGTTGTAAGTCGTAAGGCAAGTCATTGTAGGGCAAGTCGTTGTAAGGCAAAGTCGTTATAAGGCAAGACATTGTAAGCAAGTCATTGAAAGGCAAGTCGTTGTAAAGTGAGTAGTTTTAAGGCAAGTCGTTGTAAGGTAAGTCTTAAGGGAAGTCGTAAGGCAAGTTGTTGTAAGGCAAGTTGTTGTAACGCAAGTCGTTGAAACGCAAGAAGATGAAAGGGAAGAAGTTGAAAGGCAAGTCGTTGTAAGGTGAGTAGTTGTAAGGCAAGTCGTTGTAAGGTAAGTCGTAAGGCAAGTCATTGTAAGGCAATTTGTTGTAAGGCAAGAAGTTGAAAGGCAAGTCATTGTAAGGTGAGTAGTTGTAAGGCAAAGTCGTTGTAAGGTAAGTCGTAAGGTAAGTCATTGTAAGGCAAGTCAATGAAAGGCAAGTCGTTGTAAGGTGAGTATTTGTAAGGCAAGTCGTTGAAACACAAGAAGATGAAAGGGAAGAAGTTGTAAGGCAAGTCATTGTAAGGCAAGTTGTTGTAAGGTAAGTAATTGTAAGGTAAGTTGTAAGGTAAGTCGTTGTAAGGCAAGTCGTTGTAAGGTCAGTAAGTGGTTATAAGGTCAGTAAGTCGTTGTAAGGCAAGTCGTTGAAAGGCAATAATTTAAAAGGCAAGTCGTTGTAAGGTGAGTAGTCTAAGGCAAGTCGTTGAAAGGCAAGAAGTTGAAAGGCAAGTCGTTGTAAGGTAAGCAATTGTAAGGTAAGTCGTAAGGTAAGTCATTGTAAGGCAAGTTGTTGTAAGGCAAGTTGTTGTAAGGCAAGTCATTGTAAGGTAAGTCGATGTAAGGTGAGTAAGTCGTTGTATGGTAAATAAGTTGTTGTAAGGCGAGTAGTTGTAAAGGCCATTTTATACTTCTCTGTAGGGTGCGCACAGTAGGTACGGCGTAGCATACGCACAGACGCATACCATACTGTGTACCCTTCACCGTAGCCTGATGCGCACCTCCTCAAAAATGTAACTACATGTCGCGACAACGCGGACCGCAAGATCTGTCATTGGTCGGCTTGGTAGCATCACATTTCCTCCTACACATTTCCGCACGTACCATTTCATGCATTTGCGCATGTACCATCTCTTCTGACATCTCTCATTTCTGCCTTTTAGTTTTAGTAATTTCACTAAAATTAACTGTTTTTTCACCTCAATAAGCTCCAACTCCAACATGATCTGCTTTCAGTCGCCATTGCTTGTAGTAACCTAGCCGCGAGGAATCTAAACACAGTGGAACATTAAAACCCTCTGCTGCCAACTAGTGTTTCAGAGCAGTACTGCAGAGCAACCAAGACCCGGACGCAGAAGTATAAATGCTCACGACGGCGTCGTGCATGGCCTACATCGTACACTTCGGCGTACCCTCGACACAGAAGTATAAATTGGCCTTAAGGCAAGCCGTGAGTAGATGAGCAGTCCTCTTCATACAAACGAGACCGAACAGTGAACTGTGGTAAAGTGTGTGTTTATGTAGTGGTAGTGATGAGGGTGATGATGAGGTGCAGGTGTGTGATTAGAACTCAGGTGAGGGAGTGCGCTGTGATCGGCTGGTGAGGGAGCCTGGCAGATCTGTAACAGTCGTGCGTTTGAGTAAAGTTGATAATTGTGGGAATTATTTATTTAAGCTACTGTCGAGCTGCAAACCCCAGTAATGTGCCTTCCTGTTGTTGTGCGACTGCAGTCAGTCTGAAGACGAGTCTCTCTCTGGACTCTGGGTTCCTGTCTGGAGTTAGCGTCACACAGCTGCTTCTCTCTTTCCTGTTGGCTTGTTTGGGCTTGTTTCTGCACCTGTTGTTTGTCTCCTGCTGTAGGTGTTGTTTTTAGAGTCATTCAGGCACAGATACAGCTGGTCTTGTCTGGACTCATCAGGCAGCGCACTAATCATCAGCTTCACTGCATGGACGACTTCCCTGTCCAGTGAATCTCATGAAAACATGTGCGTGCCACAGTTCACCCCAAAAGCACATAAAACAAGAAATCATTTGAAAGAATCATTTGAAAGAAGAAAACCAGGCCTTTTTTAAAGAAACTCGATTTCCTGTTGCAACATCTATCTATCTATCTATCTATCTATCTATCTATCTATCTATCTATCTATCTATCTATCTATCTATCTATCTATCTATCTATCTATCTATCTATCTATCTATCTATCTATCTATCTATCTATCTATCTATCTATCTATCTATCATTTATCTATCTATCTATCTATCTATCTATCTATCTATCTATCTATCTATCTATCTATCTATCTATCTATCTATCTATCTATCTATCTATCTATCTATCTATCTATCTATCTATCTATCTATCTATCTATCTATCTATCAATCATCTACTGAGGATATTTATACACACTACTGTTTAAAACTTCTCTTCTGCTCTACCAAGGCTGCGTTTATACAGTAAAATGCAGCCTGGGTGGTGATAGCGCAGTGGATAAGACACATGCCTTTGGTTTGAGAGACCCGGATTCAAATAGTATATAGTGCTGATTTGAGCATTTTAAGGTAGTGTCACCAAGATCTGACTTTTTTTGCATTGGAAAACGTTTACAGAGTAAACTGTCAGTATGAAAACATGACAAAGCCATTTGACTATGTCAGGACTTTTCATTTTGAAGACACTGACTTGCTTTTGAGGAATGAGCTATTTATTTTAAGCAAGTGACATGCTTTTGCAGGTTATCAACTAGGTTTTGAAGTTTGTACTAATTGTTTTGAGAACTGCATTAATTATTGTGCAAATGTAAATAGGGATGTGAGAAATACACCAAAGCGACTGGGACAAACTGTAATATTTTTGTGAATTCTCCAATGAATATAAAGTAAAATAAAAAACAGCATTAAATATATATATATATATATATATATATATATATATATATATATATATATATATATATATATATATATATATATATATATATATATATATATATATATATATTTTTTTTTTTTTTTTTTTTTTTTTTTTTTTGGCTGTTTTTTTACTTTATATATACCATTTTTTGGGACCATTAGGATTTAATTTTTTTTCACTGTAATGCTATTTTCAAGAATTCAATGTCGAATAAAATTCGAATTACTGTAATGCTTAAAAACCAAATATACATTTAAAACTTATATATATATATTATATATATATATCATATATATATATATATATATATATATATATATATATATATATATATATATATATATATATATATAATATATATCTTTTAAGTGTATATTTTTTCAAGTTATATAAAACATACATTTAAAAGTTATATATATATATACTTTATATATAATTTTATATATATATACTATAATATAACTTTTAAATGTATATTTGGTTTTTGAGCATTACAGTAATTAGAATTTTATTTGCATTGAATTCTTGAAAATAGCATTACAGTGAAAAAAATTAAATCCTAATGGTCCTAAAAAAATGGTCCACTGTTTTCTGCAGTTTCTTATAAAATGTGTCTTGGCTGGATACTGATGAGATTGGAAGTAATTAACCTGCTTTTGACCTTAGTAAATATCTCTTATGTTTACTGTCCCTGCCAGTTCAATCCAGTCCTTGATTGTGGTGTTTTATAAAAAACGTTTTATTTGTATCCAACTTCCCTCGGACAGAACAGTGTGGTACATGTACCAGGATGTTATTGTGAGCAGATAACAGCTTTGACTCTCCACATCCTCTGCCTGGACAGGGAGGGGTGACCGCTTTCCCACACCGGCCAGCTGAGGAAAAGCCAAAGTGGGCATTGTCTCCTGCGGCCTGCCTCTCTTATCATTCCCACTGGGCACCGGGTCACACGTCGGACGAACACAAAGCTCTCCGCTTCATGACCCCAGACATATCTAGTGATCAGAATACAACAGCAAGTTTGCGTGGCTATGCAGCTCAAGTTATAACATCCGAAGTTCATCCCAACACAAGGTTACTCTGTGGCAGTCGTGTTTTGTTTCTGTGCACTGAGCTGCAAAAACAGGCCATTGAATAAGATCTTTTGGGATTGTTTACTGAGGCCCGCTGTTGCCATGGAAAGGAAGTGAAAAGTGTCCAGATCCTGATGAAAGTTGCAGCCCAAAGGGAGTAATTGTCTCCATGTGCTGACTTAATAAGCTCTCTGTAAGTGCTCTCTTTGTTAGATGCACTGGACACTATCAGGCTTGTACGTTTCAAACTTTTTCTTTAGCGTGTAATGTTGCGGTTTAAACACGAAAAAGTTCCAGTCACTCCTATATCAGTGCACACTTTGTCTGAACTGCCTGAAACGCCTCCATTGTAGTCTTGAGTTTTCTTCTGTGAATGGACACGTCACTATATTCCTTATTTAAATAAATCACATCCAAGGCATAGTCAAAAATTAAGGGGGTTATAAAGAATCATACTCATTGTTTCGTACTAGAGAACATTCGCACATGCGCACTCTTCAGAAACGGCAATTTAAATCTCTTCACAAACTAAAAGACGTAAATTACATTTGTATATACTGTACACACTCACCTAAAGGATTATTAGGAACACCATACTGATACTGTGTTTGACCCCCTTTCACCTACAGAACTGCCTTAATTCTACATGACATTGATTCAACAAGGTGCTGAAACACATCCAGGGCACAAAGCTCCCGTTCCACCACATCCCGAAGATGCTCTATTGGGTTGAGATCTGATGACTGTGGGGGCCATTTTAAGTACAGTGAACTCATTGTCATGTTCAAGAAACCAATTTGAAATGATTCGAGCTTTGTGACATGGTGCATTATCCTGCTGGAAGTGGCCATCAGAGGATGGGGACATGGTGGCCATAAAGGGATGGACTTGGTCAGAAACAATGCTCAGGTAGGCCGTGGCATTTAAACGATGCCCAATTGGCACTAAGGGGCCCAAAGTGTGCTAAGAAAACATCCCCCACACCATTACACCACCACCAGCCTGCACAGTGGTAACAAGGCGTGATTGATACATGTTCTCATTCTGCGCCAAATTCTGACTCTACCATATGAATGTCTCAACAGAAATCAAGACCCATTAGACCCATTAGGCAACATTTTTCCAATCCAGCTGCAAATTGTAGCCTCTTTTTCCTATTTGTAGTGGAGATGGAGATACCCGGTGGGGTCTTCTGCTGTTGTAGCCCATCCGCCTCAAGGTTGTGCGTGTTGCGGCTTCACAAATGCTTTGCTGCACACCTCGGTTGTAACGAGTGGTTATTTCAGTCAAAGTTGCTCTTCTATCAGCTTGAATCAGTCGGCCCATTCTCCTCTGACCTCTAGCATAAACAAGGCATTTTCACCCACAGGACTGCCGCATACTGGATGTTTTTCCCTTTTCACACCATTCTTTGTAAACCCTAGAAAATGTGTGAAAATCCCAGTAACTGAACAGATTTTTAAATACTCGCACCAATAACCATGCTAGCTCAAAATTGCTTAAATCACCTTTCTTTCCTATTCTGACATTCAGTTTGGAGTTCAGGTCAGGAGATTGTCTTGACCAGGACCACACCCCTAAATGCATTAAAGCAACTCTGGAAAGATGAATGTGTATTTAAAATGGGTAATTTATGTAGAAGAAATGTGAAATTAGTTTTGAATTTGGAGCTTTCTAGACTTAGAAAAGCCATGAAATGAATTTTTGGCTTATGTGGATGAAAGACAACAACTCCCAGAATGCACTTGCTTCGCTGCCCCAGGAATCCACGCCTACCGGTAACAGAGCGCAGTTAAACAACAAGTCTAGGCTACTAGTGATGAGTCTGCTCAAAAATGTGCAGATCAAGAGCGATCAAGACCCTTATTCATCGTCTTGTGTCGTTTAAAGCTCTTTGAAGCCTCACTGAAACTCTCATTTGGACCTTGAACCGTTTGGTTCCCAATGAAGTCCACTATATGGAGAAAAATCCTGGAATGTTTTCATCAAAAACCTTAATTTCTTTTCGAATGAAGAAAAAATTACATGTAAAGTATCAGCAAAAATCACTTTTTTTAAAAGTGACTCCTTTAACTTAGCCCAGTTCATTCAATAAAATCAAAGTAAATTCGAATTGCTCATTTAGAAAAGTGCAACGTTTTATTTTGTTTTAAGTTTTTGTTTCCGAAAGTTACAGCAAGCAACTCTTTTCTGAAAAGATCAATGAAGACTGGAATTCCTCATGATACGACCCTTTAAACCAAAGCACAACTTTACTGGCACACATTCTTTACTAATGGATGTGCCTCTCAGGTCATTCATTCTGAGTGCAGCAAATCAAGGCCGGAGCGGCATTAACTCTCTCCCACACTCTCCAGAATGCATGATATCATTCTTGGGCTCAAGAAGAGACCGGAGAAACCCTGCTGGATCTGAGAGCTCGCTCCCTATTCCCTTAATGTGTGTGTGTGTGTGTGTGTGTAAGGGTTCCATTCCCTTCCATCAAAGTTTTGCTGTGTCTTCCAGCCCCAAACCAGGGAATGATTATTAAAACAAAAATAATTATTATAGAGACCAAACTCGGAGACCATCAAAGGGCTGCTTGTGATTCGATTTGAGCTTTGCGAGAGGCTCTGGGCTTGTGGATTCGACAGATCTTATTGGGGCCTAATTTAAACGGGCCCCAGCGTGTCTGCCTGCCTCCCTTTGTTTACATGGCTGAAATCTGAAACAAATGTGAACATGATACTCCCCGTCCTCTGCGCAGCTCCGTTCAGCCTCTCTTGCACAGTTCTGAAGCGTGTGTGTATTTACATCCATTGTGCCGTTTTGATTGCTGTACTTGATCGTCAGTGTCTACAAATATACTCTTCGGCTCACTTGCAGACAGAATGCTTGCTGTATTTATACAATACCAGGAAAGCTAAAGTCTCCTCTGATGATTCTGACATCTCTGGAAGGAAAGATATGATGCCTGGCCTTTTTAGGAAAGTGCCAGTTTGAGAAGCAATAGCCTATATTTTCTTTTTTTTTGGAATCAAAATGAATAGGGGAAAAAATGTGCATCTATATTTATATGGTGATATCATATTATCATTAAACTATTATAAGTTTTGTTACTATTTTGAATCTGGTTTAGTAATGTTGTTGGCTTGTTTGTTTGTTTTTGTTATTTGTATTTTTTATATGTATATATTTGTTTTATGTTTTATTTTTGGTTGTTATTTTAGTGCAGTGGTCAACCTTTCATTGAGGTTATACATTTTGAGTTCTTGTCTTAGGACAACTTTGATGAACTTTTTTGATCCACTTCAAATGCTGACTACTGTACTTCAACTTAAACAAAATTATAATTATATGTAATCATTATATATATACGCATATATATATATATATATATATATATATATATATATATATATATATATATATATATATATATATATATATATATATATATATATATATATATATATACCAATAAAAAAATGGGTCAGTTTAAAATGACTTTCATATTATATTGTTAATGCATTATATATCATTAGCTAAACCTTCAAATAGTTAAAAAGCTCCTTAATTCATATATTTCTACATATATCCTTTTTTGAATGTTTACACTCTCAAAAAAAGGTACCTTTTTAAAAGGTAAACTTTTGTCCATTTTAGGTGCTAATATGTACATTTCAGGAGCTAATATGTCCATTTTTAGGTCCTAATATGTTCATTTTAGGTGGTAATATGTAGATTTTAGGTACTAATATGTACATTTTAAGTGTTAATATGTACATTTAAGGTGGTAATATGTACGTTTTAGGTACTAATATATAAATTTCAAGTGTTAATATGTACATTTAAGGTGGTAATATGTACATTTTAGGTACTAATATATACATTTTAAGTGTTAATATGTACATTTTAGGTGGTAATATGTACATTTTAGGTGGTAATATGTACATTTTAGGTACTAATATGTACATTTTAAGTGTTTATATATGCATTTTAGGTGGAAATATGTACATTTTAGGTGCTATTATGTCTATTTCATGAGCTAATATGTCATTTTTAGGTGTTAATATGTACATTTTAGGTACGAATATGTACATTTTAAGTGTTTATATGTACATTTTAGGTGGTAATATGTACATTTTAGGTGTTCATATGTACATTTTAAGTGCTAATATGTACAATTTTGATGAGCTAATATGTCCCTTTTAGGTGTTAATATGTACATTTTAAGTGCTAATATGTCCATTTCATGAGCTAATATGTACATTTTAGGTGTTAATACGTACATTTTAAGTGCTAATATGTCCATTTTATGAGCTAATATGTACATTTTAGGTGTTAATATGTACATTTTAGATGCTAATATGTACCACTAAGGTACCAATATGCAGCTTTGGGTACAAAAGTGTACCTTTTGAAAAGGTACAGCCCCAGTAAAAGCATTTTGTACCTTTTTTTCTGAGAGTGTATGTACTACTGATAAATATACTAAATATTACTAAATATTACTAAAAGACTACTAAATATTATAATATCTTTTTAATACTAAAAAGTATATGTGAAAAAATATATAATTACAAATTACATAAATTAATTATAATGTATTTTATTTATAATTGTATTATATTATATAAAATATATAATTATATATAATTTATATGTATTTATTATATTATATTATATTATATTATATTATATTATATTATATTATATTATATTATATTATATTATATTATATTATATTATATTATATTATATTATATTATATTATATTATATTATATTATATATTCTAGCTTGTGGTTTGTTCCCTGTAACTGTTAATCACAGTTCTGGCGAGCCAAATAAATGTGCAGGGAAGTCATCCTGTCCGCTCTGCCCATCAGGAAGTGGACCGGTCTGCATCGGGTCGCTCTGTGTCCATGTGTTGGTGGTCCGGGCCTGAGGAAGGCATTGTGGGACAGCGGCCCATAAAGCAAATGTTTCCCCTCTGTCTCTATTCCGGGCACGGATATTGTGTCTCTTCCTCTGACGGTTCCTCTATCCCATGCCACATTTACATTTCCTTATTCTTTGTCCATCTGCCTTTGTTTTCTTTTCCACAAATGGCCTCTTTTTCCCCCCAGAGGCCTTTTCTGTTTTTGTTCTGAAAATGACTTCCTTCCTTCCTTTACAAGCGGGACCCCCTGAGGCCGAGCGGAGGTGTGTTTGACAGTCTCTCATCTCAGACTCAATGAGCTCCACACTGTGTCCTGTCATCTTCTGTCTAATAGCTTAAAAAAGCTTCATGCTCTTAAAAATAAGGGGTCTTTATTAGCATTGATCGTTCAGTAAAGAAACTTTAACTATGGAAACACTAAAGGTTCTTTACAGTGAAGAAAGTTTTTTAAAATTCACTTTGATATATATATATATATATATATATATATATATATATATATATATATATATACATATTTATGTGTCCGCAGTGTGTGTACAAAACCATCCTATTGTGATAAAAAAACATCCACTGTTTATTTCTCCTATAAATCTGAATCACTGTCTCAAAATGATCCATTAAGGAATGTGCTCCAATGTGATGTCACATTAGAACAGGCTCCGCCCACGACTGTTGATGGACTTTGCCCTCTTCGCTTAATATCCTATAAGCCCCTCCCCTAAATGAGCTGTACACAGTCCGCCATGTTTATCTTCTCACCAGAGCATTTAGCAGCATTCAAGTAAGAAATATATTCTTATTAAAGCTACTGAAAGTTATTCCATCAAGAGCAGAGTGATTTTCTGTTTTTCTTTTGTTGTTTGATTCTTATTAAAGGGTTAGTTCAACCACAAATGGCGTGAAATAGAGTTATGTGATTAATTAATTATGTCATTAACTAATACAATGCTGAATAAAGTCGTAGTTTTTCTTATTTTTGGACCAAAATATATTTCTGATGCTTCAAAACATTGTAACTAACCCACTGATGTCACATGGACTACTTTAATGATGTCTTTATTTCCTTTCTGGACAAGGACAGTATACCGTACACACATTTCCAATGGAGGGACAGAAAACTCTCAGACTAAATCTAAAATATCTTAAACTGTGTTCTGAAGATGAGCGAAGGTCTTACGGACTTGGGACGACTTGAGAGAGTCATTAATGACATAATTTTCATTTTTGGGTGAACTAACCCTTTAACAGCATACTGCAGTATACTGCATATTACTCTACTGTCACTTTAATAAACAGATCTAATACACACATGCGATTTCCACTTGCTGTTCACATTTACAGACACAACCGACATTGTTTATGTGAACTTTGTGTGTTTTTCACATGACTTTGTGTGTATTTGATAGTTTAAGTGCAATAAACATGTGAAAGAGAACTTAGTTTAATATTCAAGGGATGCACCGTCTGACAGCCAGCTTTCTGTGCACATGCTCAAAAACCATATATCAGAAGTTTAGACTGATGTGGCTTTAAAACACATGCAGATAATAAACTTTCATGATGATGAAGAACTGCAATGTCACGCGAGAGTGACAGCGATAGAGATGATAATCAAAACCAAACAGACGTGTTAGTTTTTGGCAGAGTATCTGAGGCACGAGACGTGAAGGCTCCGCCCTCTTCTGGATACGGGGGTGTGGGGAGCAGCATTTAATCATTTGCATTTAAATATATATGAAACAAAAATGAACATTTACAACATTCTGGGGACACCTGAGACTGGTAAAAATATGGGTAGGTCCCCTTTAAGAACTGTTACTGGTTCTTTGGGGACAAAAAATGGTTTTGCAAAAACCTTTTAAAAAATTTATTTTTAAGAGTGTATTTACGTCCTTTCTTTGTATTTGTTAAATTCTTGATCTTTTCAGTATTGCAGTCAACTAAGATATGAACAAAATCTTCACTCAAAAGTTTGGACACACGTACCCAGTCTTCACTGTTACTATTTTCATCTTATAATAATATTAAAGTCCTTAAAACGACAGAATTACACAAATAAAAAGGAATTACATAGTAACCACAAAGGATGTTACGTCTAATCCTATATTTGAGTTTATTTGAGAAGTTTTGTGTTTGTCGTGAGACAGTGAGCAGAGAGTGTCCTTGGGTCTGATCCGCCTCTGCTGTTGCCGTGGAGACCAGGAAACATCTGTGTGGAATTCCTGCAGCTCCACAGTGATCACCACATCAAAGAGCTTCAGTAATGAGCGCACACACACACACACACACACACACACACACACACACACACACACACACACACACACACACGCACACACACACACACACACACACACACACACACACACACACACACACACACACACACACACACACACACACACACACACACACACACACACACACACACACACACACACACACCTCTCCAGGCTTACTCCCTCAATCACTCACTCCTTTCTTTCTTTCTTTCTTCTTTCTTTCTTTCTTTCTTTCTTTCTTTCTTTCTTTCTTTCTTTCTTTCTTTCTTTCTTTCTTTCTTTCTTTCTTTCTTTCTTTCTTTCTTCTTCTTTCTTTCTTTCTTTCTTTCTTTCTTTCTTTCTTTCTTTCTTTCTTTCTTTCTTTCTTTCTTTCTTTCTTTCTTTCTTTCTTTCTGAAAATCATTTAGTAGCGTATGGGAAGATGAAAATTGCCCTTTTAAATTACAAAAAGATAAACTTAACTTTCTATTCATCATCATTTCCAAAAAAAAAGAAGCAGCACAACTGTTTTCAACATTAATAATAATCAGAAAAAATTCTTGAGCAGCAAATCTGCATATTAGAATGATTTCTGGAGGATCATGTGACACTGAAGATGATGCTGAAATACATTAAAATAGAAAAGAGTTCATTTTGTAATAATTTTACTGTTTTAACTATTAATTTAATCAAATAAATTCTGCGTTGGGGAGCAGAAGAGAATTCAAAATCTTACCAACTTAAAACTGATTATATCTGATGGCTGGTATGACAGATATATAGCAGATTTTAATAGCAGCGCCACCTCGCTAATTCAGCAGAAATGGCCA
Organism: Hybognathus amarus; assembly: GCA_030378365.1. Lineage (NCBI taxonomy): Eukaryota > Metazoa > Chordata > Actinopteri > Cypriniformes > Leuciscidae > Hybognathus > Hybognathus amarus. The sequence continues at coordinate 110,605 of JAQIUQ010007738.1, read as the reverse complement.
GTTAGATTTACCAGTTCATTATTAGGGCCCAAGCCCTGAAAGGGCGCAGAGCCCTATTGTTTTCCTTCCGATTATTATTTTTTTTTTTTTTTTCTAGGCGACTATTCGGGCACTTTTGGGGCCCTTAACATGCTCGAAAACTCTTGAAACTTTGCACACGGGTCAGAACCCGCGGCCATCAGAGCCGGGCTGAAGCTGGTACCCGGGCGTGGCAGGGCGGCTCGTCAGCGCCCCCTGGAATGGGGTCCGAACACCTGGTCCATAACTCAAACACACTTGCATGTAATAATATGAAACTCGGTACACATGTCGATAGCAGAATTTCATCTATACCTCGCGTTCTTGCTTTTTACCCCAGCCCAACAGGAAGTCGGCTATTGAGGTTTTTTTGTAAAACACACGCAATGAACTTTTAAATACTCCTCCTAGAGCTCTGATCCAAATTCGACGAAACTCGGTCAGCGTGAAGTCAAGACATTGAGGATGAAAGTTTGTGTGGGGATTTTTGATATCTCGAACGGTTTGGCCGTGGCGAGGAAATGAAATTATGGCGAGAAACGTGAAACAGGAAGTGTGTCATAACTTCAGCATACATTAACTGATCTGGATGAAACTTCAGCAGTGCGTTCGCTGTAAGAGGACGATCACATGGATGTGACTATTGTGAGTCAAAGTTATAGCGCCACCAACTGGCAGCAGGAAGTGTGTCATTTTCAAAATGCTTTGAAATCACCCTCTTATTTTTACCCGATTTGCTTCAAACTTCATCTGTATAATGTACATACACGGCAGATGAAGACCTATGAATGGATTCTTGATATCTTTGAAACTGTTGCCGTGGCGACGCATCAAACTTTACCATTCTTTTAGGATGCATTCTTTTAGGGATTCGAACATTTGTCCATAAATCAAACACACGTGCATGGATTAATATGAAACTCGGTACACTCATAGATCACATCAGGCCAAACAACTTTCGTGCTCTAAGTTTTACGACAGTTCAAACGGAAGTCGGGAATTATGTTTTTTTTTTTTAAATAATTGTCCTAGAAAAACATCAAATTACAACCCATGCTGTTACCAATCACCACCAAACTCGGTGTGCATGAAGTCAAGACATTGAGGATGCTATATTCCGGACGGATTTTTGATATCTCGAACGGTTTGGCCGTGGCGGATTTTTTTGACTAAAAAAGGACACATAAAGTGTGTTATAACTTGGTTAGTTTTACTGACAGTTACAAAACTTGCCGTGTATATTGTTCTATTCAAGCCAAACAACTTTCTAATTAACAATAATAAGCTCAAACCCACAGAAAGTCAGATATTGTAGTTTGAATATGATCATGCTCTTTCTAAACCTAGGCCTGTCACACAGTCTGTGTGTGTGTGTGTGTGTGTGTAGGGGGAGGGGGCTTAATCATTTCACTGTGTGTCTGGCCTGCTAAAGTAAATACATTTCTTAAGCCTGGTATTTTTTACATAAGTTTTTATTTTTATTTTTTTTATAAGTAAAGGCATATAACCTGTTTAATTGTAGTGCATTGACAATAGTTTTATATAATTAGTGTATTAATTAAATTAACTTGGTCCATAAATCAAAAAAGTAAGTAAATAAATCAAAAAGGAAGTGTGTTAAAACTTCTGCATACATTAACTGATCTTGATGAAACTTCAGCAGTGTGTTCGTTGTAAGAGGTCGATCACATAGATGTGAGTCAAATATATAGCGCCACCAACTGGCAGCAGAAAGTGTTTCACTTTCAAAATGCTTTGAAATCGCACTCTTACTTTTACCCGATTTGCTTCAAATGTAAACACACGCCAGATGAAGAGCTGTGAAAGCATTATTCAATATCTAAGATAATGTTGCCATAGCAACGCATCAAACTTTAACATTCCTTTTTTTTGATGATTTTGAGTCTCTTAGCGGCTTTTGGGGCCCTTAATGGGTTTGAAAACTCTTGAAACTTTGCACACAGGTCAGATCCCACAGCCATCAGAGCCGGGCAGAAGATGGTACCCGGGTGTGGCAAGGGGGCTAGACAGCGCCCCCTGGAACGGGGTCCAAAAACTTGGTCCATAAATCAAACACGCTTGCATGTAATAATATGAAACTCAGTACACATGTTGATCTCATCGTTTCATATATTCATATATTCTCCTCAAGCCGGACAACTTTCTAATTTACACTCATGAGCTAGGACCCACAGAAAGTCAGATATTTTGGTTTGAAAATGTTGAGTGTCTCTCTGAGCCTACACTTCTGTATGGCAAGCCCTTTTAACATTTAAAAGCTAAGTTTGACTATTCGTAATTAACATTGTAGATATCAACAACGTCTTTCTAGTCGTAATTACATTTTGGATAGTTTGTATTATCATTTAAGATATCTGTAACGTAATTGTGACTAGTCGAAACGACAGATAGAGTATGGCAAACCGTTTTAACATTTAATCATTTTAACCTACTAGTCTCTATTTTCATGCTACTAGTACTTATTTTTTAGATACTAGTATCTATTCAATTAAGTACTAGTACTTATTCATTAGCTACTAGTGCTTATTCTTTAGATACTAGTGCCTTTTCTTTAGATACTAGTGTTTATTCTTTAGGTACTAGTACCTTTTTAAAGATACTAGTACTTATTCATTAGACACTAGTCCTTATTTATTAGATACTAGTACTTATTCATTAGATGCTAGTCCTTATTCATTACATACCAATGCTTATTAATTAGTTACTAGTACTTATTCATTAGATACTAGTACCTATTAAATAGAATACTAGTACTTATTCATTAGACACTAGTACTTATTTCAATGGTGACTAGTAACTATTCTTTTGTTACTACTAGTCACATTTTTTCCATTGACTTCTATGGTGATCTGTCATTCAGATATCAACTATTCAGTTCTGACTAGTATGTTAGTATGTATTCCAATTGTGGAATACATACTAGTATGTATTCCAAAGCAGGGGTTACGCTTCTGCACGTCGTGCAGAATAACCCTAAAGGCACCAAGGTGGCGGTGCCACCGGCTTTATGCATATACACACATATATATATATATATACACACACACACACACACACACACATACACACACACACACACATATACAATATAGCTGCGAGCAGCGAGTGGAGGGCTCAAAGCCCGGCCGGTACGCCCATCCCGGTGCCTTCAGGCACCGGGGTTGGCGGTGCCACCGCGGCTTGGGCCCGCGAATCGCTGCTCCCGCAGCTATATTTATTAGTATTATTATTAATATTTGCTCTAATAATAATAGTTGCTCTGTAAATAGAAATTAATCTGGAAACCACAGGTGCCAATATCATATACTATATAAGCCACAGGTGCCAATACTAATGTATAGCCTACTTGAGAAAACATTTATACTTTTGAGTTGTTATTTATAGATTTGTTTTTATTCCAATTAAACTTATGGGTGATTATTCAAATCATGAACATATATATATATATATATATATATATATATATATATATATATATATATATATATATATATATATATATATATATATATATATATATATATATATATATATATATTTTTTTTTTACAGTATAGGACATTTATACACTGTATAAAATAATGTTGGTTTAACTTAAAAAATGAAGTAAACTGGTTGCTTTGAAACTTTAAGTTCATTGAAAGAGAAAAATTGAGTTAATACAATGAAGGAAAATGATTTAATCATCAGCAACTCAAAATATTATGTTATCTGAACCCCATAATTTATCTAAGTTGATTTGACAGAAGAAAAATCACGATTTTTTTTACAGTGTAATCGTGCCTGAAACACATTACTGGTGTTCATCTTGAGACAAAACATGGAACTAAGATAATTTAAGTTGTTTTTAGTTGAAACTGCTCAAACATGCTCTTTATTCTGGGACTAGTCTGTGAAAACGGGGATCGTTTGAGTAAATCCATCTCCTGTAGCGCCACCATGTGGTGGTTTCACAAACATGCATGACTCAAGCTAAAAGCAATTAACTGTGAAATATAGCAAACAATTATTATGAAATTATAGAGCAATATAAAATAATTCTTTATAATAGATGGCAAAACACTATTTTCCAGGGTTATTGGCAAAGGGAGGCATAATTATCTTTAAATCTGGCTGTAATTGTAGTTCTTGTCAACATAATAATTGGATTATTTTCCATCTGATTGTATATTCTGATGTCTAAACTATGAGGACGATTTGACTTTTTTGCCCACTTGAAACCACATATGATATTCCATCAAAGTCTCGGGGATGAAATGTCAAGCTAAATCAGAGCATAGTGTGTGGAAGAAAAAACACAGAGGAGCCGGTTAAACCAAACACACATTCATTTGGAATGAGTTACACTGAGGCTGTTGTCATTGGAGCACTCGGGGCTAGCCGTGTGTCTAATGTATAATTACACTGCGAGTTTCCCGCGGGCCAGTGAGGAACGGCTGGAAATATGTCGTTTGACTGGTTCCATGGCAACACTCGGGTCAGAGAGGACATATTTTTTGTTTAGGCCTTTTGAAGGAAGAAAAGAAGGCCGCTTTGAGAGGGGAACTGCCAGGAGACACAGCGTGCGATCTCATGAAGGAGGACTTCATTACGCTTAGTGGAGTGGGCCGAACAGTAACAGTAACCTTTGAAATGAGCGTTAACCTTTGACTTTCTAATGCACCCTGGGCCTGTCTCTGCTGTCCTGTGGAATGTGTCAGCATGAGGTGTTTCTGCTGTCCTGTGCACTCTCTTAAACTACACACTGTAAAAGTAAAACGTCATTTTGACGGTAACAAAAACGGCGGCAAAAATACGGTAGCAATGTTATTGGTTTTACAGACTTAACTTAAAATTTACAGTAATGAACCGTATTTCATTATTTGATATAATGTTAATTTTCCAACCCTGAAGTGTTGATATCTGTCTTGTACCATTGTAATACACTGACAACCACCAATCACAGCAGTGATGAGTCACATAATCAATCAAAGCTCATCACAAGCAGCTTTTCCATAAGAAGTTTCATACTTATTGTGGGAATGTTAATTTACGGTTTTTCACTGTAAATTATACAATGAGTTGTTCTTTTTCACTTTCAAAAACTGTAAATTTAACGGTATTTTACAGTAAAATTACATTAAATGTACCATGCGATCTATCGGTTATTTACCAAATACGGAAACTTTCTGTTAACCAATTACCAGATTTAATTACAGTCTTTTACCGTAAAGATGACGATTATTTTTTACATTGCCCACACGAACGATCACGTCGATGAAGTGACATTTTACAGGGGAGTGACATTAAGGCAGGGGAGACAAATTCCACACAATACATTTCATTCACAAACAAGCTCTGAGTGAATCATTACTCTAAAGAGATCACTTCGAGGGAAAGTTTAAAAAATCATTTGAAGCCTTTTTTATTTATTTACGAATATCAATTGTAGTAAAATTTCACGAAATAATAATCCTCACATTTTTCATATTATAAAATTAAGAATTTTAAATGATTAAAAACCACTAAAGCTTACTAAAACATTCAGTTTGATGGAATTTTACTATACAATTTAAATTCGTATAACATGCACATGACACACTTAGGCCTGGTTTCACAGACAGGGCTTAGATGTAGCCAGGATTAGGCCTTAGTTCAGTTATGACATTTAAGTAGCTTTTATAAACATGCCTTTGATTAAAACATTACCGATGTGCATCTTGAGACAAAGCAATGGCACTTACATATTTTAAGATATATCAGTGCAAACTGCTTCAGTTAAAACAGCTCAAATGTGATTTTTAGTGTGATTTTATCCCTGTTCATGAAGATATGTGAAAACAATTAGGCTATAAAACGCTGTTATTCTGCCAGGCCAGTAGTTGGTGATGTTACTTTGTAATGAAACACGACACGCCTATAGACGCTTTCAGCAGTGACAACATAAACACACGGTACTGCGCATGTGCATAAAACTGGCCCAAACTTAACTTCCGGCAAACTTGCGCAGACAATCCATAACAAGTAAATAACCATAGTAGCTGGTATTTCTTGACAGTCAAAGAAAATAAATGTTACCTGGCCAAACTGAAATGTGACACTACCAGACCCGTTGAACAAAAATAGGAGACAAGATGTTTTTCTACCGACGTGTTCTGATTTACCGCAGTGTTAAAAAACTGTGGCGAGCGGAGCGCGCGACGAGGCTTTATTAGGTGAACATATCTCTCCTTATTAGCTTCTTACATGCTTGCTAACCTTTTTTTAAGGCGGGTCTCCACATGACAGGATGTTGGATGGATCTGTGCAGCGTTATGATACATTCTGCTCCGCTGTTAATGTGTTTGTGTGAGAGAGAGAGAGAGAGAGAGAGAGAGAGAGAGAGAGAGCTTGCGATATGCTGCTACACGCAACTCTGCAGTCAAATACAACTTTTCCTTAAATTGTAAAAAACACGGAAATCAATATGTGGCGGTCAGCGCTGATAATGAGTTGGGCTGCCACTAATAAATGCATGGGAAACACTGTACCGGATACTCGGATAAACCTAGCTATTTTAATATAGTATCTAATACAGTCAATGCCGTATTATCCAATAAACAGTATAAACTAACAGAACGGAAGTTAACTTTGGGCCAGCTCATCACCATGGCATACGTGTCTGATGAAAGCGTCTATGCACTGAACATGTTATCTGCATGTACATGATGTCACAGTTTTCACAAATACGTGTTTTTGTAGTTTACGCAGAGACGATAACAGTATACTTTTCAAAAACTTGCACTCTGAAACCCGTTTTCAAAAGTTTGAGTTTTCAGGCCACTAAAGGGTCATTGTCATGTAAAGCGGCCAAAATGCATAAAAAGTTTTCCGTAGTGTCGTGTAATCGGCCCTCGATGTGCCAGGTACAGACAACAGCGGACAATGTACTGAATAAACTGAGGGCAATATACTAAGAGATCTAATGAACAAAACAAGGAGCAGGTGTGATCAATCAATGAAACAATGAATAACCGTGATGGCAACCAATGAAAACATCCCCAGTAACCATGGAAACAAAGTTATTAAATATAGGAAATGATAAGAAGCAAACCTGAAAATTATAACAGAACATTACATACATATTTCACACTCAAATTTCAAGGGCATGCAAAAGGGCATTTCGCACAGCTAGCGTGAAGCTACAGTTTTGCAGAGAAACGTTCATCTCGCAGATAAAAAAATATTTCGAGCAAACGAAAATCAACTTCGCATTTAAAATAAGTATTTGGATGTGTACAGACGTTCTCTTTCGCATGTGCAACAGTTTCACTTTCTTGCTCCTCTATACCAGCGATAAGCGCTCTCGCAACAGTACACCCAGCGTTACAATATGCCATAATTCCAGCCAATCAGGGACGAGGATACTAAATTCTGATTGGCTGGCTTGAAACCAATCACAAGACTCCTGCATCACCAACTGTGGATGAGGAAAAATACATTATTTTAAATGCAAAGTTGATTTTCGTTCGCTCGAAATATTTTCTTATCTGCGAGACAAACGTTTCTACTGCAAAACTCAGTTCATGCGCATGCGACATGCCCTTTTGCGCGCTCAAAATGTCATTTTGCGCATGCAAAATTTTGACCGAAATCTATTCCCATAGGCCTCCTCAGGTTCCAACATATATATGTTTGAAGCCGAGAAGGCCTTTATGAAATTTGAGTGTCAGAGATTTTTTAGCAAATAACAATTAACATTTTTCATCTCAAACAAAGCTGTCATATGATTTCAGAAGAATTAGAATTTAGCACATAAGTTATACACACTGTAAAAAATGTTTTCAAGATTTGTTATCACAACATTTTTTCTTTTGTCAAATCAACTGAAATAATTTATTTAGTTCAGATAACTTATTATTTTGAGTTTCTGATGATTAAATCAATCTCCTTCGTTGTATTAACTCACTTTTTTCCAGTTTAATCAACTTAAAAATGTAAGGCAACCAGGTTTCTTACTATTTTAAGTTAAACCAACAATATTTTTTACAGTGCACCAGTCCCTACCAGAACAGCATGAACATTCTTTCAACATTTTTTTTTGCTGTAAAAATGATTAAGCCCAAAAATTATTTTATTTAAAATCACCATTTAAAAAAATTGCAATAAAATAAATTCTACAGTAATAGAAAATTTCTCATAGCAAAAGATATGGCAGTTATTGTCTTATGATGGAAAATATAAAACATGTTTAAACTGACCTGGCTACCTCTATTAATGTTTACATTTTATTAAAAAAATGTGATAGTCTTGATAATTTAATTTGATTCAGAGTCTAATAAAAGATGGCATTTTTTCCACATAACAAAGATGTCACCTTGACCACACTCAAATGTTTGTGGCAATTACAAGGTGCTGCTCTCAGCCTCAGAGAGCTCAATTTCAATGCACATAAACTGGCCCTGATGCTCTTCAGTGTGTTTATGGAGCAGCCGGGCCGGCGACTGGCAGAGGTGGTGTGGAAATTCAATTTGGAACCAGTGCATGGGATTCATGTAGTGGAAAAAGATGGAGGCGAGGGGAAACTTGTTTACAGATGACTGCTGCTAATCTGACAGCAAATAAAGTGTGATCTTTCAAGCTTTCATTTTTTTTAAATTCAAATGTATTTTATTGTACTATCACACACACACACAAACACACACACACACAGGTTTACTTGCGTAGCTATCTAGATGGGGACATTCCATAGATGTAATCATTTGTACTGTACAAACTGTATTCTATTCTCTTACACTAACCCTAATCCTAAATCTACCCATCACGGAAAACTTTCTGCATTTTTACATTTTCAAAAAACATCACTTAGAATGATTTATAAGCTGTTTTCCTCAAATTTCCCCACAAGGATTCTGGATATTGCCATCTTTGTGGGGCCATTTTACCACACAAACACATACACACACACACACATACATTCAACAAATGAGTGTCCCAGTTTAGAATCCACTCGCACACAGAGTTCTCCAGTGGTGTTTTGGTCTTACCTACATGTTTGTAGAGGATCATTATTACAGGAACATAATCACCACTGAAAGCACACACACAGCACATAATCACAGCCTCGAACACACCCCTGCCTATCTGAATGATTGATGACAGCGGCCTTGACTCACTGGTTTCATAGATTCAATTAAATCGCCTTCTAAACCTTGAAATGTTGCCTTGAGAACATATCTTAAAACGTCAAATGGGGACTCTTTTTGCTTTCAAATATTCTAACAGATCATCATACACATCTCAAATGACGTCAATAAAATCTCAAACATCCCATTCTGCAGGGTTGCAAATTCATGATGCACGACCTGATTGTGGTCAATAGGGGGAGACAGAGACTAAGCCACAATACTGCAATTCTCAATAAACAATGTCAAAAGTAGCCTATATTTTAAATATATTCTACATTGATGAAAATTTACAATTTGGAATTAGATTTAGAATTAGATAACTTTTCAAAATGCTCTTCTTTAAAAGCACTTTCTTAAAAATTAAATGTCTTGCTTTCGTTATGCAGGCCGTCACACTAGTTTTACTGGCATACGCTGAATTTTTTTAATTACATTTCAACCTTACATTGGGGGCGGGGTTACAGTGGATGAGGATATAACTCCACTGTTTGTCCTGTAAATTGTAAATAGAAATTAGAAAAAAGAAAAAAAAAAAAAGAAATAATACGTCTGTTAGGCTTGTATAGTTACTTATTTATTTTTTGTATTTTTTATTGAAGAAACATGTAAATATACAAATATATATTCAGAAGAACATAAAAGAGGTAAAACAAAGACAAATTATACAGAATAATTTAGTGCCATAAAATAATTATAAAACATAAAATAGAAATAAACAATAATAATAATAATAATTATAATTATATTAGGCTTGTAGTTACACATAATAAAATATTTGTTGGTTTACATCATCAAAACATTTATCAAATCTAAAACGAGGTCAAAATTTCAGTTATGTCACGTGATCTCAGGGTTAATCCGCGTGTTTGAACCTGACGACGAGGCCTTTGAAATTTGAGTTTCGGACATTTATTTTAGCGAAAGACTATTTCAGTATCGGTCTGTAACGTAAGCAAAGCTATAATATGGCCTCAGACGATTTGAAAGCTACGGACTCACTGTTATGGTACTTTTATGATTTGTTTTTTTTTTTAGGCGCGAAGCAGTCAGTCGCCTATCCAGATTGAGTGAATGGAAAAGAGCAGCTTGAACATTATCTTCCTATAGTCGTGTTCCAAGGAGAAAATACTTTTACCAGGGTCTACAACAAAATAATGGTGAGTAAATTCAATATATCTAATTTATGTATAAGAATATATATAAAACTAGTGTCATAAATCCAAAGTATTCGCCTCCTCAGTAAATATTTTTATAAGCTAACGTTACTTGTATGCCTGCGGTTATATAAGTTGTGTAGCTTTCAGTGAAATATGCCAGAAGTGATTTATTCAATATATCAACACGTCAACACACTGTTTCCCCTTTATTTATGATTATTTTCAGCTCAAACGATATCTACCTAAACCTGAAATAAACTGCTGTGAATGTTGCCTGCAGTAATTTTCTGATGATTGATGGCATTGGCTGGATGATGATATGAGGATATGATATCTGTCACAGGTAAGTTACATTTGTGGAGTGTTGTTTATCGAGACTTTGTACTGCACAAACAAAATGCAGGATTAGGACAGACTAAAATTTAAGCATTTTTGCTGTGATCAGGATGCTGATTGTCTCAATAAAGTATATAATGCATGAAAATTAACAAAATTAAGTATAACCAGACTCAGAGCACACATCATAGACTGCGCCCCACAGTGGATTGCGGTACTATATCCCTCTCTTGTTTTTAATGTGAAACACAATAGAGTGCAACAGCCGGGCTCTGGACATAAAAATTCCATTCAGTTTCTCAATATGGGATTTGATTTTGGACTAAAACTTAAAAGTCTGAAAACTAGACAGAGCTACTGTGAACTTTGAGGTTGTTAAAGGGGCACTTGGCAACTCTAGTTTTATCTTCACTTATTTCCACTTTTGTAACTTGTGGCATGTGTTCTCATCAGCCCCCCACAGCTGTGCGGCGTAGCTATATTTCACAACACTGCCTTAAAACACTCACTTGTGGCAAATATGATATGATAAACTGTTGATATTTGCCATTATCAAAGATGTGTATTGTTCATTCAACAGTGAACTGTGAAATGTCAGATATATAACTTGAACCATATTCTCTCGCTTCCCGCAAAAAACTATTTACTACTTTTTTTAGTTATGTGTAAACAACAAATGATATTGAGTTAGAGGAACTTAATAATTTCTAACATAAACACATTTTTAAAATGATTACTCAAATTAAGTTGCTCCAACCACTTGAGTTGTAGCCCTGGAACCAATTGATCTAATCGGTTTCAGTTAAAATCCACTGCTATCAGAGCATAATGTAGCTTAATGTAACTTATTTAGCATACCTTTAATGAACATGTAATATATTACTTGTCACTGGAATTAACGCAGTCATTGTTTAACGGATTCAACCATGCCATCAGCAGCACCAGACCCTACAACTCTGACCACTCATTCACTCTCACCCCGAATACTAACCTGCAAACCCTGTCACCACCCGTTAAGGACTCCTATATACTCACCCTGACCAATTTGCTGCCCTAGGCAAGATTTTACCTGGCGCCCCATGCATTACAGCACATTTCACCCCATCATTTGTGTTGGTGATTATTTAGTCACATATATATATATATATATATATATATATTTATATATATATATATATATACATAGCAAGAGCATTACATCTAGCATTCAAGTCAAGTCCCCTTTATTTTTATATAGTGCTTTTTAGCCTACAATACAGATTATTTCAAGCAGCTTTACAGTAATAACAGGAAAATAATGCAACAAAGTTTGCTTCTCCTGTACAGCAGATCTAGAAGAAAATAGTGTCATAATCAAGCTTAAGTATGTTCAGTGATGGTTTATTTTGTTGTAATTTAAAAAAAATGTATTTCATTTATAGATAGCCGCTCTAGATAAAACAGTGATGTCTTGTTCCAAATGTCATTCATGCACAAACTATTCATTGAGCACTAGCAAAAGTGTTTGGGAGTTGATGGCAGCAATCTTCCACTAAATTATGGCATGTTTCATGTTTTCAACATGAATGAAACTGCTAAATGTCTTTAATGTGAATTTTACATGAAACATAGCTACTTTTGATAAACCTGTAGCCTATTAATATCATTATTAATTTTGGCAAATAAATAAAAAATGCCATATATCCCAACTGTATAGTAAAACATTAAATAATAAAAGAGATAGTATGCATCTAAAAAGACTGACATGTTTGTTACAAATCACATTGTCTGGGGGCTCTGAAGAACTCAGAACTATTGTTAGCATAAAGTTATAAGGTAAAAATAACTGCCATTAAATTATAGCATCTTAATACTATGCAATTAGATAAACTGTTCATTCATGACATCACTTTACCTCTGTCTTTATCCCCTTGGATCCTCTTCTTTTTGGCACTGTATCTATCGCAGCAGACTATAATGCTAATTTAAATGTGTCATGAAAATTCGGCCATCTGTACAATGAGGAAACTTTCACCGTGTCTAGATGGATGCGAGGCCCGTTTTTAAGGGAGTGCTTGAGTGTCAGCGCCCTCAAACGAAAGCAATGTTGTCTACATTGGATGCGGTGAGCGGTGATGCTAAACAACAAATTACCAACAGTAAACTGATTCGCGCGCGCTGTGTTTCTGGCGCACTTAAAGCACTCGCTGGGCGGGGGGAGATCTATGGGGGAGATTGATGCACCCGACCGGAGTTGGGGGACTTAGTTAAGTTTTTGTGGAGTTGTTTTGCTTTATTTTGTCGTATTTTGAATTACTGGTTTTAAAATAGTATTAGTAAAAAAAAAAATCAAAAGAAAAAATCACGTTCACTCATTTTGGCGCCCCTTGAATGGTAGCGCCCTTAGCATTTGCCTATACTGGCTATGCCACGGGCCGGCCCTGTACTCACCCATGTTGTCCTCAGTTTGTCTGGTCTACTCATTCAGTGTATGGGCTTACCTGACTCCCTCTTCATCTGTGTTTACCTGCTTTCTTTGTGTCATTCTCTCCGCGAGACATAGAGTACCTGCAAAACCAAAAACTCTTTAAGTTAAGTCTACCCTATTGCCAGCCATCTGCCTCTTTGTTACATTACAGAAGACCAGACCAACAATGTAAAATGGAAACCAGAGCTCACTTTCCAACAATATCTGATCCATTTGCAGACCTGTCCAAACAACTTTGCCACATTCCCTCCCAAGTCCCATGGCCCAACCAGCAACAGTAACTAACCAGTAGCCATCTGTGTCTGTACTGTGGAGCTGAGGGTCATCTCATCTTGAATTGTCCCATTCGTCCTCCAATAAAATTCAGCTATTGTTCCACAACAACTCAGGCCCTCATTGACTTCATCTCATATAATTTAAATATTCACTCGATTCTTGGTAAGCTGCTGGGACAAGGAGTAATCAATCAAATATATCCTTTCTGGTACTGGAGGACTCCATCGCTGACATGGATGCCGTGGATGCTAATCCACTCACCTCAAGTCAACTGGTTAACAGGACAAATCTTATTTTGGAGTCCACATTGTTTCAAGAGCTGCTTCCAACTTCCTTAACCAACTACGACTACCATGGCCGTTTCTTCCACAGTCATCAAGAGTCCCATAGGGGTCTATGAAATCCATTTTATTTTTTTTCCCCAAATTCCTTTTTTCTGTTTTAAGTTTTGGGAATTCATTTTTTGTGCCCCTGACAGTTTTAGTAAAAAGAGTGTGTTTTTAAAGTTAATGATTAAAATGTATACAAATAAAATAGGAATGACCTTAAACTTTTCAGGACAAATACTGCATGATGCCACATAACACTGCACTCTTCAAGTAACAACAAAATATGGTTATGAGCTTTAAACTGTCCAGTAAAATATGGTCCAGTAACTGTCCAGTATATACTTATGGGGTTCGCTTCGCTTTTGTCCAGTCTGGCGCCTCATAGACCGACGCGGTGCTCATGTTGTGTGGGTGTATGTGAGAGAGACGTGTGGCGTGAGTGATAGAGACGGTGGGAAAGCGGGGAAAGGAAAAACAACTGAAAGAATATGCTGTGTGTTTTAAATAGTGTTAAAGAAATTAACGAAATGCAATTTGTGGTGGCGAATTACTCCATGTGTGGGAAACACTGCATAAGTCACGTGCGAACTGCTTGGCTCGGCACTGATGGCTTTAGTGTTGAGTTTCTTAACTTTTTTTGCTGACGAAAGCAGTGCCACGTAAGAGCCACTTCGCCATGCTTTTATTGTTTTGATTTCATCATTGGAGCTGAAATGATGGGGTGGGGGGTTGTGTCGGCCAGATTTGCTTCACCGGTCTGCATTTTCACCAGACATATGTTCTTCTCCCACACAAAAACAGAATTTCAAACCAAATATGTAAAATTCTGTGAAATTCCACCTTATCACTAGATTCCGCGTTAATTTGCCAATTCCGCAATTCTGTCCACGATTCCGTGGTTGCGGAAATCATAGGTCCCTACATACGAGAAACATCACTAGAAGTTCCAGAGGAATATAGGGCCTTCCAGGATATATTCAGTAAATGAGCTGCAACCAAACTTCCATCTCATCTGCCATGGGACTGTGCCATTGAACTGCTGCCTGGGGCCAACTTACCTAAGGGTAAAATGTATCCACTATTGGAGGAGTACATCAAGGAGGCTCTTTGCCAAGATTTCCCCCCATCTCACCTGCTCTTCTTTGTGGCCAGGAAAGATGGAGACTTGAGGACCTGTATTGACTACTGAGCTCTCAAAGCTCAAATCCTGCTACCTGCTGTCCTGTCAAATACTGCTACCCTCTCCCCTGGTCCCGACTGGACTCAAACAGTTGCGAGATGCAAGCGTTTATCAAGTCGTAACTATGCAGCACCTATAATCTCATCCAGATATGGAAAGGTGATGAAAGGAAGACCATCCATGAGCCTTCTTCTCCATGAAACTGTCCCCAGCAGAGCAAAATTACAACAACTGTGAACTGCTGGCGATCAAAGTAGCACTGGAAGAGTGGAGATATTGGCTTGAGGGAGCAAAACATCCATGTCGTGCACAACATCTGTTATGTTCGTGCACTTGCGCGTGCAGAGCAGATAGAACGCGGAATGTGCGGCGCTATAAAACCAAGGACTTCCAAAGATACATAACAGCTACAAGTGTATGCAAGTCTATGCAATCACTATACAGGATTCACCGTATTGACACAAATTCATAAGTCAAACAGCAAACAGCCATCCACAAATAGTCTATAAATAGTCTATCTTTGAGTTCACTTGAACAAGGATAAATTATTCGTCGGCTACAGAAGAATACCACAATTCCTCCGTTCAATTAGGCCTAAGACATCGAGAATCAAGCAGACCTATAACAACCCAGCCACAACACATAATTGGGAATAATGTGTTCCCAAGAATGAGGAGCTGACGTAAACAAGGTCGCAAGAATAGGAGCTGATGTAAACAAGGTCTTCAAACGATCGAAAGCGGACTGGGCTGAGTGCGACCATTCACACTTGTTCGCAAACCCCAGAAAACGCTGTAAAGCGACTCGTTAGTCGGGAACTGGCCAATCGATGACAGCCTGAACCTTCGCAAGATCCATGCTGACGCCGTCAACGGAAATGACCGACCCTAAAAACGTGACCGACTTAGCATGAAAGGTACATTTTTCCGCCTTAACGCAAAGACGATTCTCCAACAAACGTTGGAGTACACGGCGTACATGTTGAACGTGAACCTGGAGAGATGGGGAGAAAATCAATATGTCATCTAAATAGACAAAAACAAAGATGTTCAACATCTCTCAAGACGTCATTTACTAGGGCTTGAAAGACTGAGGGGGCGTTGACGAGTCCGAATGGAAGAACTTTATATTCAAAGTGCCCGAGAGGAGTATTAAACGTGGTCTTCCATTCATCTCCCTCTCTTATGATACGCCGTTGCGCAGATCCAGTTTTGTAAAAATCTTTGCCCCTGGAGGATCTCGAAAGCTGATGACATAAGGGGAAGAGGGTAGCGGTACTTGACTGTTATGTCATTAAGCCCACGGTAATCTATACAAGGGCGTAAAGAGCCGTCTTTCTTCTTTACAAAAAAGAAACCAGCACCGGCGGAGAGGAAGATGAAACAATGGTACCTGCCGCAAGGAACTCGGAGAGATATTTCTCCAGGGCTTCGCGCTCGGGCGCGGACAACGAATACAGTCTGCCCGCGCGGAGTAGTGCCGGGTTGGAGGTTGATACAACAGTCGTACGGGCAATGGGGAGGAAGAGAAGAGGCACGTGACCGACTAAAAACCACCCGCAAATCGAGATACTCCTCCGGAACACCCGAAAGATCACCAGGATCCTCCTGTAACACAGAAACAGAAGAGACAGGGGAATAGCAGACACTAAACACTTAACATGACAAGATAACCTCCACGAGAGAATGGAACCCTTGCCCCAATCAATCTGTGGACAGTGTTCAACGAGCCAGGGGTGGCCCAAAACTATAGGAGTTTCAGGGCGAATGAAAAATAAAAAGGTAATTGTCTCTCTTTGATTTCCTGAAAGCGTGAGACTCACCTGAATGGTAGTGCGACTGACTCTTTCAAGCTCGCTACCATGAAGGGCAAAAACAGGCATACTGTCATTCAAATCAACTAAAGGAATGCCCTGTTCAAGTGCCCAAGTCTCGTCCAGAAAGCTGGCCTCCGCTCCGGAGTCGATAAGGGCCTGACAGGTTACAGAGGAACCGGACCATTGGAGAGTGGCAGGGAAAGTAGTATGTGAACTTGGTGGAGGGACAAAAGCAGTAGCGCTCGCCAGAAGCCCTCTCTCTACTGACGAGCGTTGGCTTTTAATTTGCATGTCGCAGCCAAATGACCGGCAGATCCGCAGTAAAGGCAAAGCCGGTTCAAGATGCGTCGCTCTCGTTCAGCAGCCGAGATACGAATTCCCCCAACTGCATTGGCTCTGGAACCGGATTAATAGGAGGAGTATTAGGAGAAACGGGAGCTGATGAGAGCAGCACCCTCTCCATGCCGCATGCTCGGCGCCGAAGCTCGAAGCGTTTATCTATGGGGATCGCTTGGTCAATAAGAGAGTCAAGATGGGTCGGCACCTCCCGGGACAGAATCTCGTCCTTAATGTCTGTGTTGAGACCCTCGATGAAACGAGCAACGAGTGCTGGCTCATTCCATCCACATGTCGTAGCGAGCGTACGAAACTCAATTGAGAAGTCTGGGACTGACAGTTTTCCCTGACGGAGAGATGTGAGCAAACAAGAAGCCTCAGCGCCATGTGAAGATCGATCAAACGCTCTGAGTCATTTCCTCCTTGAATGTTGAATAACAGCTGATGCAATCAGAGACGGCATTCTAGACCGCCGTTCCCACTCACACACCTTACCAGTGAGAAGAGACACAACGTAGCAACGCAACAGCAGAGACGGCATCTTACAACAATCAGTGATTGTGCTGATTCTGTCTTAAAGTTTGAGTTTTAAGGAGAAATGACAGCGCACCGCTACGATGGGAAGGAAGTTGAGCTAGACAGAATGCGGCTATAGTTTTTTAATGGTTTTACCTCTATATATTCTATAATCTTTGGAAATCAGACTAATATCACAGATATAAAGTGTAACATAGCCTCCATTTAAATGTTTAGTTCTGTCCTCTGTCGTCACTCATTAAGCAGGGCTGTCGTGTTGAGCGCTGTGGCACTGTGTGAGATCTCTCTCTCTTTCTCTTCTGGACTGCGAATTGCAAACATGCATCACAGACAAATAGTTTAATTAATCCGGCTTTGCAAACATTGCATTTTGCGGTCTTGCTCTGCTGCGGTATTTCCACCGTAGCATTTCCACACAGCGAACATGATGGCATTTCAATGCTATCCTGCTAGTTGGTTGCAAACTGCGGAATGGATTTCCAGAGCGGGGGTCTCTGGTTCTCATTGAGCCCTATTTTTTACAGTCTTTGATTAAGCCGCGCCTCCGTTCAGGATATCCATTCCACAGTTTGCAGCCAGCTAGCAGGATAGCCGGCCAGGCAGGAATCACTTTTGGAGTCATTTCAGCAGACAATGTAAAAGCGCAGAGCCGCAGACATGGCTCACGAATATCGGAAATCCCAGCAGGTTGGATTGGGAAAATCCGAATGCGTGAATTACTCTGGTATCGGTCCCGATACCGATACTGGATCGGATCGACCCCATCCCTGACTGTTATGATTGCTCATTTATAAGTAAAAGTAAAAGAGTGTTCACTTATCTTAGATGTTGATTTCAGATGCTTTTTGAAAGCGAACTACCAGTATTTGAATGTTGATGCAACAGCAACCAATCAGCTGCAATATGAGATAATGATGTGATCACTACCAATAAGTTAAGGCCTATTAGACCTTGCGTCTATAAAACCAAATATCTATAGTTTCACGCCAGAACTAGGTATTAAAGGGGTCATAAACTGGCTTTTTAAATTTTATTATATTGTTGTCTGTGGAGAACTTATGACGTTCGCTTGGTTTTTGCATTCAAAAACATTCAAAATGAATAACTAATAAGCTATTTTCTACCCGTCTTGAGCCCAGCTCAGAAACGTCTCGTTTTTTTATGGATGTCTCACACTGAAGACTTGAATGTAAACGCCCACTGCTGTGAGTGGACAACAGTTTTGCATATTATAATGAGTTTCAACTCGCCTCCTTGGTGTACGTGGGGAAACTTGTTTTGAAAACGTCCAATGTTGTAAAATGGGAACCGGAAAGATTCGCCCATACACATTTGACACAGAGTCCATGTGTTGCAGCATTCCTGTCAGATTCAATATAGACGGCACAGCACCGTTCTTTAATCTTAATCGGTCTGCAAATCCTGCAAAAAAAATTTACAAAACAATTCTCAGTGAAATGAAGCGAACAGACGGACAATGTTTTACCTCATCAGCTGGAACGTCATTAAAAATAAAGTTTATCCATGCAGTCCTATTGGAATCCAGAGGAAGCTTATGCATTGACTGTGTTCTTCCACAACCAGGTACTGCACAATAATCTGCATTTTTCGGTAGCTCGAACCCGGTTTGTTATCACGAGGTAGGCCTATGTTATTTAGCTATGCGTGTAATGCGCGAATCGGTGGGCGGGGCTAAACCGGCCGTGTTGAAGTAGGCGTTGATTTTCTTCTTCTGCGGGGTGGTGTTTTATCCTTGACGTCATAGTTCCCCACTTTGAAAAACGAGTCGTTTGCTGAGCCTGGTGTCAATAAAAGCTTTTATTGGACTAACAAGGATGTTTTCAGTTCTGAAACTTACAGGACATTCTTAGATGATGACCTCTTAGATGTCAAAAGCTCAAGGAAATTTGATTTCTTCATGAGTTCCTCACCCCTTTAATGAAATAATGTCTAAAATGTTTTTATTTGTATTATTAAGACAGAAATATATAACTATTGTAATACTGTAAAATAATTCTAATTATTATATATATATTTCATATTTACAACTTCACTTCTTCACTTGCAAGGGTTAAACCAGCAGGGAAACTTTACAACAGACTCTTCTCATTACAAATCTGTGTGAAAGTGGGAAATGCTGTAATCATTTGTCTGCAAAAATTTAGGAAATTATGCAAATGTAAAATTGCAAATGTAAAATTGAGACCATTGGTCATTCAGTGAACAAAGGGTCTATTACAGATTTACAGTAATTTCAGAGCAAATATATTCACTATCACAAATATATATGATATTACACCTTATTCAGAGCAGCGCCATGACAAGCAAGCCTGTGACGGAGTTACCATGTTTTCAATGGCATGTTTTAATTCCTCTATTATACATCAGTTTCCACAGCTCATGTTGTCTTGAGTTGTATGTCTACTAAAATTTCTTTGAAAGATATTTTTTGCAGTGTTTCGTCAGCAGAACAATCCAAAAACACATTGTACAACCCACTGAAGACATACCAAATGTCTGTCCTTCACAACCTCACGTTCAAATCAAAGATGGTGCTTCTGTAAATAAGGTCAATATTTTAGGACTTCCCAACGGTGTATCAAGTAGGCTAAGGTGTTTGCCCTCCTCTTAGCACGTTTACCTTGGTCTTCAAATGCTAAACAAATCCATCTGAAACAGCACCAGAATTAAGCCAAAGACACTGGACCATTTTGAAAAGAATCCACTGTGACGATGTTCTTCCCCTTAAGATCCTATTTAGAGGTGGTTTGTGAGGATTAAAGGGTGTTTCTGTAGTTTTTATCTAGTATTTGAGCACTTGATCACAGAGGCATGCCCTAATCCGAACATCAATGTGGCTCCATCAGTGCAATGGCTCGAAGCTGCCAATTGACAATGGACCACAAGCTTGTTTGGAGCCGGCTTATACGTGTGCTATTAAAGTTTCAGGCTGCTCGCTTTGATAGCTCATGTCAAATGTCTAATCTGATCAAATTCACCCCTCTCTGCCCGTTGAAGTAAACGCTGCATCCATCAATGGAGATTACATGAGGAGCTTTTTGTTTTTGTTTTGTGAAGATTAGGTTAGCTTGGTTGAACATGAATAGGTTTGCTTATATGTATTAGTCAGAGCTGATTTATTGTGTGGGATTATGAGTTCTGGTTTGTAGATAAGGCTTTCTGTTGGTGACATGATTAATGGCACGCCTTCAGCTCCCAAGCATCAGATGCGATAAGATCGAACGACTGCAAGCACACGTCTAAAACAGGATTATGACAAGGCTGTGTAAAGCTTCGTAAACCACACCAGTGTGTTACTGAGGCGGAAGGGTGCTCGATATAAAAGAACAACCACTCGTGGTCAACATGACTGGTTGAGGCCAATGTGACAGCCGTGTGAATCTGTGTATGACAAAGACCAGATGCCGGTAAACTTCCTGTGGGAGAGGAGTCGTGTTTCAGTTGTTCTCGCTTGATGTGTGTGTCACAGGGGTCAGGGCTGTTCAGAGATTGAACTGGACTATCAGATAAAAACAAACAAAAAAAACTCTTATGCTCACCAAGGCTGCATTTATTTAATAAAAAATGCCATAAAACAGCAATATTGTTACATAAAAATATTATTGCAATTTAAAATGACTGTTTTCTATTTGAACATATAGCCTATTAAAATGTAATTTATTCCTGTGATGGAAAAGTTCATCATTACCCATCATTACATCATTACTCCAGTCTTCAGTGTCACATGATCTTTCAGAAATCATTCTATATGCTGATTTGCTGCTCAAGAAACATTTCTTATTATTATCAATGTTGAAAACAGTTGTGCTGCTTCATATTTATGTGTAAAACGTGATGCATTTTTTTTTGATGCAGTCAACAAATTTTGGAAACTTCCTTGGCTAAAATATTTGATTTTGTTACTATTTTTTCTGAAAACAGACATACATTAATAGTGATGAAAGTCAAATATTAAATGCCGTGGATAAATAGTTATTTATTTAATCCACTATTTTGTGGAGGATGGTCAAAATGAAAATGTGCAAGATGTGGAGCCAAATGACAGTTGGGCAAAAATGACTTCAGAAAGATGGCAGCATTTTACACATAGATAGGTTGGTCTATTAGTAAAATCTGTTCAGATATGCCAATGATAACATATCAAGAATGGGATTGTCAAATTTTGTGTGTGTCAAATATCGGCTGCTATATTGGCCTTGGCGATATATCAGTCGACCAATTTCTTTGATATCTTTATTTGAAAGGCCCAATATAGTTCATACGCAGAGATACTGTACAGTATGGGGATCTAAATGTGGCTCCATGAGTAAATTGTTAAATTGTACACATTTGCAGTGGTCAAAAACCAAATGGGAAAACGCCATTTTGCGTACATTTCCTTTGATCAAAACAGTTACATAGAGCATAGCTGTCTGAGTGCTGTAAATGTTCTTCGTCCAACGTTTGCGTGCATGCAACTTGAGAAGCAATATTTTAGTGAATAAATTAAAAGGTGGTCAAAATATACAAAAATCACATGGAAAGTAATAAATCAGTTGTTGAAAACAAAGAAAATATTTTTAGAGCTACTTTAGACTTTGTAGATGGCGACAATTCTTTTAACAATCCATTTGACAGCTCAAAAATGTAATACATTTTTTTGTTAATGCTAATAAATTAGCTAATAATATTCCTACATGTTATGTTAAACCCTTGGATTATGACTCTGGAAATTGTCCTATTATCTCCACTTTTAAGACGCCTTATATTTAAGAAATAAATGAAATTATTGATGAATTAAAAAATATCTTCTGCTGACAATGCTAATATTCCAGTATTTCCTGTCAAACACCCACATTTTTTCTGTCTTTGAAGACAGGCACTAAAAATAGCTAAAGTTATCCCCCTGTTTAAAGCAGATCCACAATATTTTAACAATTATAGACCTATATCTATTTGCCATGTTTTTAAAAAATATTGTATATGAACAGATTCTTTATCATTTATATCAAATTCTATTCTTTACAAACATCAGTATAGACTTAGTAAAAATCACTCTGAAAATCATGAATTTACTTTTAGTATATTAGACCTGTCAAAAGCTTTTGACACAGTTAATCATTACATTTTATTGGACAATTTGTATAGTTACATCTCTAGTAGAAGACAGCTTGTTTGAGTTTAGGCAGTCTCATCCAAAGACGTCATATAACTGACATCTTGGGACGTCTTTTGACCATACGTCAACATCCGCCATTTTAGGGTACCCTTTAACGTCGGTTAGATGACGTTATCGGATCCTAACCCTACCCCAGATCTAAACCTACCCCGTCACCTAACTGACGTTAAAGGTAAAGCGTCAGTTGTATGACGTCCCAGGATCATCATGTAACTGACGTTAAAGGGTACCCTAAAACAGCGGATGTTGACGTATGGTCAAAAGACGTGAATGAGACTGTGTTATCTTTAGTATGTTATTAAATATATTCAAAGAATCATTTTATTGTTGCCTTGAAATTTGGTTTTCTTGTCGTTTATGTATTTTATGTATCTTATAGTGTTTGTTGGTGTATATTATTTGTGGTCTTTGATAACATTTAGTTATTTTTTATAATTATATAATGTGTTTATAGTTTTTGTTTAGTTGGAGGCTTTTTTTCTGCCTCTCCCTGCACAGTATATGGATTGTGTATTCATGTTGTTATTGCACATTTGTTCAAATAAAATTAAACAATTGGTGAAGCGTTAAAGATATCTCAATATCCATTTAGAATCATGTTCTTAAAGGAGCTGTATGTAAGATTGTGGCCAAAACTGGTACTGCAATAACATTCAAAATACCGTAGAGCAGTGTATCCCCTTCCCCCCGATTTGAGGTTGCCAGATAGGCGTCAGGATCCAACATTTTTTTTATCTGACACATTTGTAGCGGCTGACTGGTAGATCAGTGGAGGGTGGAGCATCATACCAAAACACAACATGACAACATCAACATCAGTTGAGGGCTGCAACTTTACTTTTTAAATGACAATATCCTGGCTGGACTACTGTTGTCAGTGATATAAGTATTTGAAATGAACATGATTTCTTAATGTCTAGTGATATATCAGGGCCATTTTATGATTATTTTAAATAAATTTCTTACATACAGCTCCTTTAACTAACAGAGATAACTTGCCCATCTTTAGTAGTCAAAAACAAAATATGGGTAACTTTTCAAACAACTGCGTCACTTTTGATCAATTTAATGTGTGCCTGCCCTGCAGGATAAAAGCATTAATTTCTTTATATATTAATTTTAACTCAATAAATGGTCAATATTTCCTATTTACAGACATTTCAAATCAAATATAGCCTATAGTTACTTATTGAATGCTGTTGGAATGGCAAAATATATTTTATTTATAGTATGTAGAAGACAACTTATGTTCTGTTTTCAGTCACATGGCAGTAGAGCATTCCTTTAATCATTTTAGTTGTCAGTGAAACAACTCTTTTTGAGAAGTCAGGGGCATGAGGACCACAAGGCCGTGGGTTTGTCCCATTGGTGATCTTAAAAGAAAACCGTGGTCTTTATCTGGATTCTTAGAAAAGCTGTGTGAAAAGTGGCCAGGTCAGCAGTGGGGTCAGTATTGTTTAGTCTATAGGCTGCTCCCCCCACAGGAGAGGAGGCACCAGTTTTCCGTTTCTAAATGGCCAAGATTTATGTACAGGACTTCCAGTCTGTGAGATCATGGTCTCGGGCTCCAGGAGCTCTGAGTGTCTCTTACATCTCAGCATCTGAGGGCACACACACACACACACACACAACGTATGCACTCATACACACCCACAACCCTTGTTACACAAGACTCTGTAATAGGCTGTAACAGAATGAATTACACTTTTATACACTTTTTTTGTGCTATAAATCTATTATTAATATAAAAGGGAAATTTGTACACCATTGTAAAGCAGCCAATTACACACCAGACACTGCACATCAGTTCTGTATTGATGCGGCACAAGTACAACACCCTTCGTACATAAAAAAAAGAGTTATTAGTGATGCATCTAACTGATGCTCAAAGATAGTCTGACCAAACCTCCAACAAAGGGGAGCCCAATCCCATTCCCTGGATCTCTACCTACCTGCAGAGTTCAGTTCCAGCCTGTCTAACACACCTGTCTGTAATTTATCAAGTGCTTCTCCAGAGTTGGGGATAACGCGTTACAAGTAATTACATTTACATAATCAGATTACTTTTTTCAAGTAACGAGTTAAGTAACATTACTTTAAAATTTGCAAATTTGCAACATAATATCCAAATTACTTCAGTATCGCAAGTTATGTTTTCCCTGTTATTGACTGACGCCTTCTGTCCACATGGTGAGAGAAACTTTCGTAAACAAAAACAAGTAATTTGTGCTTAAAATGGACCTTTACGATAACTCTTCTCCCGATTCACAAACGCTTCCTATACCAAAGTTTCGGAAGTTAAAAGTGTGTATCTTAATGAATTCCAAACATCTGTAAATAGAGTGTGTTTTTCCAGCTGAGATACTTTGGTTGCTATAATACGGAATATGAATGGCAGTAATGTGTTACTAGTATATAATTTTGAAGAATATTACTGAATATAAAAATGCAGTAACCAGCAATATTAACTTTATTCAATATTAACAATATTAACATTGTTGTTCAATTGTTGAACAAGGATGATTGATCGGTGTAGTATTTGTCCTGCCCACTGTGATTGGACGGCTGGATAAAAAATGACTGTGAGGAGCGTTCAAATGTTTTACAGCACCATTTGGATGTGGTAGGGAGCAGCTGTAAATTTCTGTTGTGCCAACTAACATTTTGAAAATATAAACATCTTCGTGAATCCAAAAATTTACGTCAGAATGGCTTTGCGAACGATTTACTCACCAACAATTCAGCTTGTGTTTAATGAATGAGGCCCAATGCGTGCAAACATGATGGCTAGTTCTAGGCTGAATGTGAGCGTCCAATTTACTCATTTCACTTGCTCAAAATCAGATTCAGTATTGCTCAAAATGAGTAAAAATAGTGAAATGCAAACTCAGAATATTACGGTAATATACTTACTTATTTAATTTCACTTTATGAACCAGTGTCTTTGCTGCTGACCTTCAATGGTCTAATTTCAAACATACTCATGATCAAAAAAAGAGCCACAAATGTGATGTTTATATAAAGGTATAGTGTTGTGAACTTTTTGTTCTCCTGCAATCTATTCTTCTGCAGTCCAGAATGGCAGCACAGCTGAAAGATTTGAGCTGCTCCCTCTGCTGTACAGACATGAAATCACATTTATTTCAGCCTGAGGCTTATTCATTTCCCATTTGCCTTTTACATTTACCAAAAATTACTTTTTTTCAATTAAAAAACAATGAAGCAAGCCCAGCCCAGGTGAGAAAAAGAAATGCACAAGTTACGTAATGCATTACTTTCTATAAAAAGTAACTATGTCATGCAATTCGTTTTTTGGGAGTAACACAATATTGTTTTAACCACAAAACTTTTAAAAGTAACTTTCCCCAACTGTGTGCTCCTGAAATAAGCTGGTTCAGGTCTGTTTAATCAGAGTTTTGATCTCCAAGAACATGGCACCCTTGCTCTAACCTTATTAAACCTTGGCATGTAACCAGTCCTGCATCGCTTGTTCTAGAATTCTCCAACAACGCATTGTAGTATTAACAGGGCTCCAGACTAACTTCTTCCACTGGTTGCACTGGTGCTACTAACTTTCTCAGTTGGTCGCACCAAGCGTTTGATTTGGTCGCACTTTTTTTTTTTTTTACAACATGCCATGAGATTAATCAATGCATGCTGATGAATAGTGGTTTTAATGGACCAAAGCTAGCAAAGGCATTATACCTGTAATATATTAATTATCATTGCCAAATTTCTGGATTTTCATGGACTTGGACAGTAATTTTAATCTGTAATTTTAAGCATTTTACATTAGGGCACGCTGTTTCGTGAGACATTTTCATTTTTATATGCCTTAATTCTTGAATTTCACCCTCATGTGCAATGCACGTGATGTCTGATGCTCATCGATAAATAAACTGCACGTGTCTTGCGGAAGAACACTTTAGCCGGAGCTTCTTCTCTCGTTAATGTCTCTATGGCGAGTCACGCAGACACTGGGCAACCTCAATAAAATAGTCCGAATATAAACACTTATTATAGGCGTATCGTAGTGATTCAGGATAAATCTAAAACACGGTTTGGAAAATGGATTCATGATGTAGTCTACTCGTTCATTTTGAACAAAAGTTACAGACTGCAGCAGCTGATATAACGGCGCTTCTGTTGCGCGAGTGTCCACTCGCACATATGCGACCACATACAATTTTAACTCGCGCATTCTCAAAAAACGGTCGCATATGCGACCAATTTTGTCGCAGTCTGGAACCCTGATTAAGTAGCATTGCTGTATGGGAAACACAGCCCAGATCAGCCAAGATGGGTTTTTTAATACTAGGTGTGTATGGGCTATAGACACTTAGGGGTCTTGGCTTGATAAACAACCATGTAAAAAAGACCCAGAACCCTATAGCAACCATATTTTAGTGCACCAACAACTGCCCCAAACACCTTATCAATTGCAATCAGAACCTGGAAACCAACCAGAACATCCTAGCAATGTGGTGTATGTTTCATAGAGTCAAAATGTAAAATGTAATATTACTTTATTCACTATGAGTGTTTTGGTGAGCTGTGAAGGACTTGCATAACAAGAAAAAGAAAGTAATTTCCTAAATCACCCTTAGATAACAGGGAGTGTTCAGAATGATGTCAATTATCTGTAGTTGTAATCTTGAATTTCGCTGTGGTCTGGGTAATTCTTCCATGCAGCTTCAATTTGGTAACCTGATTAGATGTTGTTATTTTAAGGGCCAGAAGGAATCAATCACTGTTTAACTCTCTACATTTTTAGACTTTTTGGCCCTTTTCAAGCAAAGCTCCAGCTGCACCATAAAGGGAAAATGAGGGTTGTGTTTCAAAACAAAACAAAAACTTTACATTCTAATGCTTGTTTAATATCAAATCTGATGATTGATATTTTTTCAAGCGTGTTGTGGCGGGATGCTCAATATGAAGTCTCATCCTGTTGGCTTTGTGTTTATAAGCTCAAACGGAAACCATCAGTCCACTAGCCTAAATAAAATTTAAGTGATCTATTAAAGTGTTACACTTGTTTTTTTTATTTTGTTTTGTGACTACAGTACACATAGACCTAATGAAAAGATATGTCAACCATTATATAGGTTTTTAAATAGTTGATGCAATGCTTAAAAGAAAGAAGGAATATACCGTATGATACATTTAATAATGATACAAGAGATTTCCATTATTCATTGACAAGGTTTTGGTGTAATGATACTAAAACAAATATACGATTGAACAATCTCTATTAGGGCTGCATGATATAGGAACAAGTTGATGTTGTGATATCATTGTTTTTTCTTCAATATATTTTGATATGAAAAAATATACAGGAAGTTTCACAATAAATAAAGAATAAAGATATTCTGAACAATATGGTACTTTTTACTCTGAAGACTTTCAGTTTTGCACCTTTTGGGTAGGGGATTTTCTGGTACAGTTTCAGTTCTGTTTTTGTGCAAAATTCTTTTAGGGTGGAACGACATTTGGTGATGACGTCTCAGGTTCCGACCTTAACCATTGTTCCCTGAGAAGGGAATGAGACGCTGCATCTGAAGTAGCGATGGAGCCTCTGCATGATTGCCTCTGAAGCACTTGTTTAATCACTCATTAGTGGAAAATGTGGTTAAGGTTGTAACCTGAACTGTTCCCTTTCAATGGAACTCACGCTGCGTCAAAAGTAGAGATGCTATATGAATGATGATATACATTATATGCCATATTGACAACTGCCTGTACTAGTGTGAATCATGTTGAGCACAGCTTTGGACATAAGCAGCTGAGACCCTGGTTTAGGGTCCAGATCCGGCTGTAGAATCTGATGAATGTGTTCCCTCCAGATTAACTCCACCACCTCGGGGTGGAGTCTATAATCCCCAGGCCTCAGCCTCAACAGGTTGTCTGCTCCCTGATTTATCTAAAACACGAGGATGTACACTGCCCTCAGCAAGAGCAGGTGGATCTGGTGTAGTTTTTACCGGTAAAGTTTGCAAAGATTTATGTAGGCGACCATTGATTTGTTGTCTGTTCGGACAAGCGCAGGATGGCCCCTGCAATCTGGAAGGAAGTGTTTCAGGGCAAGAAAGACATCCATCTTCTCCAGCAACTAATGTGGCAAGACAGATGATGACCCATCCACAGACCTTGCATTGAGCGACCATAGAATCGCTCTCCAGCCTGTGAGGGAAGTCTCTTTCGGAAGCATTCTGTGACAAGGCGCCCCCAACACTGGATCCTGGGACAAGAACCAAGGTTCTTCTACAATACCAAGATAAAAATGCTTTTGCACGCAACGTTGATCAATTGTCCCTCAGGGAAAAAAGCCCTTGGTCTTAAACCACTGCAATGGTCTAATATACAGCTGGTCAAAATATATCACGTTGGATGCCTCTGCCATCCAACATAACGACAGTTACGTTCCTAACGACAGTTTCAGACTAGTTTCTGAAACTGTTTCACAGTGATGAGCTGGCCTAGCTTTATCCTCTGTTTATGACCGACATGATCGATTCCGATACGATCCGGAGACAGACATGCTTGCATCGCCATT
The DNA here is from genome assembly GCA_030378365.1 of Hybognathus amarus. Lineage (NCBI taxonomy): Eukaryota > Metazoa > Chordata > Actinopteri > Cypriniformes > Leuciscidae > Hybognathus > Hybognathus amarus. The sequence continues at coordinate 81,255 of JAQIUQ010007738.1, read as the reverse complement.
GATTCCTAAACCACCACCAGAAATGTGGTCCTCTCGATTCCAAGCTGCCATTTGATCCAAATGTGCCAGAATTCAACCAATCGTCGATATAGTTTAATATGCGAATGCGACAGCAAAGGAGAACTGCATCCCATGCATTTCGTGAAGGGTGACAACTAGAAGAACCTGATACTAGTGCTGCTTTCATCAATGAAAATTATGACTAAATATCGTTGTCAACGAACCTTTATCACGTGGCGAAATTGAGACGAAACCAACGTAAATGCTGGTCATGTGGTGATGACTATAATTAAATGTATAATGTGATATTGTTGACAAATAAAAACAAGACTAAATGTGGTTTACAAAATAATTACTATGCTAAAATGTCTCTTAATTGTCGTTGACCAAAATGAGACGAGACGAACGTTATTTCATTCTGTTTACTTGTATTATTATTATTATTATTATGCAACATTTCAGCATTCAAATAAAGTGGCCGAAAGAAGTAGGCAAAAGTAGGCATTATGCGTTCAAAGGCTATATTCAAGACATACAGGTGAAATGCAAGAAACAACAAGGCACCCAAATAGAGGCAAAAGCATAACGTTACCGGTCACAGTCAAGAAATGAATCACCGCACGTCCTGACTTAATGGAGACGGAGGCTGGGACTAACAATATCAGAGAGTATCAATACCTTAATCATCGATTAGATGACGTTATTCGGATCCTGAACTCTACCCCAGACCTAAACTTACCCCGTCACCTAACTGACGTTAAAGGTAAAGCGTCAGTTGTATGACGTCCTAGGATCGCCATATAACCGACGTTTAAGGGTACCCTAAAAGGCGCATATTGACGTATGGTCTGGGTGGGTGGGTCTCTATTCACTTCTATAATTGTTATTACAAAGCAAACGGACTACACGAGTTCGTTTGTAAACACGTTGAATTAATTAGCAGCGTGTGCTAGCGTATCAACAACCAGTATGAGAACTGAAATCATAACCTAAAACATTATAAAACGGTCTTACTACTAGTATAACTTCACAGTAAGAAGCAAGAAAGATGTGCTTGTTGATCTTTGAGGGGTTTTGCTGACTGAGGATGTCCATACAGTTTAATCCAAAGACGACACTTGTCAGGATTTGACTTCGATTTTGGGAATGGAAAAAACAGACACCCGCCTCCAACCTCTCTGGGAAATGCATATCTGTGTTACAAATGCCCCAGGCACAACGTTTAACCATATTTTTGATAAAATTACGACGGTAATAGCCTGCCGAGACCAAAAATAATTCCTGATGCATAATATCAAGTTCCATCCTTTTTTGTCCTCATTGAATATTACGATGTGTTACAGTATGTTGACTTTAAAGCCTTGACACATATTATATTATATTAACAAATTTAGTAGAACTAGTTAAAGTTATTCTCACCTATATGCCTTTAGCTGTGCAGATCAATACTGTACAGTGGAGAGTTTATTGTACTGTATCAAAGGAAAAAACGGTAAATCTTCTTCTGTAAATTGCATCTGTTGGCGAAGAAGTACTTTATTATGTCTGGTGTGATGGTGAGCCTGTAGTGTACAGTAATTATATCACGTCTGTGATGTTAAAATGCAACTTGATGTTTCCCAGTAGAGTTTAGTGTGATTAACAAAAAAACACATGCCTGCTTGATATTCAAGCAACACTTTGAGGGCTGATATTTTGTCTTTTTAGCCTTTTTTCCCATCCCCTGCCTCAAGCTTCTGTATGCTGAATATAAAACATCTTGGTCCCTGGTGTCAGCACAATTAGCTGCTAAATAAAATGCCACTCTCTGTTGTGTGTGCTGTTTTAATTATACAAACTGGGTGAATTAGTGCCCCATTTAAGTGAAATAAACAGCCATGTTTGCCAAGACAATATTTCCCCAGAGAAGTGAGGAAAGAGGGCAAATTAGCTCAGGAAATTCAAAATATCAGCACATTAACTTGGAGGTGAATCAAGAGTAGATCTCCTGGTAGTTTTCAGAAAAAAAAGAAACCTCAGATCAATAGGGCATACGTTCCTAGAGGACAATGTTATTGCTCAAAGCTTGCTCTTTCATAGCTCAGGAGACTTAATGAAGTTCTTAGTTTTGTTTAAATGTCAGCATGGTCCCAAATGTTTTTCTTTCAAATTCCTTAAAAATAAATAATAACATTGTTAAGCAGGGCCATAAGATTTTAACGACAAGCAGTGTGTCTCAACCAAATTCGCAGCTAATCAGAAAAGAGTGTAGGTAGACACTCTCTCCGCAAGCGCACTGCTGTCTCGCACTCCCAATTAAATGGATAAGTACATAATTTAGTGAAAAATAAACCATTTTAACATTATTCATTTTGTCATGCAATCAGTGTTGGGGATATCGCATCACAAGTAACACGAGTTACATAATCAGATTACTTTTTTACATCATATTTAAAATGTTTACAACAAAATACTGTTTCTGAGATACTTTTTCAAATAAGTAACACAAGTTGGGAGAAATCGTGATTAAAGGGATAGTTAATTTATTCTAAATTAATAAATTAATTTCTGATATGTTTTAGCTTACCTTACCTCAAGGGCATCCAAGGTGGTAAGGTAAGGCACGGTAAGGTAAGTTAAGTAGGTGTCTTTGTTTCCACAGTATTTTAATTTTTGACATTTTTCAACATGCCAAACCGTTCTTGTCTGTCAGTCATATAATGTAGTTATGGGGGTCATCGCGCAAACAGTGTGCAGCACTAGTTTCTGTCTGATGTCCATATTGGCGTGTTGTGTTCTCTTCTTCGCTGGGTATTGGCGCACGTGCTGTTTTGCGTCATTTCTGGTTCGTTTTATTGCGCGATTTTTCGTGACAAAACGTGGTTTGTAGACAAGATAGAATTGTTGGGTGACAGAGTTGTTGTTAACTCGTTATTTATTTGATTATTTTCAGGATTTAGACTGTACCATAGTACTGAAACAGCTCTCATTAGAGTCACAAATGATTTGGTCTTATCATCTGATCGTGGTTGTATCTCTATGTAGTGCGTTGTTAACTCGTGTAATGCGTTACCTCCTGTTGCGCATCAATCCTGTTGTGTTGTGTGGTGTGTAGTGTGATCGTGTAGTGTGAACAACTGATGCTTTTGACCATACGTCAACATCCGACATTTTAGGGCACCTTTTAACATCAGTTAGATGACGCTATCTAACCCTAAACCTACACAAGACCTGAACCTACCCGCACCATCTAACTGAGGCTAAAGGTAAAGCGTCAGTTAGTTGACGCCTGAGGATAGCGTCATCTAACTGAAGGGTGCCCTTAAACGTCGGATGTTGACAAATGGTCAAAACGTCAGTCAGATGACGTCTTGGGATGAGAATGTGTTGACTTTAACCAAAAGTAACTAAGTAGTGACTAGTAGTATCTAAGCTGTCTGCAATACGCTTGATTTTTCACAGTTTAAATGTTGAGTTTTTCACAGTTTAAAATCTTGTTTCCTTTATGCTATTTTTAAGATCTGAGGTAAATTTTCAATTGTTGTCCTTATTATAGTCACACAAAACTGAACTTTAAATGAAACAATTTAATTTTGTACAAAACACATAAGACATAACATCACACATAATCACTAAGCGCTCTGCCCGTAATATGCAGAAACAGAAACCATTTCAAAAATTGTATCTCTTGTTGCTCGTCATGGCTGGTTAAAAACTTCATAGGAAATATGGACAGATAATTGTGTGTTAAGTGTGATTGCCAATGAGATTGGAGTTTGCTTCCAATTCCAAGCAACTGCTATTAAGCTGAATGGGAATGCTGAAGTATATATATCTTCCAGTTAATTAGACCCCCAGCTTTACCCCAAACCATCACAGGTTTTCATGTTGGATTATGACTTTGATGTTAAAGCAACCTATAAATCAGTCCCAGGCACCTCAACTCTAAGGAGAAATAATTACAAAATGTTTGGAGGGACAACAGGAAGAGCTCACATAAACATACTGTCCTTTTACTGGTACGTTACAATTTCCTGTCAAGCAAACACACACTAACATGTCCTGTTTGGCCTGCAGGAAAATCAGCTTTCTTGCAAAGACTTGCCTGCCTTAACCAAAAGCAGTATTCTTCAACAAAATCCTTCACTTGAAAAACAAGACAGCTGTATAGCCGGAGAAAGAAAAAAAATCCTACGCTCTTAGACTCTAGACGGACTACATTCCAGTCCTTCCAACCTGCCAAACACATCCTTAGCGTCTCCCCAAAAATGGCACAGGTTCTGTCCCTCCGTCTCTCTCTTTCCCTTGAGCGGTGCTCAGCGTGGCTGAATCTGCGTCACGCAGATTTTCCTCTTTTGGACAGTCACTCACATTATATTCACATATCTGAATAGTTTACGCTTTATTGGCATAGCACGTACTAATGAGATTTCTCCCTGGCAGTGATGCGCTTCTCTCTGGCAGCTCAGCAGTTCCCGCTCAGATTGCACACACACAAACAGAGAGAGAGAGAGCGAGAGAAAGACTTTAGTTTACTTTAGTTTAGCCTTCAGGTTTTTGAAATGACCAGTTTAATATCTAAATTTCAGTGTTTTTTTATGGCAAGTGAGACTTAGTTCATACAATTGTTCACATTTAATTAATATTTATTTGACCACATATTAACCAAAACATTTAAATTAATTAAGTTAAAATGGTTTTGATGGTGACACATAATCGGAATATTTATAAACATATATTATAAATCATTCAATTTAATGATAGTAAATTAAATGGCTCAGTTATGAAATGACTTAAAATTAATGAATGCTTATTTTATACATTATTTGCTCATCATACTTACAAAATCATGACACCACACATGAACGTTCAAAGGTTTGGGGTCAGAAAAACTTTTGGGTACAATAAATTGATTTAAAATGATAGTAAAGATATTTATAAAAGATTTTTAAAAGATGAAAAAACCCATCACCGTATCAGTTTCTGTTTTCAGGTAGGATTTCAACATTGGTAATAATAAGAACTGTTTCACAATAATACTTTATACTATATTTTTGATTAAATAAATGTCACTTTGGTGAGCATAAGAGACTTCCGCAAACTTTTTAAATATCATATCATTTAAATAATAACAGTCTATGGTTGAGATGTTTTTATCAAGTGCATGTTATGATCATAAATCAAATGTTCAATGAGCATGTATTTCTTTGTCTTGATTTTTCTTCTAGGTTTCTTTAGTTTTGTCAGTGGTGTTTGCGTGATTATTAATATGTATCATTTAGTTTTATTATCAGCAGTATTAAAGTATAAAAACAAAAAGTATTGTATGTAAAAGAGTGTTCTACTCACTGACTTTTTCACAGTGTTACCACATGTAGGGGCCCGTTAAAATTTGTGATTTATTTTTTTGATTTTTTAAAATTTTTTGATTTACGTTTTAATGGTTAAATAACATTTTTGTAATCAAAAATCATGTCTAATTAATTTAAATCATGGAACTTATACACTCACTGGCCACTTTATAGGTACACCTGTTAAACTGCTTGTTAACACAAATATCCAATCAGCCAATCACAAAGCAACTCATTTTGGCACACGATCAGTACGATCTGCTGAAGTGCAAACTGAGCATCAGAATGGAGAATAAAGATGACTTAAGTGACTTTGGGCATGGGATGGTTGTTGGTGCCAGACGGTTTAAGTATTTCAGAAACTGCGATCTACTGGGATTTTCAAGCACAAACATCTCTAGAGTTTACTGAGAATGGTCCAAAAAGAGATATATTCAGTTAGCGGCAGTTTTGTGGTTTAAAATGCCTCGATGTCAGAGGTCAGAGGAGAAGGCCAGACTGGTCCAGCTGATAGAAAGGCAACATTAACTCAAATAACCACTTGTTAAAACCGAGGTTTGTAGAAGAGCATCTCTGAACACACAACATGTCGAACCTTGAATAGATGGGCTACAGCAGCAGAAAACACACTGGTGTCACTCCTGTCAGATGAGAACCTCAAGCTACAATTCACACAGACTCACCACAATTAGACAATAGAAGATTGGAGAAATGTTGCTTGGTCTGATGAGTCTTGATTTCTGCTGCAACATTCAGATGGTTGGGTCAGAATTTGGCGTTAACAACATGAAAGCATGAATCCATCCTGCCTTGAATCAGCGGCTCAGGCTGCTGGTGGTGTAAAGATATTTTCTTGGCACACTTTTGGCCTAAAGCTTCGTTTAAACACCACAGCGCACCTGAGTATTGTTGCTGATCATGTCCATCTGATGGCTACTTCCAACAGGATAATGCGGCATCACAAAGCTCAAATCATCTCAAACTGGTTTCTTGAACATGTTCACTTCACTCAAACGACCCCCACAGTCTCCAGATCTCGATCTACTAGAGCAGCTTTGGGATGTGGAGGAACAGGAGATTCACATCATGGATGTGCAGTGACAAATCTGCAGCAACTGTGTGATGCGATCATGTCAATATGGATCAAATTCTCTGAGGAATGTTTCCAGCACCTTGTTGAATCTCTGCCATGAAGAATTACGGCACTTCTGAAGGCAAAAGAGGAGGGGTACTAGCAAGGTGTACCTAATAAAGTGACCAGTGAGTGTACAATTCAACAATAATTTATTAACAATTAACTATTTTGGGCACTATGAAGTAAGGAATAATTGACGACAGGCCGTTGAATTATTAGAAAAATAATGCACACCCGAGGTGGTAATTCGGTCACGACGCGAAGCGGAGTGGCCGTTACACCTCCGGGTGTGCATTATTTTTCAGATAATTCAATGGCCTGAAGTCAATTATTCCACTTATACTACAGTTACCACACCTCAAAACATTGTTCAGATGATTCATATTAAGACGTTTGTCAAGTTTTTGACATTAAAGCGCTCTTGTATGTAGGACTAATTTCTTACGCATCTAATCCCTCGCCTCCGTTGCTAATTTCAAAACGTCCTTTTAGAGGTATAACGTTAGTAACGGAGGTTTGAGCCACTGATAGCAGACTAATGTAATGATGGGGACACACTTACAATTCGCTGAAATATTCGAAGACCGACGACTTCCATCGACTGTAGCAGGTCCTACTAATCACCAACTGTGAACACATCAACACAGACTGAACGCGCGTTTGGGCATGATCAGTCAGAAGTATTAAATTACACTCATAACTGCCGTAGGCCTAAACTAGTTTGTCCCGGCTTATGCAGTTATTAATGCAGTTATTAGAGAGAGAGAGAGAGAGAGAGAGAGAGAGAGAGAGAGAGAGAGAGAGAAGACGTTGAAATAATGAGACAGAAAAGCATGCGTGTCAATATTATTTATTTATTTATTAACTTCGTTTTAATTAGTTCGTTCATTATTGTTTTCTATAATTGACAGTAGATAACCCAATAAATGAAAAACACAAAGCCCTTTTAACAAGTAAGCCTATCAATAATTATTTATTTGTTATATTATCTGGAATAATTACGAAAATCCGTGCAGCAGGACTATTAATTTATTTATATGTTCAGTTTAATTTTCTATTTAGCCTATTAAAGATAGGACTATACTTTATTTATTAAAATTAAACTGTATGTGTTGATTGTGGGGTTAGACATTGAAAATTGCAGATCAAGCGCATGGGGCTGTATGTCTTCTCTTGCTATGAATTGAATCCTAACTCCGCGCAGTGATATGGAACTGTAATGTGGTTCAAACTTGCCTAAAACTACTTTAGCCGTGCGGTTCCCTGAAAATAATTGCACACCTTTAGAATGTTCTCAACCAATCAGAATCAAGCATTCAACAGCCCTGTAGTATAAATCTATTTAAATGATCTATAATTCCATTTTTATGATTAGATTCTATGATTCCGCCCTACATGTGTGTCCCTAAATGTCTTTCATATCACCCACTGCTGTAGCGTCTCTTGGCTGTTCTGCAGTCTAGCACTCCTTATAAGATTCCTGTTCCCTCTTACTTGTTTTCCTTGGCATTCCCTAGCCGACAATCATTGGCACAGATGCTCATGATATCACGCCTGGCATGAGTTATCAGCCCATGTCACTTTCCATCCCTGTCGCACTGTCTAAAGTGCTGCGGCCAACATGTCAAAACATATCTGTCTCCCGCGGTGTGATCACGATGACACAATCATTTGCTCGAGGAGACAAGCGGCTTAAAGAGCCAGTTGTCGCAGCGACATGTCCCTGTCGGAGGTCGTGACCCTCCCTCAGAGTTACGGTCCTGTGGGTAAATAGTGGCCCGGGCCTTGTGCTTTACTGTGTCCTGTCACTGTAGGGGTAGTCGAGTTTGACTCTCTGTGTGGTTCTCAGATGCTGCCCACCATTTGCTTGAGGAAATCATATATTTGCATAGTGTAAAAATTGGCATTCCATCTAATTCTGTTCACTTTGAGAGTAGCACTCATTGCCTGAGGCAGATGCGTGTGTTAAGCTTGTAGATGTTGGTTTGTTTTAAGTGTGTGAAACGATTAGTGTTGATATGCATGTGTTGGTGTTCTTGTAATCTATGTCTTTTTGTGCGTGTGAATGTTTCATGCAGGCCCATGGTTGAAGAGCAGGTTGTATGACAGGTTTTACAGAGAATTTCTTAGCTGCTGTTTTTTTAACGTCTTTGTTTGTCATGAACCCATGGTGCAATATATTTCACTGCATTTTTTTATTTTAACTCGTTAAAATGTATTTGGAAATGCATTACATATAGAATCCATACAGGCACAGCCTCTGAATACATCTCTATTACATACACTCACCTTTTAGGATTATTAGGAACACCTTACTAATACTGTGTTTGACCCTGTTTTGCCTTCAGAACTGCCTTAATTCTACGTGGCATTGATTCAACAAGGTGCTGAAAGCATTCTTTAGAAATGTTGCCGAATATTGATGAATGTCGGGCCATTTTAGTACAGTGAACTCATTGTCATTTTCAAAAAACCATTTAGCAATGATTTGAGCTTTGTGACATGGTGAATTATCCTGCTGGAAGTAGCCATCAGAGGATGGGTACTGATGGCCATTTAGGGATGGACATGGTCAGAAACAATGCTCAGGTAGGCCGTGGCATTTAAACGATGCCCAATTGGCACTAAGGGGCCTAAAGTGTGCCAAGAAAACTTTCTCCACACCATTACACCACCACTACCAGCCTGCACAGTGGTAACAAGGCATGATGGATCCTTGTTCTCATTCTGTTTACACCAAATTCTGTCTCTACCATCTGGAGGTCTCAACAGAAATTGAGACTCATTAGATTAGGCAACATTTTTCCAGTCTTCAACTGTCCAATTTTATTGAGCTCTTGCAAATTGTAGCCTCTTTTTCCTATTTGTAGTGGAGATGAGTGGTACCCGGTGGGGTCTTCTGCTGTTTTAGCCCATCCGCCTCAAGGTTGTGTGCGTTGTGGCTTCACAAATGCTTTGCTGCATACCTCGGTTGTAACGAGCGAGTGGTTATTTCCGTCAAAGTTGCTCTTCTATCAGCTTGAATCAGTCGGCCCATTTCTCCTCTGACCTCTAGCATCAACAAGGCATTTTCACCCACAGGACTGCCGCATACTGGATGTTTTTCCCTTTTCACACCATTCTCTGTAAACCCTAGAAATGGTTGTGCGTGAAAATCCCAGTAACTGAGCAGATTGTGAAATACTCAGACCGGCCCGTCTGGCACCAACAACCATCCCACGCTCAAAATTGCTTAAATCTCCTTTCTTTCCCATTCTGACATTCAGTTTGGAGTTCAGGAGATTGTCTTGACCAGGACCACACCCCTAAATGCATTGAAGCAACTGCCATGTGATTGGTTGATTTGATAATTGCATTAATGAGAAATTGAACATGGTCCTATAATAATCCTTTAGGTGTGTGTGTGTGTGTATAATTATATATATACACACACATTTATTAGATATTTTTATTATTATTATTTCCAAAGATGAAAATTGAATGTAATTGAAAAGGCAACATCCAAATAATCATTTATATTTTTAACAAAAGCAGTATTTTTTAATTACAGACCATATAATGATTTGCTATATATAATTCAGTAGTGTTACTTTAGTATCATTGAGATATGATTGAAATTTTATTAATATTTTTAATTAGTTTTTTATATTTTCAGATATTTCTTTTTTTGTTAAAGGTTTAATAATTGTGTTTTTTTTTATTTGTGTAATTTTAGTCTTTTAAACAATGTCTATATAGCTTTTATAAAAAATGTATTTCAACTTTAGTTATTTTAGTACATCAACTTAAAATTCAATTTGCAACTAGCTAAAATATATTTTTTTAAATATTTAAATATTTTGATGATATTATTTAACTAATAACCCTTTAAAATTGTATAACAAGATTCATGACCTAATATTCATTATTCAAAAATTAAATTTTGCCTTGAAAATAGTAAAATGTGTTTTCATATTAAAACATGTTTAAATCATCAAGTTAAAGATGTAATGTTTTTTTTATGTATGTAACCAACATGAAATTAATACAAAGATTACAGTGACTCAATACAATAGTTCTAATGAAAGAATCCAAAGATTACAAGAACTTAATACAATAATAATACCATTTAAACTGTAGTGCAAGCCTTTTATCATGAGCAGGTGTCCGGTGAACCTCTTGAAATAAACCAGACAGCATTTTTTAGAGCAAGTTGTCATTAATATTTTAGGGTAGATGTCATGACTGTATTCACCTTTGGTTCAACTAGGAGCTTCAAAAGACGGACTTATTTTATGGGTTACCATCATAAAGCCCAAGGAGTTTTACCTGCACACATGGATGACGTTGGGGAATTCATTGTTCCCTGCCGGCGGAGGGTTGATCAGGGTTCAGGGGCATGAATGGAATGTTTCTCTGTTGGGCCCCGGAGGGCAGATTTACTGAGGTGGAGCTGTGTCCTACTAACAACAAAATTTACTACCACCACTCACCAGAACGCAAAGCAAAGCAAAGAAAAGAAATTGTATATACAATGGCTCATTACAAACTATTCGGACACTTTAGACACAGTTAGAAATCTCTGAATGTGATTGGATTAGATAACAAAATATCAAACCAAGTTGCTTTTTTTCTTAACAGAAAGAACACTTAAATAAAAGATGTTTGCTGGTTTTAAATCATGATAAATAAATATTCTGTTTTATTAAGTGCATACTAAATAAGCTAATACTTCTTATCTGGTGGGAAAAACACCAAAAACAATTCTACTCATTAGTTCAAACATACACTTTTAGACTTTATTTGGAACCCCTAAAATGTTCTATACAGAACCTCAGGGTTCTTTGTAACCAGGAAAAATGTTCTATATGGAACCTTTTGGGTTCCTTCATTATCATTTGTTTTGTCCTTTCCGGATGTTTTCATATTATTGACAAAGACCCTAAAATGTATTTATGAATGCATGTGAATGATCACAAAATTCAAGATATGGGGGTTAGAAAATGTATGTATTTATATAAGTTTATGTAGTTAATCAATATCATATCGAAGAGTGCCATTTCAGTTTTTCTCCTCCAAAAATCAGCATGAGTAAAATGTGATATTAACTTACTACAACAGTTTAATAAACAATAATTTAATTCCAAATGCAAAATGTTGCAGAATAATGTAATATATGAATGAATAATAGCCTATAAAGAACCTCTGTGCCAAAAGGGTTCTTTCTTGTCATTATAGAACCTGTTTTAGCATAAAAGTTTCTTTGGAGTTGAGTAAAGAACCCTATGTTTCATATATATGACTTTACTAAGGCGAATATGCTATACTGAATCCCTCCTGGCAGAAGTACAGTAATACTGCGGATGCTCCTGCTCGGACCACTGGAGGGCAGTATCAACCTAACGGTAAAGCAGGAGTTAATGGCTTTATGTGCTATAGTACAGATGTTTAGATGACATGTCTTTCTGTCACTCAATGTGTGTGATATATATAATTGAGAATAATGAGAAATACAAATAAAACTTTTTAAAAGACAGAAGCATGTGAGAAAATATTGAAAAAGTGACATTCGCTTTAAATAGTATCTGTATAAATGAAAGTACAACATCCTTATTATTCCAATGCAAAAACATCTCGTTAACGTTACTACAAACTTGCATTGCAGTGATAAGAACGAGAATGTGTGGGGAAAAAGACTTAATTAAGAAAATAATGTCACCATGCAGAACAACTCAATGGTCACACAAATAGGTTTCTTCAATTTCTTTATGCAAAAAATAATTGACTTCTTTTATTTTTTGGTGAGATTTGACCTGAACATGTTTACGTAAGATTCACGTAAATAAAGGTGGAAGGAAATAAACACATTATGTTAAATTAGGCAAAACTTCCAAAATTACATGCACTGAATCTTGATCAAATTTCCAGAATTATTGGTTTAGTAATTTCCTGATATGTTTGTTTAAGAATGCTTTGAATTGCACCTTATTGACCACTGTTGAAATCAATGTTACACGTTTCAAAGAAGACTTATTTATTTTTCTTACACAGTGATTTAGGCATGTTAAATGCCCACGGCAGCTTCTGTAGAAACTGAGTACAGAGGATAAAGAGATTCAAATAAAGGAATCACAGAAATATTTGATTCCAGTTCAAACCAAATGATGCTTAAGTCTGATGAATTAATAAAATGGTGGCAGATGGGTCCCTGGAGCACTGTGTGTGTGTGTGTGTCTCACGAAGACCCTTAAAAAGGATCGCTACAGTTGCTTGAGATTAGAAAAGGCAAGGTGTGTACCATGAGGCATAACTGCATGAATAAAATATGAATGTCTCTGTGCTTACAGCTTTGGGGTCATTATCATCTCCATGAGCAGCATCAGCTTCATGCCAGACTAGGCTTTATGTTGTCATCTGAACACCTTTAATCTCAAGAGGAGAAAACAGTGGTTTTGAGAGCCAATTAAGCACCTTTGGGAAAAAAAATGATTGAACTTTGATTTATGAAGCAATGTCGAGAGATTATGAAGCTTCTATCAGGTCACTCGCGATCTGAGTGTGATCGCTCTTATGTCCAAGTACCTTCACTACGCTTCTTGCAAACCTCTGATTTCAGTGTGTAACTCATTCCACATGCGCATCATTCATCTTGTTGAGGAGAGCTAAGTGAGCTTTTCGGTTAAAAAAATCCCACAGACTTGAGTCAGAGAAGGGACCAGATGGCTTGTCTAGAGACTTTAGGCTGGGCTTATTTGACCTGGGCCATTCAGAACACACCATTCCCATAGAGTTTTATTTTCCCCCCAAATTCATTTGAATTTTTCTGGATTCGGTTTTAATGGTTTAATTAGATATTAATAATCAAAAATGATGTCTAATCGATTGAATTCACCAAACTTTAAAGTCTTCCATGTGGGGAAAATTAAGCTTAATGATGTTATGTCTATGTGGTGTTTTTAGTAGTTCACTTAAAAAAACAAAAAAAACTTTTGCTGATAATTTATTCACCCCATGTCATCCAAGATATCCATGTCATTATTTTTTTCAGTCCAAAAGAAATTAAGGTTTTTGATGAAAACATTCCTGGATTTTTTTCCATGTACCGTATTTTCCGCACTATAAGGCGCACCGGATTATAAGGCGCACCTTCAATTAATTACCTATTTTAGGACATTTTTCATAAATAGGGCGCACCGGATTATAAGGCGCATAAGATACTGCGGTCAAACGTTTGACTGGGTTTGCATTATGCATCCACTAGATGTGCTAAAGGGAATGTAACGAGTGCGCGGCGCTGGAGGTGAGGCGTTTATTTAGTAAGCATGAGCGCGCTGGGGCGGGCCGGGCACGTAACTTGCATTCACAACTCCAGGTAGACCTATCGCACACCAGACGCACACTTTCTCATCAGTGTATGGCCAGCAATATTGTAATGTTTAATGACATTATGATATGAAGATAATGTCTGTTCTGTGTTATGATTGTACTGTACAATTAAATACAATCGTTGCTGAGTCTGCAGTCTGAAAACTTTACCTCAGAGCATCCGTTAACTGAATGAATTGAAAATCTCACCTGAAAAATCCAATAACATCAGCAATTGTCATTTAAGCAGCTGATTTCTATAAATGAATGCAAAACTAAATATATATTGCAGCATAGGGCAAAGTCAGGATCCATCAGCAACGATTTGAGACAAAAAAAATAAATTTTATATAAAACTATGTAAATGGCGCTCTGTGGCGCAGCAGGATTTTGAAAACGGTCCTGAGCTGTTGCTGGGCACCGTGGTGCCGCCGGTGTGTGTACACTCATAGAGAATAATGCGTTCGAATTTTAAAGATGTGGTTTCTCGTCCGGTGTGTGACCTTAAGATGGACAGGAGCGCGAGTTCGCAGGAGAATTTAATAACGCGGAGCGTTGTTAACCAATTGATCCATATATAAGGCGCTCTGGATTATGGCGCACTGTCGTTTTTTGAGAAAATTAAAGGCTTTTAAGTGCGCCTTATAGTGCGGAAAATACGGTAATTCACTTTACTGGTAACCAAACGGTTCAAGGTCCAAGCGACAGTTTTAGTGCAGCTTCAAAGGGCTTTAAAACAACTCCAGACAACGAATACGTTTCTCATCAAGCGAAACGAACGGTCATTTAAAAAATAAATAAAAAAGTTTGAGTTTTATAAGCACAAACGCTTGCCTTGCTCTGTTCTGTGATGAGCGTTCTTGACTTTCCTGTTCAAACTCGTTCATCATCAAAATGAACAAATCTTTTTTTCGTGTCATTTGGTCGAATCAACGAATGAAATGAACGAATTGACTCGGAAAGAGATTTTTTCATTTTGATGAACGAGTTTGAACAGGAGAGTCACGAACGCGCGATCACAGAACAGAGCGAGGCGAGCATTTGAGCTTATAAAACTTAAACTTTGTTATTATTTTTTAAATAAAATTTCGTTTCGCTTGATGTAACACAGTCTCATGCCAATTCATCATAAAACTGACGTCTTGGGACGTCTTTTGACCATTCGTCAATATATGCCTTTTTCAGGGCCCCCTTAAACGTCAGTACATGACGATCCCGGGTCGTCATACAACTGATGCTTTACCTTTAACGTCAGTTAGGTGACGAGTTGGGTTTAGGGTTAGGTTTAGGTCTGGGGTAGAGTTAGGATCCGAGAACGTCATCTACTGACGTTTAAGGGGGCCCTAAAAAGGCATATATTGAAGAATGGTCAAAAGACGTCCCAAAACGTCAGTTATATGACGAATTAGGATGAGACTGCACTGCTTGATAAGACCCTTATTAATCGTCTGGTGTCGTTTAAAGCCCTTTGAACAGTTTGCAGTTTGCGCTGAAACTGTCTTTTGGACCTTGAACCGTTTGGTTCCCATTAAAGTACATTATATTATGGAGAAAAATCCAGGAATGATTTCATCAAAAACATTAATTTCTTTTCGACTGAAGAAAGAAAGACATGGGCAAGTGAAGTGAACTACTCCTTTAAGACAAACCATGTGTAAATGCATAAGTCAAAACCAATCAGCTATATTTTTCTCTTAATATGAAAAATCCGGTGGATTTAGCAATATAGCGGGTGAATGATGTATATTACAATGTTATGATGAACCATACGCCTTGATATCACGGACGTTCTGAGTTGTTCAAAGTTTTCCTGATGATTATTAGAAGGCAGACTGATATGGCGAATGAGACCATGGTTTGTGTAACATTAGCAACACATTATTAGCGGTTTGATCTGACGTTGTAAAGAGCAACACCATTGTGCAGCGTTTACCTCAGTAAATTGGCCAAGTGAATCTCTGAGCTGGAGTGAGTGGAGGCGGGGATAATTAGCATATTCATGAATCTGCAAAGCAAGGGTTTAGCATTACATTCAAGCTATTTGAAAAATTTTCCCCAGAAAATGTCATCTGTTTTAATTTTTCTGTGTTTTAGGATTTAATCATAAACAATCAAAAACATTGGAAATCTAGTGAATACATTAAATTATTCTTTAAATTATATTTTTTCCCTAACACAGTACAGCACAACAGATGTGTACTGTTTAATTAAAAAAGTTTGATGTTGTATTGTATTTCTTAATTTTTTTTTGATAAATTGTATCGTCATTACTACTTTTAGTTATACTGTACAATATTACTATATTAGATGTCATAATTCTAAGTTAAACCAAACTTTTTTGGGGGGCTTGATCTGACAATATCTGACAATATTTGATCAAATAAAGTGGTAGTGACTCTTCATGTGTTCATGTCCTCATATAGTGAAAAGATGAAAACACAACAGTCCTCAAGTGTGCTTCACTGTAAAACATATTTTCATGATTTGTAATCACAACATTTTTTCTTTTGTTAAATCAACTTAGATCATCTTCATTGTATTAACTCAATTTTTCCATTTCAATTAACTTAAAATTTGAAGGCAACCAGATTGCTTATTTTTTTAAGTTAAACCAACAATATTTTTTTACAGTGTGGTAAACCAAACTTCTGCTCATTCACACCAAAATATACATATTTAAATAGCAGTCCTTTTGCGCTTTAATAATCAAACAGCGATATAAAATAGTGTCTGTGAATAAGTATTCGGCCCTACTTTTGATTTATTCATTACAATTAACCGTTAATCAATTTCATGACATTTTGCATTATAAAATAAATGACACTTTTATGACTGCATTAATTTTCTGCATGGTGTAAAACGGTGAACACCGTAGCACCTAGGCTAAAAGTAAGCATTACCACTCATGTTTTCTTGAAAAAAATGTAAAAAATGAAATGGTGCTATTTCCCAGAATGCACACCGCGATTCCCCACCTCGTTAGAGAATGCTGGGAATTCGGAGGTGGCGTCTTTCATGGCTGTTTTTATAAGTGCGCTGGAATGTTCGACTTTGGCCAAAAGTGAAGCTGCCTTAACGACAGATTAATGTCTCATAGACTACTTATTTATTTGGTGACAGCAAGAGTGTTTAAGTATGTCACAAAGCATCAAGATTAAAATCCCCCCGTTAGTCTCGTCTCGTTTTCTGAGTCTGAATAATTGAGTTGGAGTTTGGAGTTGTGCAACACTGCCGGTCAGGTTCAGCTGGGACACAGGGTGCCGTATAGACGAGGAAAAAAAGGCGCAGGTCTGCTGCTGTTTGTCTTACTAATGTGCATGCAGCAACTGGACTCCTGGCTTTTCCTGCCCTGCCAAAACATGGGAACAGGCAGCATGGTTGGAGGGGATATTTATTTATTCATTTCCCTGCGGCTCTGTGGTTTCATGAGACACGGCTACTCTTGGCCAGACCTCTCTCCCCTGACCCGTTCTCACCGTGCTCAGAGGGCTCCTGCCAGATCCTTCAGATCACGGCTTCACACACGTACACGCATGCAAACCGTCTTCTCCCATTAATGGCACGCTGGTAGTTTCGGAAGCGAGTGATTCGTCACTTCGGTGTGTTGCTGTGTGGAGTTCATTCATGGTTTGTTTTGATTGGTGATGCACAGTACAAAATGTGTGTGCTGATACCTATATCAGATGACTTAGATAGTTTAGTGGTTATCTTGCTTCTAAACACTATTAATGACACTTTAACTGTACCACACAACTCAGTTTTCTTGAGCCACAGACAGATTTGGTGCATGTCTTGGATTGTTGCATCAGCTATACCACACTAAAATACAATTTAATTAATGAATAATTAATTATTTATAATTATTTATGTGTGTGTGTGTATATATATATATATATTAGTGCTTTCAAACGATTAAAATATTTAATCGCGATTAATCACATCAATGTCATAGTTAACTCGCGATTAATCGCACATTTTTATCTATTCTATATATCTTTTGATTTCTTTTTGTTACATTATTTTTCTCATTTTAATGCTCTTATCAACATGGAAAAGTGGATTGGCTTGTTTAGTGCAAATGTTTTTTTATTATTGAAAATAACATTGGAATAGTGTTAAATTTCACACTATATAAATAATCTCTCACACAATGTAACACTGTCTACCAATAAAAGGGTGAAAAAAATACTGACAGGTCCTAATATTGACGAGGGGTGGAGAATTCGCATCAGCTGTGTGTGTGCTTGGCCATTATCAAGTGATGTTTCAGACTGGACGTGCTGTGATGATGATAGCTCAGTTCACAACGACAAAACACACAGATCACTTGGTCTTGTCAATGGGAACTTTTTAAAAGTAAACTTTCCAATTCAGAATCTTAGGGCATCCATTTCGGTGTCTCGCGCTCGTCATCCACTCAAAACGTAATGTTACTATTTGGCCGGCTCGCAAGCCCAAACGAGTGTGTGCGGCACAAAACATCCTCGCGCTGCGCTCTGAAACCCATTCATTTCAATGGCTTGCGCCGCGCGAGGACGTTTTGTTGCTTCTTCGAACCAAAGAGCAAGCGCATCTAGCTGAGATTGGAAACAAAACAACAGGCATGCCACAAACACACGTTTCGGCTTTGAGTGGATGACGAGCGCGAGACGGCAAAATGGATCAGGACGCATGCCGCGTCCTGTTGCAAAAGCATGTGACAAAAAGACCGTTAATTCGCGCGATAAAAAAATTAACGTCGTTAAAATGGGTTTGCGTTAACGCCGTTAATAACGCGTTAAACTGACAGCCCTAATATATATATATATATATATACACACACACACACACACACACACACACACACACACACACACACACACACACACACACACACACACACACACACACACACACACACACACACACACACACACACACACACACACACACACACACACACACACACACACACACACACACACACACACACACACACACACACACACATAAATAATTATATATATATATATATAACAATTTGGCAACTTTTTAAAGTAAACTTTCAATTCAGAATCTTAATTGTCATCCATTTCATCATCTCGTGCTCGTTATCCACTCAAAACGTAATGTTAACTAACTATTTGGCTGGCTCGCAAGGCCAAACTTCTGTGTGCGGCGTGCCTGTTGTTTTGTTTCCGGTCTAGCTAGATCAGCTTGCGCTTTGGTCCGATGAAGCAACTTAACATCCTTGTGCGGCGCAAGCCATTGAAATGAAGGGGTTTCTGAGCGCAGTGCCGCATCATGTTGCAAAAGCATGTGAAAAAAACAACAAAGTTTGCTAGCCCAAAAGACTGTTAATCGCGCCATAACACATTTTTACGCTGTTTAAATGGGTTTGCATTAACGCCGTTAATAACGCGTTTAACTGACAGCCAAAATATATATAGCTAAAAAGGTAAGATTTTTTTAATGTTTAAAAAAAAAAGTCTCATGCTCACCTAGGCTGCATTAATTTGGTTAAAATAAATAAATAAATAAATAAAAACAATAAAAAAGAAATAGTGTTAAATATTATGACAATTTAAAATAACTGTTTTCTATTTGAATATATTAAAAAAATTAGTGAATTAAGAATAAAAATTAAGAATAAAATTTAATTTATTCATGTGATCATCATTACTCCAGTCTTCAGTAAGACACATGATCCTTCAGAAATCACTCTAATTGTCGGCACACTGCCTCCGAAACTTTCGTCCGGCATAAAAAAATTCGGATTTTCTGCATTTTTCCACAGCCGTAGCAAGCATTTTGAGAGGTGTTTTGACAATTCAGAGCCACCGCATGACAAATACTAAAAGACACATACGAAAATGTCATACTCAGAGTGCAAGGACCTTTATTTGGGTGCTTTTATACTGTACTTTTATATCAAGTAAAAGCATAAGCATAAGAGACTTACAGATCCCAAATTTTTGAACAGCAGTGTACTGTATATGTGCGTGTTGTTTTCTTGAAAGAAGCTAAAAAACCTTCTTATATATATATATATATATATATATATATATATATATACATATTTATATATATATAGGCCTATATATATATTTATATATATATATAGGCCTATATATATAGTGTGTGTATATATATATATATATATATATATACTTTATATATAGAAGAGCCGTTTGACAGTGGAGATGTTCTCAGCTGGTCTTCTCCAACAGTTTCTGTGGTGGTCTCGCAGGTCAGAGGCAGGGTCACCCGAGAGAGCGATGCATCGCTGCGTCTGTAAAGCAGAACGGGTCTCTGTGATGCGATCCTATTCACACCTCCGTCTCCATTCACGAGCTGTACCCCGTGTTCTCCCCGCAAGGTCGTCCTCACAGGACACACGCCATCAGTGGAACACACAGACTACATTTACAAACCTGCACATGCCACAAAGATGCGTTATTTAGACTTATATTTAGCCCTCAGTCATACTTAATCTCAAAAGGGCCGGCATATCTCGCAAGCTCTAGGCCTATCCTGACAAAAGTCAAAAGTCTTTATGAAATCAAAATTTGACTTGATAATTTTTTTTTACAGTTTATTAGAAATAATTCATCAATTCATTCCAGAGGCTGTTTAACTCGCCTATTCGTCACAATAGGGACGATAAATTAAACTTATATTGCCCAAAATATATTAAGTGGGCTATTGCAAATGTTGACTGGACAAGTAAAAAAAAAAATTAACACATTTTGCTTAGAAAACATTTTTAACATTTACCCTGTTTACACGTCAACGATGTACTAAAAGCTGTTTTTTTTTTCATTTAGCATTTTCATGTACAGACGTCAACATTGTCCAAATAATCCCTTTTCACACAAATCCGTGAAAACAACTAAAAGCGTTTTATCCTGCTGCCAGGCCAGTAGTTGGCGATGTTCCTTTGTAAAGAAACACCTATCCACTTTATTCCTGACTACCTTACTGCGTTTTGAATTATGGGAGGCACTTCCGGTTTGGGGAACTTCCATTCAAAAAGGCTAAAACGAATCATTTCAAATCATAAGGTTGCCATACAAATAAAGCTGATCTGTCATAAACTGTCAATTTTCCTTCATGATTTAATTTCAGACATCATGAGAATAACGTTATTGGTATTTTAACATGACAAGAATATCTATGGCAAGAGCTCTTTTCAGTCGCTGCTTTCTTTTCTCTTGATGATTTTATTTTTTTCCTTTGCAATCTGCTGTAAAAGTATGAAAAAGGACACCATATACCGCACATTTATGGTCTGTTCTCCTGAATTTAATTTACGATATTCCATTAATAATTCACTAGAATGCATGAATAATATCTCGTTATTCTCCTCAAATCTTTATGTCCCTTTCCAGGTTTTTTCTCACAGGTAAATGCAATTTATCTGTCAAAATGGCGGGAATCACTTTGATATAGTCACGTAATGCTGAAGTTAATGAACATTTTTGGTTAAGGCTTGTTATTCAATACATATATTTGCCTACTACAGTGATATTTAACCAAAGACTTGTGCATATGGGGCCATTTTTGGTCTGTTGAAAGTACCTGTTGATTCTTTTATACTTTTGAAATTTTATTTTAATGTTCGATGGTTGAAGGGTGAGTCAATTAAAGGGTTAGTTCACCCAAAATGAAAATTAAGTCATTAATTACTCATGCCCATGGTGTACCAACCCTGTAAGACCTTCGTTCATCTTCGGAACACAAATTAAGATATTTTTAATTAAATTTGAGATAGGGCTGCACGATTTGGGGAAAAATGACATATTGCGATTATTGAGGTCAACATTGCGATTGCGATATGCGATTGTGATATAATAAACAAATGGTTTTATGACTCAACTTGCTTGGTTCTAAAGTCAAATGCACACACAGATTAGTGATAATTCTGTATATTAATGTGTATTTCTCAACTCAAACTAGCAACAACAACTAAATAATTGATAATAGGGATGCACGATATAGGATTTTGGCCGATATTCGATATGCCGATATTTTCAAACTAATTTTGCCCGATGCCGATACCGATACCGATATATTTGTATTTTTTAAGTGCAAAAAAGCTTTTTAAAGCTTCTATTAAAGTTCTCAGTCAAGACCAGTGAGTGATTTCCTCTGTGTTTTGTTGTTTTATTAATATGAACGGGATCGTTCTCCCAAAAAATTAAATTGTCATAATTTACTACTCTCTCAAGTTTCTTTCTTCTGTTGAAATTATAAAAGTTATTTGGAAGAATGTGGCTAACCAAACAGTTGCTGTACTCCAGTGACTTCCATAGTATATTTAAGCACAAGAAATAAATGAATATAGGTTTGGAACAACATTAGAGTGAGTAAATAATGACAGACTTTTTATTTCTGGGTGCAGTATGTCTTTAATAACAAGCGGCAGCATATTATTACTGTCTCTTTAAGAACTGCACGTGATGCGTCTAATATACACGCATTTGACAAGCAGATTTTCTCTGTTTGCTTTCACTTTAGACATAACCAACTTTGTTTATGTAAACCTTGTGTGTATTTGACCGTATCACCGCAATAAGACTCGGAAGATTAGTCCCGTATGCAGACGCTGTGACAGGCTTTTAGTTCCTTTGAGCGTCGGGGTGAACGCGCTCAGAAAAAGGATATTAGAACAGCGCATCAGCTCAGCACGTGAATGATATGTTTACCTAGCAAGACTTTGACGCACATGCAAATAAAGAACTTTTGTGAATTGCGGTGTCCCGTGAGTGTAAAGGGTGTCGCACACCGGACGAGAAGCGCTGCGTGCGTCTGGGACAACTCCAGGTAACTGATTCGTACATCGGACACTGCATTTCTCATCAGTGTATGGCCAGCAATATTGTTATGTTTAATGACATGAAATGATGAAGATAATGTATGTTATGTTATGATTGTACTGTACAATTAAATACAATTGTTGCCGAGTCTGCCGTCTGAAAACTTTACCTCAGAGCATCCGTTAACTGAGTGAAGGTGTCAGAATTGAACTGATAGAATGCACGATGGCCTACTATATTTTTCTTCAAAAGCAGATCGTGGAGAGATTTTAATCGTCCACGATCAGAAACCGTGAGACGCACGCACACCCCTAGTTGGAAGTTTAATTTGCTGGCGCTCATGCTTCGTTCGTGGTCGTCACGTGCGCATAGGAAACACACCACCCAATCGGTAAGGCTCATCGGCAGAATATCCATATTTGGCCGATGCCGATGATGGTCATTTTAAGCTTTTATCTGCCGATACCGATGTTGTCCCGATATCATTCGTGCATCCCTAATTGATAACACCTATAATGATCAATAAACCGTTGATGTCACTCTGGATAAAAATGAGGACACCCCCCACATTTTAATTGGTAATTATAGCCATCCAGCATTACAGTAATTCCATCATTACAATTGAAAGCTATCAACTTTTAAAATATTTATTAGCCTTAAAAAAAGAACAGCTTTTGAATTAAGTAAACTTCAAACAATCCTCACATTGCCTAAACCAATAATAAATGCCATATTTATCTGTGCCCTTATAGGATATTGAATAAAGTAATCAAATAGTCTCCGCTGCATGAATTATAAATTATATATATAGACTAATCCTTATTAAAGTTACAAAATTCATATTAAAGTAATTTTCTCGATAAGTTTATTTTATACGAGTAAGTTTATCATGCGATCAGAATACTTTTGTGCAAAAAAACAAACAAAAATAACAACTTTATTTGACTATTCCTTTTCTTCCTTGTAGGCCTGAGACGAGAGTTCAAAGATATTTCCACGACAGTAGTTGAAGGAGATTGCAGTTCTCGCGCGTGCGTCGTGGAAATCTCTTGAACTCTCGTCTCAGGCCTACAAGGAAGAAAAGGAATAGTCAAATAAAGTCATTGTTTTTGTTTATTTTTTTGCACAAAAAAGTATTCTTGTCGCTTGATAGACTTATAGTTGAGCCACTGTAGTCACTTGGAATATTTAAACATTTTCTTCGATGACTTTCTGTGCCGTCAAGTTTGTAGCCTTAAGCAGCCTATGTAGCAGTGATCCAGCTCTCAAATTTAATCAAAAATATCTTAATTTGTGTTCCGAAGATGAACAAAGGTCTTACAGGGTTGATAGTGGTACAGCATGGGGTGAGTAATTAATGACTTAATTTTCATTTTTGGGTGAACTAACCCTTTAATGACACGTTTTTAACGTATTGCGTTTATAGAGCGAGCCTTTCATTGATTGTTAACAGCTTAATGGAAGTTACACCCATAATTCACGCAAAGCATCATGGGGCGTAGGAATAAGGTGGATAGACTGAAAGTGTAATATTTATGCACATGATGTCACCGTTTTCACAAATTTGCATTGTTGTAATTTACACAGAAGCGATAACGGTATCGCTTTCAAAATTTAGTTTTTTCATGCCCCCAAACATTTTGTTGTGTAAATAAACGTCCAAAACGCATAAAAAAGTTTTCCGTTGATATCAGAAGTTGATATCGCTTTAGTGTAAACGCCCCCTTAGACTTCTGTTGTAGGTACATTACTGAAAATGCAATATTTGGATTGTTTTTACAGTCTGAGGGATGAGTTATCATAGTGTATCACAGATGCTACACATAGAGAACCGTTATAGAAACTCAACTCTGTCATTCCAGTCCCTTGGGTAGTAATGTGTTAATTTTAAGTATGTGCTCAGTCAATGTCATTTTCACACTGTCATATGCTTATAGGTGGGAAATATATAAATATATTTAAAAAAAGAAAAAAAGCTTGAATCAGTAATGTTCTCAGATGTATTGCCAGGCCATATCAATATTTGATTGTCGGAGACTCTCACCCACTTACCTGTAGGGCTCTTTCTGTTCAAGAGCCATGCAGAAATATCCCAGTTTTTTACCGTACCTTTTATGATGCATATTTTAAAGACTCACTGAGAAGTTAGTGTTGGTGTTCGTGTGTCAGAAAGCCTGCTGCTTTTTGCTCTCACTTCCAGCTGTCAGCTTGTAGATCTTTGGTCTTGTCGCTGCTTCTTTGGTTGTGAGATTGTGATTGTTTGTCTGCTAATAGCCAAAGCACAGACTTCTCAAATCAGCAACAGTCTTGTAAAGTCAAATACACAACCGTAAGATACAGCCTAATTGCTGCACACTAAACGTGTGTGCTTTGTTGGAGGTTGGTATATACTCTACGTTTGGTTTTCTACTTTTAGGGCACTGTCATTTGGGATGTAGTAATTCTCATCTCTCATACTATACTGTCAAGCATACTATCAAGCAAGTGCACACTTGATTGCACACATGCTTTCTTTGAATTCCCACATCACACACGACCTCCTTCTGATAATCAGCCCCTAGTGTGAGAGTATTGATTTCTGAAGGATGGACAGAAGAAGACAAAAACCTTTGTATTCTTTACTCAATGTCATTGTTCAAATCTGCTGGAGATCAATGGGAAGGAGGATCCATTCCTCAAGCACTTTAAGTCAGATGCAGTGTGGCATCAGTTGCATGTCTTTCTTGGGGTCAGATAGCTGATTCATCAAAGCCTGAGGGTCTAATATCAATAAACTCATCCAAAGTGAGTCCAACCGACCTCTTATGGGAGTGTCGTTTACATAGGATGACACTTTCATCTTAATTCATTGTTCATGTCTGTACCTGAAATCCATTACATCTGTGACATGTTGTTTTTACCATCACAGCTTATTTCAAATGATAAATGTCAGGGTAAGAATCTTCAGAATCAAACAGTGCAGAAGGTGTCTGTGTTAAAGTTATGACTTTTTTTTAGTTTGTTTTATCAGACGCTGCAACAAAAAATCCTGTGAACGGACATTATACAAAAGATGTAGGTACAGCAAACATTTGACTTTGAATTTCACAACAGAGACGTTTTATTCAGGCCTTTTTTATACACACTTCAGTGAACATTCAACCACATCATGGCCTTCAGTTTTGGGTTTACTAGGTAATGTGTAGTGATGCACCGATGTGAAAATTTGTGGCCAATGCCGATAACCGATATTAATATTGCTGTTATTGCCAATACCGATATTTATCGATGTCTATATCTCTGTATAGAAACACATAGCGAGGATTCAGGGCTGCACGAAATTGGTAAAAATTTACATTTTGTGATATTTTATTTTTCTGTGATATATATTGTGATTTGTGATAAAAACAATTTCACCAGATTACTTGAATATCTCTACTTGTAAAGAATGAATAATTCTAGAATGACTGGGCTGGGGTGGTTTTGTCATGGAGTAAATCTAATATTAAATAATATTAAATATATATTTAATATATTATAATATTAAATTAAACTAATATTAATAGAATGTTAATAAATGTACACTTTAATAAATGGAACCTTATTGTAAAGTGTTTCCGATTTATGTCTCTTGAGTTCAGTGCAGGACAGATCAGTTGTTTTAACCATTCATTAAAGTGAATCGGTTCAAATGAGTCATTAGTTCGCGAATCGGATGTGTCATTAACGGAGCACGGCACATGTTGTGTGATTATCCAGGCAGTTTAGGACAACGCACGAGATTTGTCTCAACCTATTTTTTATAGTTCTCGACACAGAAAACATTTCATCACCAGGTAGATTTTTTTTGGTTTATTGAAAGTGTGGTTTATGTCATCTGATCTGATGTGTGGAAAGCTTTTCAGAGAAGAAAAGGCAACGCTATTTTAGCCAAAATTCACAACCAGTAGTTCAGAAAAAAAAAAACATTTTACCATCGTGTATTCTCGTCTATTCAGTCAACTCAATTCATAAACATGCGCGAGTGAGGGAGAGAGAGACCGTTTGAAGACGACGCGCGCGACCGGTGCTTTCACTCTCGTTCCCTCAGTTAAACAAGCGAAGCAGTCACTCATCTACATCACTTACCGGTCAAATATGGCTTTGGCGGGACAAAAATACGCATTAGGCTGACAGAAAACAGCGCGCCAGTTCCAGTCTTCAGGCGCTTGACGTTTTAAACAGACTTGCGCACATCCCAGCCCCCACACTCAAATCTACACGCACATCAAATACATAGGAATGATCATCGGCCTGTTCACATCGGCCCTATTTTGACATTCGGAACGATACCGATGTATAAAAAAATTACCAAATCGGCCGATGTTATATCGCGGGCGATATATCGTGCACCACTAGTAATGTGAGTTACATAATCAGAGTGATTTTGGGAATGTTGAGTAAAGTAATGCATTGACTTTTTAATGATGATGATAAAGCTAATACTACGATTAATAATAATAATTATTGATGTTGAAATAATAAGGTTGGGGTTTGGATGCTAAGTTTGTAAATTCCAAATATTGTTAAAACATGTACTATGAAAATAAGTGTTCATTTAACTATTAACTTTCAATTCTTTGTACTGTGCATCTTATTAAATTTTTAATATTTTTTAAAATGTATAATTTATTTGGGCCTTTGGCCACTAATCTCTAGATCTGTTGTCATTGAATATATAAAATCCATAATGGTCCAACACATATGGTATTTAAGTGCCATTGATGATACTATTTGAGTTTTACTAATATTTTAAATTAGTTTTTATTAAATTTTTCGTTTGAGTAAATTTTTTTGTATTTTTTGTTTTGTTTTTGTCATTATTATTATCATTATCATTATTACACTTGAACTTAAATGGTTGTAATTCAAAGAATGCTTTGGAATATATACCCAAATTTGGTCTTGTTTTAAAGAAAACACTCAGCAGATTATTGCGGAAGTGAAAACACTTCAAAAAATGAAAGTATTAAACAGTTATGGAAGTTTAAATATACAGTAAACCAAATATATTGTACTATATATTTTTTATTTTATATAAAATATGTATTTTACAAAATATTTTTACTCTAAAATTACTATAAAATCAAAGCCATAAATCTAACCAAGTTATGTTCCAAATTTGAAGCTGATATCACAAAAATTGAAGTTCCCATTAGATTTTGTTTAGGCGTAGTACCAAAAATAGCCACCGGGTGCCATTGAATTCCATTGAAGTTAGTTGTATACATTCTGCCTTAACAAATTAATACATTTCTGTCCAAATATCAGTTCTGTCACAAAATTAAGAACCTTGAGACTCAGACCTTTCTGACAATATGTGTTTTGTCAAGATTAGAAAAGATTTTGATCATATTATGAAATATAATGATGCCCAAAAGGGGAGGAGCCTGATGAAATAAGTACCGTTTCTATGGTAACACAACGTTCAATTATAAAACGGTTTTCACAGGATCAATTCTGAGTTTATAAGCTTTCAAATGATACCTAATTTATGATAACCTCTAAAATATGTGATATAATAAAAAAAGGCGATAAAAATAATATTATATTTTAGAGGACAATATATGCATATTATAATTTTTAGAGGATAATATTATACTATATTTTTTTATTGAAAAATATTAGATTATTTGTTTTATTATTAACTTTTAGCATAAAACAGAATTTGCAATGATTAAAAGTCGATCAATCGGCTTTTTGTGACAAAGGTCAGAACTTCTGTTATGAGGCAGATTTTTTAGAGGTGCACTCTTTGTCAAAAATTCATCGGTTACTCTTCCTACATAATTTGTAGCAAAAAAACAGCAGTCAAATATCTATTTAGGAGTCTTAGACCTTTCCAACGATATATAGTTTGTCATCATTAGATTAGGATTTAATAGTAATAAATCAAAGTAAAGTTAGGCGCCCCGTGTACGGGACGGTGACCTCTTTCCGAATCATAACCCTTCATTTTCCAGTGATGTTCTTAGGAGCTTTTCTCTTTTGTAATGTCTTTCAGCCATGTCTTTCTACAGTCATTCTTCAAATCTCCCAAATTCTTCAAATTCTCTCTCCTGCACCGTCATACGCCCCCTTTATGCCGATTGGCTACACATTTGTTCACATCAGTCCAACCAACTTTCATAGCATTTTTCAAATATCGCTTACCCCACCTTTAAGACATGCTTTTTTGGGTGGTAAACAATGGCCCAAATACCTGTAATCATTGCGTGAATCATTTAAATACTTTCCTCCCATAAATTTTGTGTCTGAAAGAGAAACTCCTACTAATGCATATGCAATAGGGTCAGCCTCAAAAACAACGTTTTCCATGCCTTTTCAGTGCCAATTTTTCACTGCACGTCTTTAGTAATTCCTGACAGTTTAATGCCAAACGAGGGTCCCCACAACACGAAAACTACGAAGCATACTGTGTAGTGTTATATTTAGAGACACTAGTTATATGTTTGTCTGACTGCTGATAATAAGGGTACGGACAGGTTCTGTGTTTGTTTATCCTCAGAGTCCTGAGAGATGTTCACGTGTCAGCGAGGTGCACGCTGGGTCAGTGTGGCTGTAGTATAGGCACCTGAGGCTGTGTGGCTTCTGGCGGGGGTGAGGACCATGCGTGCCAGGGCCCATGGGGACGCTCTGCAGCCCACTCTCTCCTGACTTTCCCTGAAGCATACAGAAGCATTAATTACACCCGAACTGACAACAGGGTCACGCTGCTCAGCCACCCTGCACCCACCATTAGCACTCCCACCAGCCCTCCACAACAACACTGTACTGCTGCAGTAGAAATCATATTCTGCTCGTGATTGGATGAACCACATTCAAAGTCATTTTAAAATGTAGAGACCTTCAAATACTGGTGTATGAGACCAAAATCCCTGTATATGATGTAAAAACTAAATGCCAATTAGTGTATTTTTAATGACAAAAGACTTCCAAACACATAAGGGCCATCCGGGGCTTGACATAACTTTTTTTCTCAGACACTGCTGTGGCTAGTTTTATTTTTTTTTTTTTTCAAAGTTACCAGCCATTCAGCGAGAAATATATATTTTAAATGATCTCATAATTTGTCTGCATGTTTATCAGGCTGCTGTCACTTTAAGACCTGATGGACGGATCCATATAGTCTTACACATGCGTTTTCTTTCTTAACTGTTTATGTTCCCTTAAAACATAATTGACTGTGTTTATGTGAATATTTTCCAATTTCGGTATTTGGTGTGTATTTGACTGTTTAAGCACAATAAGCAGCGAAAAATAACACATTTACTGAGAGGTGGCTTTTTGTGCATAAAATCTGTAGGAATAAGTAAAATTATGCCATGGTGAAATTCAAGCCCTGTCACAGCAACAATATTCATTCGGAACAAATGAAACGAGTGAGTGAGGGGAGGCGGGTTTGTGTGTCAACTCGCTGTCAGAGAGGATGTGCAGCTGGAATCGTGTGTTTATATTCTGTACAAAATGAGTTTTGAAATCATTTCAGATATTTTAGTATCTATATAGAAAAATCTATGTTTTTGACAGCACTACTTTGCACTTAGTTTATCTATTCAGATGCCTTGTTAAAGGGGTCATATAATGCCATTTTCAAGTTAATTTGATTCTTTAGGGTCTAAATGAAAAGTTTGTAATATACTTTAATTTAAAATTTTCATTAGTATTGTAAGAAAACACAAATTTTTTCTTTTTTCAGCACGCCTGTTTCAGTGCATATGCCTTTAAATGTATACCGAGCTTCGCTGACTTCTATTCCTATGAACCAATTCTGAATGGTTGGTTAATGTAATGCCACTTTGATCTATCTTTGTGTACTGGCAGGGTAGAGTAACTTAGTGAGATGTACGAACACTATATAATAATGTATACCTACTCAGTTTGTAATAACACAATAATCATAATGCGTTGTTCATTATAAACGGTGGATTATTAATTATTTTGAGAATGTCGTACATAGAACACATGCCGTAATGTACCCTGAGTGCAGCGGGGACATGAATAGTTGCTACCGATTCTTTTTTTAGGGGTAGCTTCTTAGCAAAACCAGCTTAATACTGACCCTTGTTTATAAAGCAGTCTGGTGGGAAAAGATTTGCGATTCACGCAAACATGAAATCATTGACGTTGCTCGTGGGCAATATTCCCTTTGAAAACAAAACTCAGCCACTGCGTCTTCAGCGGTTCGGATTTAGGAACATCAAAAGGACTGTGTTCGTTATTACACCCAAGAAAAGAACAACACAATCAATTAGACGCCATTCTTCTCCAACATATCAACAATGACGGAGTATGATGACAGCTCGCTCAGGGGTGTGTTGAGACACTGCTGTCAATCAACAATATTTGGAGGGGCGTCCATTTTATTGACGTCACAAAAAAATGAACGGCTCAATTTGAGGCAGGGAAAAACATAAAGAGATTAAAACAAAAACA
Source organism: Hybognathus amarus (assembly GCA_030378365.1). NCBI lineage: Eukaryota > Metazoa > Chordata > Actinopteri > Cypriniformes > Leuciscidae > Hybognathus > Hybognathus amarus. The sequence goes on along the minus strand of JAQIUQ010007738.1, from coordinate 50,194 downwards.
ATGGATAGATCATTAAATGATGGTTGTGTACAGGCACTGCCAACACACATTTCAGTATAATCAACTTGAAAAAGGGCATGTACCATTATATGACCTCTTTTGAAAAAAAATAAAATAAAAAAGTATATGTGAATGCGTTACATGCCATTGCTGAACATTTGGCGAGTGTCAATGTCAAGCCCTGGGTACATACATTAAATGCCTGGTTCACATTACATGATTTTAGCCAGATTTTGGCATGATCCGTTTGACGTACTGTAGGGTGTCGTGGGATTCGTCAGGGATGCAAGATTCAATCGTATCATCTCAAATAGTGTGTCATAGTCAGTGTTGGTCAAGTTACTTGAAAATAGTAATTAGTTACTGATTACTGATTACTCCTCCAAGAAAGTAATCCAATTACTTTACTGATTACTTATTTTCAAAAGTAATTAGTTACTTTATTAGTTACTTTACTAAGTTACTTTTCAAAAACATGATGCATGACCTGAATACGCTAAAGCAATAGACCTTTCAGCGTTATTCTATTCTTTCTGCATATTCCATCATCTAAAATGTAATCAAATTAACCATTCTTCTTTTTAAACTTGTTTTATTAGTTTCAATATTTTAACTTTATGCATATTGCATCAAGCAAAAATTAGATGAAATGCAACAGTCTCAGACTAGAAGAGACTTGTCTGAACATTTAAACCTATTTTCTGCACATTCCACCATATTTTAATGAAATAAAGACTGTCTTCCTTCTGTTAACTTACATTTCTACATATTCCAGCATATAAAATAAATATATTTTGAAAAATCCTTCATTTGAATAGATGTAAAAATACAGCAATAAAATCATGAAAGTCGCTCCTGACTGTATTCCTAATTATTAACACTTACTCGTCTTTTAACAGTAAAGTGCAGAGAGGAGTAAAAATTATTTGTTCAAAACAGAAAATGCTGTTGCATGCCGTATTTTGGCTTCAAGTTTGTTTGTTTTTTTTCTTTCGGAGTGAAACAGTGGTTATGTCCTATGAGCAAGCATTCCTGTACCGGCTTGCTGCGTTAGTTAACCGTGTGAGACTGTCTTGTGACATGCTCGCTCAGATTTGAGGTAGAATTTTCATTTTGACATTCTCCAACGGGGGTCCAGTTTCTAGATCAGGATGCTCTCAGTAGCCTACGCAAGTCTCTCTCTCAGCTCTCCTCGTCGTGTGCGCGCTACAGGGTTTGGACTTTGGAACACAGTCTCTCATACACGCTCGCTCTCAGATTCCGGGAGATTTGAACTAATTTGCGGTATAACTATTCAATCACAAATGTGGCTCAACGGTTAGATTTATAGATAAACTCATCTTTTTTAGGCATTTGACTGACGGGATGACACTTCAGCGCGAGAAATCGTGGGTGTCGTGTGAGCGTGTGTGAGAGTTGGCAGCTCTGCTGCTCTCTCCCGCGCGCTCTCAGTCGTTCTCTCACTGATGTCGCGGTGCTCTTAAATCATTTTTATTCACGCACGACTCATGTCACGAGACAGTCTGACTAAACAAAATCACGGCTAACTAACGCAGTAACGCAGGCTGTTTACGGGTAAGTAACGGTAATCTAATTACTGTTTTTAATCCCTTACTTTACTCGTTACTAGAAAAAGTAATTGGATTACAGTAACGCGTTACTTCTAACGCGTTACTGCCCATTACTGGTCATAGTGGGCGACAACCTACATTCGTGTCTGCAACCAATCACACGGCAGTTGCTTCAATGCATTTAGAGGTGTGGTCCTGGTCAAGACAATCTCCTGAAGTCCAAACTGAATGTCAGAATGGGAAAGAAAGGTGATTTAAGCAATTTTGAGCGTGGCATGGTTGTTGGTGCCAGACGGGCCGGTCTGAGTATTTCACAATCTGCTCAGTTACTGGGATTTTCACGCACAACCATTTCTAGAGTTTACAAAGAATTGTGTGAAAAGGTAAAAACATCCAGTATGCGGCAGTCCTGTGGGCGAAAATGCCTTGTTGATGCTAGAGGTCAGAGGAGAATGGGCCGACTGATTCAAGCTGATAGAAGAGCAACTTTGACTGAAATAACCACTCGTTACAACCGAGGTATGCAGCAAAGCATTTGTGAAGCCACAACACACACATCCTTGAGGCGGATGGGCAACAACAGCAGAAGACCCCACCGGGTACCACTCATCTCCACTACTAGGGAAAAGAGGCTACAATTTTCATATATCTGTTTATACATTCAGATGGTAGAGACAGAATTTGGCGTAAACAGAATGAGAACAAGGATCCATCATGCCTTGTTACCACTGTGCAGGCTGGTGGTGGTGGTGTAATGGTGTGGGGGATGTTTTCTTGTCACACTTTAGGCCCCTTAGTGCCAATTGGGCATTGTTTAAATGCCACGTCCTACCCTGAGCATTGTTTCTGACCATGTCCATCCCTGTATGGCCACAATGTACCCATCCTCTGATGGCTACTTCCAGCAGGATAATGCACCATGTCACAAAGCTTTAAACATTTCAAATTGGTTTCTTGAACATGACAATGAGTTCACTGTACTAAAATGGCCACTACAGTCACCAAATCTCAACCCAATAGAGCATCTTTGGGATGTGGTGAAACTGGAGCTTCGTGCCATGGATGTGCATCCCACAAATCTCCATCAACTGCAAGATGCTATCCTATCAATATCGGCCAACATTTCTAAAGAATGCTTTCAGCACCTTGTTGAATCAATGCCACGTAGAATTAAGGCAGTTCTGAAGGCGAAAGAGGGTCAAACTGTATTAGTATGGTGTTCCAAATAATTCATTAGGTTAGTTTATATAACTATCAATATAACTTGCAATCTGATAATGATCATGGTAAAATGGAATATAATCTAATTTCAAGCACTTCATGTTTAAAATGGGATTACATAATCCATATTACATATAATCTGTTACTACCCAGCACCGATCTTAACCTAGAAAAATGCAGCTTTACTTTAGGCAAGACACTCTTCTGGACCATATTGTGTATTTTGTGCCAAAAAGACGGTGAGAATAAAGAAATGGAAGCCAAATGTACAAAAGGAGAAAACACAAAAGTATGAAAATTTAATCCAAAAATAAAGTGATGTCATTCCCGTAGAACATGGTAGAAGGGCTTTGTGGGCTTGGTAGTGGGGAATGTACCTGAGGCAGTGGGAAGTGTTAACATGAAAAACACATCAGAGGACTGGGGGATGCAGCTCCTCACACTGTAATTAGTCTGGAGGAGCACGCTCCGATTACACACACACACAGGCATGCCTCTCCAAAACACAAACTGTTCTTTATATACACACACAGGACCTCTTCAGCACCAGCTCTGTTCCGTGTTCTTCCACTTCCTGTTTCCTTACTCGTGTGTGTGTGTGTCAGGGGAGCTTTTCCTCTCAAGAGATCTCACCTCATTATAGGTTTTCCTAATATGTGAAAAGGATGTTGTCACTACAATGATGACGTTTATAATGTATGCATTTATAATTTATATTTATCATATTAGGTAATTATAAAATAATTCTTAATCAGTTATAAAAGAATAATAATAATAGCACGTGTTTTGGTGTTGAGTAATCTTTAACATTACAGATTAAAGTGTATGGCTCTAGTAATTAGAATTAATAATTACAACTAAGTTGCAATTTATTATTGACATTGTTTTTAATATTCTGATCTGATAATCCTGCTAAAAATGTGATTTTTTTTTTAAATATTACAATTTAAAATATTTTAATATTCCCCAAATTAAATTACAAATAATTTACAATTGATTATTGTCATTAATTGTTAATATTATTGAAATTATGTTTCATAGAAATTTAACAAAATTTAAAATTTAATTTTTCTTGTTATATTATGATCTGACATTTTTTTTATTATAAAATATTATTTCCGTCGTGTTTTTTTAGGTGTTTTACCTGTATTTTGAAATATGCATTGCATTGGTATTTTAGGGCTAACAGAAAATTGCGTAACATTACTTGTTACTTGTACACAGTGTCCTGGCAGAAAATGACCAGATTTTTTTTTTTTTTTTTTTTGTATTTTAAAATTGTATTTTATACCTGTGGTGACAAAGCTGAAATGTCCAGTCTTTAGTGTTTAACATGCTGATTTATTGCTCAAGAAATATTTATTATACATTTTTCTTCATATATATATATATATATATATATATATATATATATATATAAATTATCATTATTATTATTTTATTTTTTTATATATAAAATTGAACACAAAGGGACAATGAAAGTCAACTGTGGTAGTTTTCAAGTGCCAAAACATGAAAAAAATAATCATAGAATTATCATAAATGTAGTCAATATATCTTGTGCAGTCCAGTCTTAAGATCTTGAGCAAAGACTTATAAACCATTGTACTGTAAATTTGTCATGTGGCTGAAATAGTGTCATATGGATGACTTTAGGGTGCCTTTCCCCCTCTTTGCTTGGCAATATGGGAATATTGGCAAGATACTGTAGGGATATTTGTTTTATTATAAACTGCATCCTTTCACTCTAGCGGAGCGGTTCAGCCTACGGAAAAAGAAAATCAGAAGAGAAGTAGCAAAGTATTAATCAGTTAAACATCTTAAGGATATTTCCTCTCATTACAGCGTGCATGTAAATCCCACCGCAACACTAAAGTAAGAAACCGTGCTTGAGAGAGAGAGAACTTGGCATCCAAATCCCTTCAGTTGTAGCCCTCCATTTTGGAAATGCAGCTGACAAACTTGTTCCGAAGCCCCATCACTCTCATTTACGTCTGAGAGTCACTGGGCCTAATTACGGATAATCCGCCCGCCCTCTCCACTAACCACATTAGTTTAAAGGCCTGTAGATTAAGACAGCATCAGCAATTTGAGAATAACCAAATCTAAAGCTCCTGCCTCCCCGTAATGCCATTATAGTCCCGCAGTCCTTTGAAAAGATTTCAAGGGCCAGGTCTGCAGGGTCTCTCGCCGTTTCACCCAAAGCAAGTTATCGGGTTTCCCCTTTGAAAGCCGGGTCATTCAGGTCTTGTTTGGAGGACAGATAAGGAAAGACACGGGGAAAACCCCCTGAAATGCCAGAATGTCAGGTTCACCATCAGATAAAGAAGCTGATTCTATCAAAGCCCTTTGAGGCGGTGTACGCTTTAGCCCCATTCACTGGAATGCCGCCTTTAGCCCTGGATCATACAGACCCAGGTATGTTGCCTCCAAGCAGCGCGCTTTGTGTTTTGAATTAAACACATCTCTGGTGCTAATGTGATTCTAATGTAAATCCCCTCTACTTGTTCCCTGGAAAACGGAGCGTTCTCCTTCCTTCCTTCCCTCCCTCTGTCGGATCTGTAAATGAGTTTGTTTATGCCCAAGCAGGCACTCGAGGCCAGCGCTCCACCGTCTCGCACCGGGGGAAGTTGTTGAGGTTGCGCGGGAGCCGTTAAATGCTGGAATACTCCGAGGCTTTTTGGTTTAAGACGGGGCGAAGGGCTTTATTGGAAATTACATTTTAGTTGCGTTCAATTACCTTTACTCTCATTTGTTCTTTCCCCCTTCGCTCGGCTATATTCTCTAAGGGTGTTGTTTATGAGCCCGATGCTATATTACGAATGGAGCGGCTTTCACTGCAAATTACCCCTCTCTGATAAAGAGAGCACTGCAGTGCTAATGGCTTTTTCCAGCAGTTTCCTAACACAAAGCACACTTTGTTTGCAATAACAAATCACTTTATCATTAGACCTGAATGACTGCATGAGGTCGTCGTTCTTGTGACCTTTGACCTTTTGTTTTACATAGCACTCAAGCCCGACCATTAGCGCGGGCTCACTGGCAGGCATGATTATATCTTATTGTCAGAGGCAGTAATTTGATTGGTGGAGAATTAAGCCTTCTCCTCACGGGTCATTTTAGCTCACTTCCTCTACAGTTCTCGGCTTGATTAAAAATTGATCCACGGCTGTAATGTGAATATATTATTGAGGCTATCTGTCACCACTGACAGATAATTGGGAGTACACAACTTCAATTTCACAAAACTGTTCCACCTTGGATTGCTTTGGTTTGTGCGGAGGCTCTTTTGGACACTAATGCTTCTTCTGCTTGTTTTTAAGCAGTGCTTTACTGAATACATTGTTATGGAGAGCTGAAGGTAGAGGGTAGAACAAAGGCATATGCTACTGTCAGTCTACACTTCTCTTGAATGTTTCTTGACTATAGGGAACATGTATTCAGTTTGATATTCTCAGGCAACAGGGAACGTTCTGTCAAGGTTCTCGCAAAGTTATGAACAAACATTGTACTACTAATGCTGATAGAGCGTTCCTTCAAAGTTATCTGGTCTTTAACCCCTTAACTGTCACCCCCCCCTTTTGAGAATGGGGGTTAAACTGCTCTATTCACACTTAAATGGTTGTAATTCAAGAATGCTTTGGAATATATACCCAAGTTTGGTCTTATTATAAAGAAAACACTCAGCAGATTATTGAAACCACTTCAAAAAATGAAAGTATGAAAATGTTATGGAAGTTTAAAATCACCGTAAATCAAATATACTGTACTATATTTAATTTTATTTTATATAAAATATATATTTTACTAAATATTTTTTACTCTAAAATTACTATAAAACCAAAGCCATAAATCTAACCAAGTTATGTACCAAATTTGAAGTTGATATCACAAAAATTGAAGTTCCCATGAGATTTTGTTTAGGCGTAGTACCAAAAATAGCCACCGGGTGCTATTGAATTCCATTGAATTTAGTTGTATACATTCTGCCGTAACAAATTTATAAATTTCTGTCCAAATATAAATTTTGTCACAAAATTCGGAACCTTGAGACTCAAACCTTTCTGACAATATGTGTTTTGTCAAGATTAGAAAAGATTTTGATCATAAATTATGAAATATAAAGATGCCCAAAAGGGGAGGAGCCTGGTAAAATAAGTACCGTTTCTATGGTAACACAATGTTCAATTATAAAATGGTTTTCACAGGATGAATTCTGAGCTTATAAGCTTTCAAATGATACCTAAATTGTGATAACTACTAAAATATGTGATAAGATAAAAAAGGCGATAAAAAATATTATTATATTTTTAGAGGATAATGTTGTACTATAATTTTATTTTTTATTGAAAAATACTAGATTATGTTTTATTATGAACTTTTAGCATAAAAACAGAAGTTTCAAATGATTAAAAGTGGGTGCATTGACTTTTTGTGACAAAGGCCAGAACTTCTGTTATGATGGCAGATTTTTTTAGGTGCACTCTTGTCATAAATTCATCAGTTACTCTTCCTACATAATTTGTAACACAAAACACCTGGGTAGAATATTTATTTAGAAGTCTTAGACCTTTCCAACAATATATAATTTGTCATAATTAGATTAGGATTTAATAGAAATATAGTGAAGTAAAGTTAGGCGTCCGGTACCGGGACAGTGACAATGTTCTCAAACGTTGGGACATAAACATTATTTGTGATGCGATCTGGGAAAACCCGTCGAATGTCGCGCTGGTACGTTTTCAGTAAATTCTAAATATAGATTGAATGTCAGTTTTTTGTCAAAATCTGTTTTTTATTAAATTATTATTCTATAACATATTATTTATCATCTCTGAATATAATTTGGGAAAATTCATTAGTTTAGTGCAGAAAAATAGCGATTTATAATGTCCAGGTGAAAAGAATGTGTTTCTCTTTAATAACATGCACGCAGACGGAGCGGAGGGGGAAACACCATAGGGGAAACACAAATCTCCCGTTTAGCTCTCCTTCTCTTAACACTACAAAGACAGTTCACCTATCAAAATAAACCACTTAACAGAATAAAATCCAGTCCTGGGTGAACTACAACAGCACGCAAGTTATTTATTTATTTATTTTTATCCAGCGTTATAGTGTGGTATGATGCAGAGCACAAGAGAACAACGGAGTTTGAAGTTGCTCGTCTAAAAGACCTTGCTCGCCTCTCAATCGTCCAATTTCAAAACGGTTTTCACAGGATGAATTTTGAGTTCGTAAGCTTTCGAATGATACCCAATCTATGATGATTACAAAAATATGTGATATGTAAAAAAGGCAATAAAAAGGGAGCGCCAGTCGTCGCGCTAGCAGGATGTGACAGTTATTTAAACCTGTTTTTCTCAAAATTCTGTTTCTGAAAATCATAGCGATCAGCTGACTTAAGATAACCATAACTTTTGTTACAGACAACCAATAAAATAAATAAAAACAGATTTGGAAAGGGCTTGAACCCAGCTTTAATATGGTATCAAAACCTGTAATATGTCAAATTTCACCATGTGGTGGGTTTTCCCAGATCACATCACATTTATACATAATTCATGGGACATTCATGGAAGTTCATCTAACAATTTTTAAATGTCATGTCTTGTATTAGAACATTCAGAGAATATTAAAAAGTAATGTTCCCATAATGTTTAGAACATAATGATATTTCATGAATTAATGGGAGCGTAATTAGAATGTTACAAAAAAAAAAAAAAAAACGTTCTTAGCTAGGTAAATGCAAAAAGCCATCTTCAGGAAATGGAAACATTCACATTTGGAATGAGGGCTGTATGTCAGCTATACACAAACGATTAGTTTTATTGGTTTAAGTGGACGTTCTTTTAAACCATTTGTCAAAGTGAATAAATTTGGACCAAAATATTTTATAGGCCTACTTCAGCATTATAATAATAATTTTGGATGCTGTGTTAAATTAAATAATGTTTTTAATAAATCGTATTATTACTTTGAGAAGTAGGCTACATTCTACAATAGTTCGATATATCTGTAATAATTTCTTCAAGTTTAACCAACATTCATTTTTGGTGGTTTGTAGTAAAATACTTTTTTTTCTATGAATATTTATCAATAGTTCTATCAAATTAAATTGTGAAATGCTGGTAAGGTGTATCTTCTTGTAGTGAGACTCCACAAGCATCATGCACGCTTCAGTATGTGTGTAGTAGACCAAACTCTGCCGCGCAATCACACAGAGACACACAGAACATGAAGACTTACTTCAGTATCAATCATAATGTGATTTAATATTCACAGACACTAGTCTGTATTTAATTGTACAGCCCTACGTTTGATTGATTCATTCATCAAGAAATATTGTAGTATTTTATTGTTTTCATTCTACATCTGCAAAACACTAAAAAGAAATTGTAGGCCTACATTTTTACATTTGAGATTTACAATGAGAAATTTTACTTAAAGGAGTAGTTCACTTTAAAAAAAAAATCTTTTGCTGATGATTTACTCACCCCCATGTCATCCAAGATATCCATTTCATTCTTTCTTCAGTCGAAAAGAAATTAAGGTTTTTGATGAAAACATTCCAGGATTTTTCTCCATATAATGGACTTCAATGGGAACCAAACGGTTCAAGGTGCAAACTGTTCAAAGGGCTTTAAACAATTCCAGGCGATAAATAAGGGTCTTATCAAGCGAAACGATCGCTCATTTAAAAAATAAAATAACAAAGTTTAAGTTTTATAAGCTCAAATGGTCGCCTTGCTCTGTTCTGTGATGCGCGTTCGTGACTCTCCTATTCGAACTCGTTCATCAAAATATACAAATCTTTTTTCATGTCATTTGGTTCATTTAATGAACGAAATGAAAAGTTGACTCTGGAAATTTTCGTTCATTTTGATGAACGAGTTCGAAAAGGAGAGTCACGACGCGCATCACACCCTAACCCTAACAGAGCAAGGTGACCATTTGAGCTAATAAAACCTAAACTTTATTAATATATATATTTTTTTAATGAGCGATTGTTTCACTTGATGAGATCCTTATTCATCGTCTGGAATCGTTTAAAGCCCTTTGAACAGTTTACAGTTTGCACTGAAACTGTCTTTTGGACCTTGAACCGTTTGGTTCCCATTAAAGTCCATTATATGGAGAAAAATCATGCAATGTTTTCATCAAAAACCTTAATTTCTTTCGAACTGAAGAAAGAATGACATGGATATCTTGGATGACATGGGGTGAGTAAATTATCAGCAAAAGTTTTTTTAAAAGTGAACTACTCCTTTAAGTTTATTAATTACTGACTACTTTGCATATAAAAGTGGGACAAAATAAAATATTTCAGACATGAAAACATATTCTTAACCTATAAGGGATATTTTTAGCAATACTTGATCTTTGGTTTCAATACCTAGATGCATCACTGCAACAGCAGGACTCTTATTCTGTCATTTTTTGAGGAACTGACCATTTTGTTATGCTTTTAATCTCTGAGGATTCATTTTTAAGAGGGACATTAATTAGAACGCCTGCGTGGTTTCCACTCAGGGAGATAGGAGAGTCATGTTAACAATTGAATGTAATTTTATGGATAAGTAACTTGTTCCTGGCCATGACCCTCTCTCTCCATGCTGGGGAAACGCTGCTTTCCTCACAAAAGAGCATTTCCTCCTCAATAGAAATTACCGGTAGAGATTAATAACGGCATTAGGCACTAATGATGCTACGCGAATGAAATATTTATTAAAGATCCCTCTGCTAGCAATTAGCATGGCATGTAATCGTTCAGCACATGAAATCAAGATGATTGCAGCGGTCCCTCAACTGCTTTTCCCGCCAGCCCACGCCCACCGCCAACAACTGCCATCCTTCAGCCGCCCTCATGCCATGACAAAAGATCTGGGACCCGGGGCTTCTGAATATCCCATCTTAATTACTGTAATTCCACCATGGTAAGAAAGTGATCTGAGTGTAATTATGCCTGGATTGAATGCCGCCTCTTTGATTTGCTCTGGAGAAATGAAGCTCAACCTGCATAGCATCTGCACCACACTGCTGGGGAAAGAGAGACTTTCTGTACATTTTCAGGTGTCTTCTGAACACTTTCATTTGTTCTGCAGGGGTGCATTGTGTAGACAGACTAGACCTTTTCCTGTCCACATACCTTGTGTTCTGCGGGACTTTCGTGATTGGGACTCCATTAGGCATCAGTTTCAGGCTGTTACGCAGAGTGAACTTTAAAAAACAAATGAGAGCTGGATCCAAATGAGTTTGATAGTAGAATAAACAAAGTAACAAATGCAACAGAACAGGGAACCAGGGAATCAAGGAACCAGAGAACAGAATGAGTGCACCAAACATAACATCCATGTTAGGACAAGGCTTGACAGGTACAGAAGAAACACTGGGGGTTAAATACACGATGAGTAACTGGCAAACAAGACACTTGGAAACAATCAAAGAACTATTCAGACAAGAAAAACTACAAAAGACTACAAATCATAGGCGCAGAACAGGAAATAACATAAAAGTCCACACAAGGCCAAGGGAACACAGGGTGCAATTAAGAAACATGTGTGTGTCCCTGCTTACTAAAAGTAATAATAAATATCCCCAATAAATATTTTAAAAATTACTCAACCCAAACTTTTCAATGGTAATGTATCTAGGCCTTTCACGATAACTACTTTTTGTTTGGCGATATATTGTCCCATATATTGATACATTTGTACTTTTATTGCAACTTTTAAAAGTAAAATTTCCATTCAGAATGGTATCCATTTCGGCGTCTCACGAACTCCACTTAAAACGTAACGTTAACCAACTATTTGGCGGCTTGCAAGCCCGAACGAGTGTGTGCGGCGTGCATGTAGTTTTGTTTCTGGTCTAGCTAGATCCGCTTGCGCTTTGGTCGACGAAGCAACAAAACGTCCTCACGCGGCGCAAGCCATTGAAATGAATGGGTTTCAGAGTGCAGCGCCGCATCCTGTTGCATAAGCATGTGAAAAAAACAAACAAAAAAAACGACAAAATTTGCTTGGACAAAAAGACCGTTAATCGCGCGATAAAGTAATTTACGCCGTTAAAATGGGTTTGCGCACCTGATAGCTCTAATATATTTATATAAAAAACTTTCATAAATAATAGATAACTCTTTTCAAAGTAACAACAAAGACTATATATAGAAATACAGTGCACTGATATTACTATAAATGGAAGAGAGTGCAATGCACAATATGGAGAAATAAGTCCCGCCTTCTAAACAAAATAGCCAATGGCCGATTGGTAAAGTCATTGGTGATTTCAAATGTGAAATTTAATCGTAAGCCTGGTAAACCGCTTAGGAGAATTTGATGTTTCCCCATTAAAAAAGATAGGAGCTGCTCTTGCATGCCCGAGAGGCGTTTCAGAAGATGGCCGCCGAGATGGAATGACTTGTCTTAAAGGGACTTTGGTAAAAAGTAGAAAAAAACAACAACAAAACAAACACACTTGCAAATGCATAAAAGTCATGGAGATTTTCCATCTACAGATTTTTTCTTGATGTTTTTATCTCAGTAAAAGTAATTCCACTGTCATCAACATCTCAAATCTAGCAATCTCAAATTCTCAATCAAATCTAGTAGTTTTTAATATTTTCATTAAAACATCATTTTATAACGCTATTCTCAGTATTATTTCACTTTGGCGGAAAATGACAAAAAAAAAATAACACTGCTCTGAGGGTGTTTCCAATTCCATGGGAATTTGTGAAAATTGACATCCCTGGTTGCTAAATATATATTTTTTAAACTTTCTTTTAACTTAAGTGCCGCTTGTTTATAACGTCGCTCCATACACGAGATGCTGCAAAAGACGATGCATGCACAGTTTTCCGCAGGTCTTAAAAAGTCTAAAAAAGTCTAAAATTTCAAAATCACAATTTAAGGCCTCAAAAAGTCTTAAATTTGCTGAAGTATTATGTTCTAGGTCTTAACCCTTAATCACTGTTTGGGGTAAAAATGACCCCACTGGACTTTTCCTTGATTTTTTAAAAATGTTCCCTTTATCTCAGGGACATGAAACTCTGTGACTTTTCCTACATAATCCATCTAAACATGCACAAAAAAACTGGGCTTGATTTGGTTGTTCTAAAGGTGTGTAAAAAAAAATTACCATTTAAGCTGTTTGGGGTAAAAATGACCCCACATTGAAAATGAATGGGAAAATGAAAAAACTGGCTTTTTTTCATTCTGATTGTCAAAAAAATAAACGTAAATCCATTATAAATCTGAAATGTTCCACATATAAACAAAGGTCTGGTCCTAGAGCATAAATAGAAAGTAGAACAAACTTTCTATCTCATACACACACACAACCACACACGCACAAACACACACATGTCATGACTGCAACAGAGAGCATTTTTACAGAAATTGGCAAATAAAACAAACAAAACTGGCATAAATCTAAGAAAAATTACATTTAAATCAAGGTTTGGTCCTAGAGCATGAACACAAAGTGGAATGAGATTTCTATCTCACACACACACACAGCCACACACACACAAACACACACATGTATGCATCCTGTTCATTACAGTTTATTAGTGCGGTTGTTTTGTATTATATTGGTTTATTTACTTGGTTTATTAAATTTATTTTGTTCTAAAATCTCTTGTTCTATAAAAATAATAATTGTTCATAAATAATTTTCTAAAATGAAGTGTGTGAATACAGTTATGTCATAGTGCTGACTTGTAATATTTATGCAAATTTATGTATAATAATTTGCATAAACAAATAATTCAAAATATATCAGACAACAACAACAAACTCTAATTTTGACAAAAATATTTTGTGCAATTCACAAAATATATATATCATATATATCAAGTTGTGAGGAGAATTTGAAGCATCAAGAAAAATGAAGTGAAAATGAATGAGTCTCTATGGGCCCCTATTGGATAGATGTGGTCATTGCACTTTAATTCCTTAACTATAAGAAAAACTGTTTTTCGACTAACCACCAAATGGTAGTATTCTATCCCTAACACATAGAGCAATGTCCAAAAACTGTTTAGATTTAATTATCATCATAATTTAAGTGTTTTTTTCTTTAAAAAATCATTTTTCATGTGCCAATTTATGGCCTAGTTATGTAATTGTGCAGTAAATAGGTAGAACACTTTAAAAAATCCAAAAAAACACAGCATAAATGATTAGTTGAGAAGTGAATTTAAAAAATGATATATAGTTTTCCATATAAAAAATGTATATTTCCTTATGCAATCACTCTTTAAAAGTCTGGGGTCAAAATGACCCCAAACACCTTAAGTGTTATCCTTTTCTAACAGTGATTAAGGGTTAATTTTCCATCCATGTAAATCTCATTGAAATGCTCCTGCAGCGCTTTGGAATGTTTTTTTTTTTTTACATGGTTGTAGTTCTTAATTCACTGTATTACGACTACCAAATAGACCAACATGCAACAGCCAATCAGTTTTGAGGTTTCGTGTTATTGGCGGGTATCTTAGATACCACATAAAACTGATTTTTTCAGCTATGGGGAAGTGGAAGTTTAGCGATACTTGGCTTGAAATATCTGAATTTTGGATCAGATTTTGCTGATTTGGATTTTGCTTTTTGATCAGAGCCAACACTTATAGTGGAGGTGCTCTGGGTTCTCCACATGGCGACAAGACACCAGTCCTGCATTGTTTCAAACAATGTTTCTGGACTCTGACATCGCTAAATCATTCAGGTGCGGGAAACAATGATAAAACGGCCTACTTGCGCGCTTTGGAAAAGGGGATTTTATAAAAACAGAAACAACTTTCCAAAATCACAGGACCGTTTGTACTGATCTTCGCTGAATGTTCAGTTTGAATAAATTACTTTGCGAATAATTTTGAGACTTGTTACGCGTTTCCTTTGTAGGCCTACGTTTTTTTTGTCATGAAATAGGTCTTAAATTTCATTCAAAATGGTCTTAAAAAGTTCTTAAAATGTCTTAAATTTGACTTTGTGAAACCTACAGAAACCCTGCAAACATGTCCGTCTAGCGCACATTTTACAGCGCAGTGGAACGACAAAAAACACGAATATGAACTACACACGTGACTGCCGTGTGTGCCTCGATTGACTCTTTCTTTTCACCTGTCGATATCCGCTCTGTGTATGAAGGAGCTGTTTGAATCCCACTTTCACTTCCAATGTGGCAAGCAAGTATATATATATGTATGATTATTGTGACAGGCCTAAATGTGTGCATATAAAATTTACAATCTTTCTCTTCCAGTAAAACAGACTAATAGTACTGATGACCCTTTTAAAGCACACAACACTTTCAAAATGGTGAAATTATTTTTTGTAAGACATAACATAAAGGAATATTATCCACAGACCTCATTCTAGTCAAATTAAAAGTTTATAATACAAACTGAAGAGCCCAGGAATCATGAAAAGAACCATGACTTGCAACTAACCAAGACAATGCATTAAAAAACGTGTTTCACGCATGATTGTTCTTTATGTCTGAATACGTCTGATTGTTTATTTTCAACACAAGTCTTAATATAACCTGGTGTCTGAAAGGGTTCAGATCTTGGTTTAGTCTTTTATGTGTTTATAGAGGTGACAAAAAAAAGCATAACTAGCCACTGAGGTCGAAGCATGAGTGGAGCTGCTCGAGGGCGTGTAGGTCAGAAAATCAAATGGGTCAGTTTACCGCATAGATCACAGCTAGCTCATCAACTGAACCTGTGGAGCGTGCATAAGATTAATCAGCTCTGTAGCTGCTGTTTAGCCATGCTCTATCCACCCAATAAAGAGAAGGAGAGGGCAAGACAAGAGAGCAAGAAAGTGGAGGGCATCAGGAGATGACAAGTCAAGAGACAGCTAATGCAATAGTATCGAGAGGACCGATCAATTTGCAATATTCTGTTCACCATCCATGCAACAAAGCCTAGACATGAAAGTAAAACATTAAGGGACGCCGTCTATGAAGTCTCCAATCAATAAACAACAGAGGCAGAAAAAAAGAGCCCAAATTTCTCATTCTGTTGAGTACCCGGAGGCCTTTGTACGGGGACCGCTGGCTGATGACCAAGGACTGGCCCTGTCATATTTCACTTTCACCTGTTTGGTGTCATTTATCGAGGCGAGCTGATCAAGGTGGAGCTCTCCCTGTTTGCTGCGCAAGACAAGGGGGAAGGTAAAGAGGAGAGGGTGATAAAATAGCTTGTTTTGCACCCTTCAGGCGTGATAGCATCTGCCAGGAAACCCGACTTGAAGTTGGAATTTTATCCTTAATGTTTTGGCTTGACATGATCGTTGGATGTTTGAATCGTTAGAACGACATAAGGCTAGGTTATATAGAATGTATATCTCAGATCTATATTAACATTTAAAAGCTTGTGGACTCTTAATGATATTTCATTTGCATCAAAGTTTATGTATTAATTGATTTTTGTTTACTTGCCTATTTACTTACTAATTCAACCAAACAGCAGTTGTCAGATGATATTGAAACCGTTTAACATTTAAGCAAAACAAGTGGAAATCTAGTTATTGTATTTTTTTAATAAATTATGGAATATATTTAAGTAATTTCCATTTCCGTGCACTAATCTGAAGCGTAAAAAGTGCTGAATCAAGTTTTGAATACATTTTTGGTATACATTAACTGACGGCTTCACAGAAAACAAAGTTCTGTAATGAAACTCTAGATGGTGCAGGCTTCAAATACTTGGTTAGCATTTGCCTTAGTAGTGCAGGACACTTTCAGAAACCCTCCACCTTCCCCAGCTCCACCTGTATGATTTGCTATGGGTATTTCATAGTGGTTACAGACCGATATGGGTTTTTTGATGGCTGGTGCCGATATTTGAGAGAGCAGGGTGGCTGTTGGCCGATATAAAGCCGATATTTAATTATAAACATGCTTAGACCCTATACTTTTGATGGCAACTTCTTGAATCTGCAATCCCATCACAGTTATTTTTTTCACAAATAAAGTCGTTGTTTAAAAACTTATGAATATGTGAATAAAAAGGAAGTAAACTCTGTAACAGGGCACATAGTAAATCTGGTAATTTCATGCACACTGATAACCATTATATATATATATATATATATAGAGGGGTGTAACGGTACATGTATTCGTATTTGAACCGTTTTGGTTCAAAGGCTTTCGGTTCGGTACGCATACAGAACCGAACGATTGCTTGGACCATTTTTCCTGGTGCCAATTTTGTGCTAGCACGGCCAACACAAAGTTGTGCAACATCAAATGGTAAGCGCAATGAAAGCAGAACGAAATTGCGCTACTCATTATGTGCTTCACAAATCGTTTATCAGTTCGGACCAGCAACATTTGTGCAGAGCGAGCCGATCTAGATCAAGAGATCCTGTAAAGAAAACATTTGAATTCGCCACTGAGGTAATAACATCACTGCGATATCTAGTGAGATGCATTCACATTTCTCCGTTATTAACCGTAGATCTCTATTAGATCAAACAGCGCTGTCATGGAAACCAGGAGAAACATTGTGCCGTGAATGAACTACTTTAATACTTTACGTCCACAGACCAGCAACATTCACCATGGATTTAATGTAGTAACACTAACTGGAACCAGTTTGGCTGGAATGCTGAAATGCTTTCAAGTACTACACACATCTTTTTCCAGCACTTCAAAATTAAAATATTATATAAATAAATATATATTTAAATGTAATTTTTAATTTGATGACCAAAACATTATTTGTTCATCCTTCAAAGATGTCCCCATTTATAAACCTGAAAGTTTCCAGATCTAGGAAAACTCACACTTATTTAAAAATATTTTTCTTTAAACAAATAGGACATTTCTCTGACATTTCTTTCTTTTTTGCTGTATCGAAAACGTACCGAACCGTGACTTTAACCCCCTGGGGTCAATGATATTGCCAGCGATACCAGCTCACAATTTTTTTTCACAACCCACGCATAATCGTCATTATCTCAAAACTACAAAATTTTACATACATGTTGCTGACATATTATTGTAGCAGAGTTTGTACTGAATACAATGTAATAATACTTTAGCCATGAAAATGTCACAAGTAACAGAAAAAAAGCACAAATGTCAGAGCATGTCAGAACACCTCCAGGACCCAGAGAACACCTCAGACCCCTAAGGGTTAAAACAGAGGTATGTACCGAACCGTGATTTTTGAGTACCGTTACACCTCTAATATATATATATATATATATATATATATATATATATATATATATATATATATATAGTTGTCTTTACTTTAACTTTTGACAAGGTAACACTAATTTTACAGAATCAGAAAAACTGATGCCGATATTTTCAAAATACCAAATATTGGCCGATATATTGGATTCGACCACTGAGTAATTCATGTGTGTTGTATGTGTTGTGTATGTATTGGCAGGGACAAGTATTTGCACTGTAGCAGCAGCATCGTAGCAGATCTATTCCACCAAGACCAAATATATCAACATGTCATTCCCATTGCCATGCCAAACACTTCGAGAGTTGTCATGACAGAAATGAACTGATTTACAGAAATAAATCTACAGCATATTTTCCACTGGGATACTATTTTACTATTTTAGAGCGAAATGTTGCTCGTCCGGTCAGATTTCTGGTATTTATAAATGGTCTCCTTATTCTAAAACGTCAGCGTTATTTAGCATTCAGTCATTATCACTGCCTTAATATTTCATAATGATTCACGCAAACCGTTTTCCCATTTGTTTTTGGACTTCAGGCAGAGGCAGTCAATCATCTTGTCCTGTAAGTCAGCATTAAATCAAGTGGCACAGCGGAGTTGAAAGTGTTGTGATATGTTGAAGTCAAACCGAGAGCCAACCGAGTCAAGCAGCCTCGCTCAGCACCAGTGTTTAACTCTCCCTACTTATTATGGGAATTCAGAGCCCTCTCCCTCACAGAGAAATGTAGCGCTCTCTTCCCCCAGCCACCTCTTTCATGCTGGGTGCTATGAAATCCTATAGAAGTGCTTTTATCCCCTGAAGATACAGTACAAATCATCATTGGTTTTATCTCAGCTGGGGATGTCGATTTTCTAAATGAGCTTACTCTTTCCAGCTGCCCGTCAAGCCCATTTTCCCTAATGCTTACCCATCACCCCCTGCTTCTGCTCTGCCTAACGCCTCCCCTCTCTGCCCCGTCGCTCCCCACCTCTTTCTAACAGTGGGGTTCGGGCCCTTTCTTTCCAGTCTTTGTTCACTCTGGGGAGAAGGAGCAAACAGCAGGATTGATCCTACATTGCGTCTTGGTATTGTTCCAGAGCCTCCCTGTCAATAGGCTGCGGCTGGGGAATGCATTGACTGGGTAAGCTGAAGGGGGTGAGAGTGAAATCGGGTGAGATTTTTTGCTTCAGTGTGTGTCGCTGTGGCTGGCTTTTTGTGTGCAGCGGAATGTCGCTAATCTGCCCGCCATCGACATGCAAATGAGTGGAGTGGCCCAGTGTAAGAGAATTCAGAGCCTGGGAAACGGCTCCACCAATCCCTGTGCACAACACTTCATAAAGTGGACGAAAACAAGCCCAAACCTAGTTTTTTAGATTTGCTGAAGAAGTGAGAGCGGTCCTATCGTTACACCAGGTGTTGCTATGGGGTTGCTAAGTAGTTTAAAGTGGCTTTTAGCACGTTACTATGAGGTTGCAAGGGTGTCCCGAGTGGTTTAGGCCGGGTGTTCTTACTTCTGCCAGACGAACATAATACTTAGAGTACACTCTAAAAAATGCTGGGTTGTTTTAACCCAATTTTGGGTAAAATATGGACAAATCCAGCCATTGGGTTAAAAATGTAATTTAAAAATGTAACCCATTGGCTGGGTTTGTCCATATTTTACCCAAAATTGGGTTAAATCAACCCAGCATTTTTTAGAGTGTAAAAAATTTGTTACCCAATGGCTGGCTGGGTTTGTCCATATTTTACCCAAAATTGGGTTAAAACAACCCAGCATTTTTTAGAGTGTAAAGAATTTGTTTCAAGAATCCATGAGATTTATTTTATTTAAATGTCAGAATAAAATAATTAGCAAAGATAGATTATTTATTTATATCCAATAATAATTACTAAATTTAAAATGTAAAAATAATCAAATAATTATTTATTAATTAATACATTTGAATAAAATAAATTAAAACAAAATGAGAAATTAAACATTTAAAACAATTTATTCCACTGTCACTGTACAAAGAGTCCAAAGATGAAGATGAGGAAAAAAAAAGTTATAATCCAAAGGTATTTAATAAAATAATAAACTGAGAATATCCAACAGATAGCCGAACAATTACCTGAGGAAACACAGGAACTTAATTATACAATGATAATGAACTAAAAGACTAAAAGACTAACAGGTGTGGTATCATGGTAACTGATAAGAGCGGGAAAAGTGAACAAAGACAACAGCAAATATGAAGAAATAAATATCAAATAAAAATGAATCTAAATGAACAAAGACATCCACCGTGGTGTGGGACCATTTATGCACAAAAATGTTACTCTTAGGGTTAGGTGTGTGTTACAGAGATTTTTTTTTTTAAATGGCAGCATTAATTAAATAATTAATGTGTGTATTTATCATCAATAGAGTGAGTGAGGGAGAGTTCTTTCACTTTGTAATAAGTTTCAACCTGTCTGCCTGCAAAATGATCCATTTGATCTCTTTAGGATCACAGAAAAAGCACACGTCTCCAACAGAATATGGCGAAGCTACTGTTGTTTTAATAAAGAAATAAACCCTCAGACAATTGGTAGCCATATCATTGATTAGTTGGACACTTCTTATCTTGTTTGTGTTGTGACAACGGATCTGTGCACTTGAGGAATGAGCTAGAGAAGAGCCGATACTCGAAAATAGTGTACTGATTGATGTAACTAAGTGGGCAAAGGAACAAAAGCCTTGGCCTGGCGCCTGAGACACAGTGTGGTGTACTCATTGTTAAATGAATGTCCTTTCACTTTTGTTTCAGAGTGGATTTTGTGTGTGCGTCTTTGAACTGATGCAGTCTGAGTGAATCCTTTCACGCTGTCATGGGAGGTTCCTGTATCCGTAAATAACATCTACAGAATGGTGTTATTTATGTAGTTGAGGAGCATTTGCATTGAAATGGCTGCACATATTTTTTATGTCTTCATAATTCTGCCATCTCACTTGTCCACTTGAGTCACATTCATTGGAGTGCCTTTGACGGCTTGGAGCTCTTTGTTAATACATCTCAACCTCTCGGATTCGAATGCATTGAGAAGAATGGCTTCTGAACCGTAGTTTAAACACCATTTTACAAGGGTTTTAATTTAGGCTCTGCAGTTGGGATAGCTATTTTCTGTTATGCCGGTCTTCATTGAGACTCAAGCCCTATTTGGACAGAACTTGTTTTCTAAACAACGTTTGAGCTAATATTCTTATCACCCGACCGATGTCTGAGACGAAAATCTCTGTGTTTATTAGATATATGTTTTCTAGATGGGTGTTACAGAGGGTCATCTGCTGTGCTTACGTGCATGACGAATATGTTTTTAATGAATTATTTACTTATATATCTTTTAAATTATTATTAAAACCCTATTTAAATAAACTGCACATGTGTTTAGTTTATAATAAGCAGAGAAATCTAGACAAGTGTATGTTGATATTAAAATGGACATTCATGCGGGATCAGATTTCTTTGCCGAAAAACAGTTTTTACTGAGATTGTGTGAGGAAAAACACAGACATGGCAGATTTGGATGGGATTAAAATCACAAAGTACGTCTATGAAACAAATTTCTTCAACGTCCTCCATGAAATCTAGTACCGTCAGAATAGGGCTTCCAACTACCTTCTTACTACCATTATTTCATTAAAACTAGCTGTACATTTGGGCTCTGTTCCAAAACCCAGTAAGCTGCCTCACTGTGTGTTGCCTATAGGCATCCTAACTGAAATGGAACCGAACTGAGAATTGACCTGTTTGGAACGCTTAACATATGCAGCAAATCATCTCTCAAATATTGGGTAATAATCCATTTGAAATCATTATCTAACTTTTTTTTTATCAACACCTTTCTGTATTGAATTCCAGTGAACGTTTGTCATTTTGTTTTGCCTAATTTTAATAAAGTAATAAAAAGTAATATACTTATAATATGCTGGGATGGTCAGTTGAGTAAGGAATAATTGACACACACCCGAGGTGGTAATGCGGTCATGACGCAAAGCAGGGCTATCAATTTATTTATATAGCCTATTTAGTTTAATTTACTATTTAGCCTATAGATAGGACTACATTCTTTATTTATTAAAATTAAACTGTATTTAATTTTATTCCATTGATTGTGAAGTTAGACATCGAAAATTGCAGATAAAGCAATTTTCATGGGCGCATGGGGCTGCATGTTTTTACTTGTTATGAATTGTATCCTATTTTCCCTTATTACAGTTAACTACACGCAGTGATATGGAACTGTAATGTCAAAACTGCCTGAAACTACTTTAGCTGTGCGTTTCCCTGAAAATAATTGCACACCTTATGCCTGGTTCAGATTACACGTTTTAGCCCGATTTTGGCATGATCCGTTTGACGTAGGGTGTCGTGGGGATTCGTAAACGACAACGGGTGTTGGGACGCAAGATTCGATCGTATCACCTCATATAGTGGGATGATACTGTGTCATAGTGGGAGACAACCTACGTCGCGTCTGCGATGCTTCACGACATCACGACACAAAGACTAGCATGTTTAATTTTTTTAATGGTCGTTCACGACGTTTCCGTCACATGTATAGAAGCACATCTTTTCTCTACACAACTTTCAAAAATGGCGAAACGAAAGAGAGACTATGGTGCTAACGGTAAAACTAAAAGTAAAAATATATATAAGAAAACAATAGTTTACCTCAAGTTCTCTTTGGAGGATTGACAGCCCATACTGTCCTCTTTGAGCAGGGTTAAGTCTCACGCAATGGCCGTGAGACATACGCAATTCAAACCAGTCCACACGCCACACCGTGTATTTCTCACGCTGAAGTCGCCAGCATTGTCGGGTTTTCTTCTTTTTTTTTTTTTCTGAACACAGGACAGCCAATACAACACTCACCGCTTCATCCATTGTTTGTTTACGTTCGTTTCCGGAAGTCACTCGCTAGTTTCGCTTTCTCGATGACATCACGCGCCGTTAAAGACGGCATGCGATGACTGGTCAGGAAGCAACGTGTAGTCTGACATTGTGTCTTGTCTACGACACGACAAGATTTTAGTATTCAAAATCGCGTAATCTGACACAGTGACTATCGTAACAGACAAAAAAAACGTGTAATCTGAACCAGGCATTAGAATGGGTCCCACTTTATATTAAGTGGATTTAAGTACTATGTACTTACATCGAAAAATAAGTACAATGTATTATTGTGGTCCTGTTGTATTGTAAAACACTTTTGCTGCTATTGAGGTATGATACGGGTAAGGTTAGGGGCAGGTGTGGTGGTATGGGTCGGTTTAAGGGTAGGTTAAGGTGTGAGGGAAGGGTCAACTGTGTAATTACAAATGTAATTACATAAATTAATTACAGCTGTAATTACATGCTGGTATTTTCAAAATATAAGTACAATGTAAAAACATGTAAGTACACAATAAGTCCATTGTATCAAATTATTAATTTCAATGTAAGTACATGTACTTAAAGCCACTTAATATAAAGTGGGACCTTAAGAATGTTCTCTAACCAATCAAGATTCAAGCGTTCAATAGCCCTGTAGTATAAGCAACAATATTGCAGCACATCTCAAATCTCACAAAGGTGTTCGTTGTCCTCGCGCCCTTACGAGTGCGTTATTCAAAGGAAGCCTGGCAAGACCGGTCTCATTGAGAATAAAGTCCGTTCTTTGCGTTCTTGGAATTGAGAACCAGCCCTTAAATTAGTGTCTGATAAGAGAGATGTAAAAAGTCTCCTGGGAAGTACTGAGTTATAGGCCTATATCATGTCTCAGTGGTTCCAAAGCCTAGTCCTGGAGACTTTTGGCATCTCTCTTATCTGACACCTAATTTAAGGGCAGTTTCTCAATTCCAAGAGCCACTGAAGTTTGGCAAATACGGTGGAAAGACACTTACAGTATGATTCTGAAATCAGAGGTACACCAAACTCTCATTTCAGAATCTTAAGTGACTTTCCACTGTATTTCCCAAACTTCAGCTGTGAAAGTACACGCATACTGTAAAAACACCTCTCCCTGAGATTCAGCGCAGGTAAAGAGCCTGCCTTTAAAAATGTACGAGTTTGAGAAGCTTCCACAAATTAAAAAGTAATTAATGTCTACCTTTAATGTACAGGCCTGGCCAGGATAGGGCCATTTCAGCTAATGTGCAGCCCAGGTACCTCAAGAGTGTCTCGGTCTCAGAGCAGTGGAAACTTAAGATCAACTCTCGTATTGCATTAACGCAATTAGTCCCTGCTGGCCTAAATAATAAACCTAAAATTCTTCCTCCATCTTGTTGAATATTTCATATTTAATTCAGGTGCTCAGAGTGCTGCTACACCGCTATGGAGCTTTGCTCTAAAATGCAGGTATTTTTTCTTCTTCACAGGAGCCTTTTAGAAGTCATTAAGTAAAAGCCACCCCAATCTCACGTCCCATTTGTGTGATTTAATAATGAGCTATACCTGCCTACGTGCAAATGTTTCTTTTGCATATCAAAGTGCAGTTCTTCTGTTCAGGTCCACTTAGCAATGTTACTAGCAACACTTATTTTAAAACCTTTCTTAACCTCATGAACTAGACTTAGTTCACCCAAAAATTAAAATTAAGTCATTGATTACTCACCCATGCTGTACCAACCCTGTAAGACCTTCGTTCTTCTTCAGAACACAAATGAATATATTTTTGATTTAATTTGAGAGGTGGATCACTGCTACATAGGCTGCTTAACTTCATTGACCCAGATAGTCAATGAAGAAAATTTTTTAAATATTCCATGTGACTACAGTGGCTCAAGTATAAGTTTATCAAGTGACGAGAATACATACTATTCCTTTTCTTCCTTGTAGGCCTGAGACGAGAGTTCAAAGAGATTTCCAAGACTGCTAAAGCAACTTCTTTGTTCTGACTTATTATGAAGACCAATAAAGTCTATATCACGATCATTATAAAAGACAATAGGATATAAACAAAAGCGAACAATTCAGTCAAACGTACCAAAGAAGCACTCTAATACAGGATTTAATTTAAATATTGCCTAAATATAAAGAATGGGAAAGAAAGGTGATTTAAGCAATTTTGAGCGTGGCATGGTTGTTGGTTCCAGATGGGCCGGTCTGAGTATTTCACAATCTGCTCAGTTACTGGGATTTTCACGCACAACCATTTCTAGGGTTTACAAAGAATGGTGTGAAAAGGGAAAAACATCCAGTATGCGGCAGTCCTGTGGGCGAAAATGCCTTGTTGATGCTAGAGGTCAGAGGAGAATGGGCCGACTGATTCAAGCTGATAGAAGAGCAACTTTGACTGAAATAACCACTCGTTACAACCGAGGTATGCAGCAAAGCATTTGTGAAGCCACAACACGCACAGCCTTGAGGCGGATGGGCTACAACAGCAGAAGACCCCATCAGGTACCACTCATCGCCACTACAAATAGGAAAAAGAGGATACAATTTGCAAGAGCTCACCAAAATTGGACAGTTGAAGACTGGAAAAATGTTGCCTGGTCTGATGAGTCTCGATTTCTGTTGATACATTCAGATGGTAGAGTCAGAATTTGGCGTAAACAGCACGAGAACATGGATCCATCATGCCTTGTTACCACTGTGCAGGCTGCTGGTGGTGGTGTAATGGTGTGGGGGATTGGCGGTTTTCTTGGCACACTTTAGACCCCTTAGTGCCAATTGGGCATCATTTGAATGCCACAGGCTACCTGAGTATTGTTTCTGACCATGTCCATCCCTTTATATGAGTTCACTGTACTAAAATGGGCCCCCACAGTCACCAGATCTCAACCCAATAGAGCATCTTTGGGATGTGGTGGAACGGGAGCTTCGTTCCCTGGATGTGCATCCCACAAATCTCCATCAACTGCAAGATGCTATCCTATCAATATGGGCCAACATTTTTAAAGAATGCTGTCTGCACCTTGCTGAATCAATGCCACATAGAATTAAGGCAGTTCTGAAGGAGAAAGGAGGTCAAACACAGTTTTAGTATGGTGTTCCTAATAATCCTTTAGATGAGTGTATATTCCAGTGATCTAAATATTACTGGAAAAGAAGGTTTATGATCAGCCAAAACATAAGGACCTGCATCAATATTAAGTGGAAAGGCCTGAACTTGGATGTAGAGGTTGCATTGTTTCTGCTCCATACGCGAGTACAATTGGTTTTGCTACTGTATGTTTCACAGAACCAAGATATGCTTTTGTTATAATTTTATAGTAACAGGACAGTTGAGTGTTATTGTTTGTCTGGAGCAGGTGTTCTGCTGGCAACTAACACCGAACTCTTGCTTGTGCATACTCTTGTGTACTCTATGGTAATGTTTTGTTCTTCCTTTTCATTAATCATCTTATTTTGCTTCTCTTCAACTATGATAAAGGGACATCCAGTCTTGCATTGCATGTTTGTGCACTTTGGGGGCTGAGCAATGAAGGGAAGGGTGTGTTTGGGTTGATTTAAAAAATCAACAGTGTTTCTCAAAAATCACTTACCTCACCTTTAATAACACCAGCCATTCATATTGTATACAGTATACCACACTATACACATACAGTATATTGTCTCTACCAGTCTTTACATCAGATTTAAATGGCTTATACTGCCCAACAGTGTCACATTTTCTATAGTGCATGAGGATTGCATCTCATTCCTGATGTGCGAGTGGTCATTTATTCTGCGCATATGTGTTCTGTACACTACTTGGAGTTTGTGCTGGGGTCACATTAAAAGGGAAGGTGATAGCAGAGCAGCGGGTGGCCATATATCATAGTAATTAAAGGCTGGCCTAATGATGCAGGCTTCCTCCAGCATGATTCCTGTCTGATCACAGGGCTGCTTCATTAGGAGCACTCAGCCTAACGAGGTGTAGCTGTAATAAAGTAATTCTCTGCCTGCGCGGTGATAAAGAGCTCCTCTGGCTGAGGGAGGGATGAAAATATAATTATAATTGGAAATGCTTGACTAAAGTTATTGCAGGGCTGCTGAAGGGTGCAATGTTTTTGTGTTTGGAACCATTCCTCTCTTCCCATATTCCACTCTCTCTCTCTTCATTGCATTGCCAAAATCTCTCAAATGAATATGTCAGGGGGGATGAGAGGGGTGGGGGTAATTTAAGCTGATTGTAAATGCAGTATTGCAACCGAAGAAGCAGCCCAGGCTATACAGAACAGACTGCTTTTTTATGAGCTGCTCATCTCATTCCACATGTTAGCACTTTTGTCTCCTATTTGAAATAGATTTGATGGTGAAATCACAAGCCCCCCGATTTTAAACCTTTTTGGGTATCCTTTTTATTATTGGTGCTTGCTAATACGAGCATCACTATTGCTAGTACCATTGGAGTGTTTACACTGATGGCGATTTGCAGCAACAAAGCGACGGGAAGTCTTTCATTTTCAATGAGAGCCGGCTGAGACTGTAATGCTGCAAAGTTTGATTTTAACATAAGAAAAAAAAAGTTTTAGACATGTGCTTTGATCATTTTCAAAAATCTTACAAATATCATATACAAATACATTTCGGGTTGTTAAAGGGCCAGCTATATATTTAGGGCCGGGACTCGATTAAAAAAATTAAGCTAATTAATTAGAGGCTTTGTAATGAATTAATCGAAATGAAACACTTTTTAATTGCATAAATATTTGAACTGAGAACAGTGAGTTTTTTTATTGTTTTTTTCACATGGATTTTTAGTACACCACTGAATAATGACTAAATACTAGAGCCAAACCGATATATCGGCAGACCGATATTATCGGCCGATATTAGGCATTTTCCAAACTATCGGTATCGGCAGTTATAATGGCCGATAAATGAATATTTCAAAAATAAAATAAAAACAGACGAAACACGCTTGAACCATGTCACAAGTGTTGGAGTTGTATAGTTTGTCCACCAGAGGGCACTCTACACCGTTCCTTTTGGCAACACTCGTTGAGTTGGTCACAAGACATACATTGCGATAACAATTAAAAGAACATCCCCATCAGTTCTCTTAACTCAAATAAGCATGACAACATTTGTAACTATCATGTCCAGTTTTGCTGCTGTTAAATAAGCCGAGAGTGAAGCGGAATTAGCAAGTAATAGTTACGTTACGTTGTTACAGTGTAGTTGACTGATTGTCCTTTTAACTTTTGACAATGTGAGTGAAGTATTTCTTTAATAGCGCGTGACAGTTATAGAAATGAGACGTATCATCTCTCCTTGGCCTGTTATATTGAAAATGTATGTTTTACAATTTGCAGTATGACGTTATCCATTGCTAATTTATGGCTCATCATAGACTAGCTAACCACAAAGCTAGCTAATGCCACTATCATCAGTCTGTTCTGTTGTGACAATAAAAGAAACAAGTTTCTTTTTAAAATGCATCATCATATTATTTTAGTTAAAACTCATGAATAACTACAAATAACTAATGTTAGGGAAATCTGTTAATGTTTTGTTGCGCGTTTTCTGAAAAAAAATAAAAAATAAAAAAATAAATATCGGCCGATATATCGGAATATTGAATTTTAAAACCATAAAATATTTGTATTGGTATCGGCCTTCAAAATCCTTTATTGGTTCGGGCTCTACTGAATACATAAGCAACAAAATATTGTTTATTTTTGTTCAACCAAATCCAGCAGTCCATATGTTTTGCGTTGAGTTGAAACTTGAGGGTCGATGTGATATGCTAATTCCTTGTTGCATAGCTTGCACACAAACATGCTCTTACTGACGCTTCCATCCGTTCGTTTTTATAACAAAGTTTCGCATCCACAGGGCCAACCAAAGCGGTCTCGTCAGCTTCTTCGTTCATGTTCACTGTGGTTTGTTGTTTAGTTGTCTGAAGCGAGACTGTAAAAAGTCATGAACGCAAGTTGGTGCTTCAGTATAATCGGTACGGCGAAACTAATCCAGTGAGAAATGTTCCGCGGTGCAAAAATACTGTAAGTGAGATTAAAATGCGTTAATTATTTTGTGTAATTAATTAATGCGTTAAAGTCTGTAGTTAATTAATCTTAATTAATGTGTTAAAGTCCCAGCTCTATTACACACATATATATAGTGGGATGCGCAATATATCAGCCACCGTATCGGTATCGGCCGATATCTGTTTATTTTTTGTTATCGTTATTGGCACAATAAAACAATTTGGCAGACTTATTACCGCCGATAAATAATGTATTATTTCCTTCAGCTGAGACTCTTCAGATGCGCACTGTTCACCATGATGGTTTTGAATTGCTTCAAATATGATTGTAATCGCTTCAAAAAATGAGTTCCTATGTTTATAAAAAAGTCTGTTATGAACATTATTATAATTGTGTGCTTGGGACTTAGATCTTAATGTTGAGACTTTTGTTTTTGTAATCAGGCTCGGATTTAGATTTATCGGCGAATATATCGGTTATCGGTATCGTCTAAAATGTTCATATCGGTGCATCCCTAATAAATTATTCCCGTTGAAGGTGTGTGTGTGTTTATGTATGTATATACATAAACACATCATTATTGGTAGCAATTTATTTTAAGAGTCCATAATTATGTTGTGTTTAAGCACCAGCAGTTAATTATTAGGGAAGGAATATTAGACATAATTTATTTTGTAGTTAAGCATAAACACTCCAGGAATTGTAGTATATTACTGAAAACTAAGTTATAATTACTCGCTTATTCTGGTGAATAAACTTGAACATCATTTAATGAGTGCCATACAAATGAACAATTAATGATGATGTACTTTTCACTTCAGAACAGAGGGTAAAATTGTCTTTTTTTACACAATTTTAGCAATGTATTAAACGATTATTCATATTGTTCAGTTTACCCAATAGATGGTCAATCACAGAAATATAACATTAAGTAAAAACACTTTATTCTACAAACTATAAGTAACTTTGCAAGTATGTGTACATTTTTTTTAATTTCCCAAACCGTAAACCTAACTATAACCTCTACCAACAGTCTACTAATAGTCTCATTAGTTAAGTTGACATGAAGTGGCAAATTTTCTTAAAGTTAGTAGAATGTCTTTAATAGACTATATAGAATAAAGTGTAACCCTACACATTCGGTCAACCATTAATTGATGTATTATTTCTGCTTATTTATCCTTCAAATGTTTGATAAGTTGTAAATAATACTAATATGCCCTTAATATACGTTCAGTTAATTATTAATTACTGGTTTGTTAAAGCTTAACTACAGCATAAATAACAGCTAACATGCCTTTACTATACTGTAGGTTCAGTTAATCATTAACAAATAGTAATATAATTATGGAGGTCGTGAAATAAAGTGTTACCATTTTAGTTTTAATGAGGCATTTTTCATCTGAAAATCTAATATTGTTCTTACTAAGAATTTTTTTGTTAACTTTACTTAATGTCCAATAATTTGTTAAACTTACTTAAAATTTTGTAGTAATCTGTACTGTTTGCATGCTATGCCTTCGTTACTCAGAAAAACCTTGTAAACATTACTTGAATGGTTTGAGTACCATTTTGCCCCCTCCCCTCACATTGCCATTGGTGGGGCAAATGGTTTATGAGGCAGGGCAATTCTTAATAGATTTTTCACTAATTTCTTCCACTTTTGCAGTCATCATTCTTCTTATTCATCTTGAAATAGTCCTCTTGAATACTATTGTCAATAAAATTTTGGGAGAGCATCAAAATTCTTTAGTTGACTTGTTGATTTCCCTTTTCTCACCATTATTGTGATTAATGTTCCCTTTGGATGGGCACTTGGAACATCATTTATATTTTTGTAATTCTCTTCCAATTGATTGCAGCTGATGCAACATGAAATCACAATCATCTGATTTCAAAGGAAGTGAATCAACAAATATTTAATTAATTTACCTTTAATTTTTTTTTTCTGATCTCTTGTATTACCCCAATAATGACAGCAAATAAAATTGTACTGGTAAAAAAAAGCCAAAAACAGAAACACAAAGCTATTAATTTTTTCATGCCACAATGCACTCTGGGAGTACACTTCCTCAGATCACAGACAAAATTAAGTTGACAAAACTTAAATGGATTAAGTAAGAGTAACTTGATGCAATTAAGTTATGCTTACTTAATAAAATTAAGGCAACGAGTTTGCATAATAAAATTAAGTAAACTGAACTAATTGGTTTTTACAGTGTATGTATTGAGATACCAAATCACCCTGCATTCTTTACTTTATTCCCCTAAACATGTCAAAGTGAATAGAATTTGTGTTGTTGTTTTAATTAATAGAGCATTATGTCATTAGCTATGTTTTATGCAAATTTTCCGATATTGCATAAAAAAAGTAATGCATAAATGTGCATAAAAATGTATTATTTGGTTTAATTCCCTCCCAAAAGAGTCCCACATGATTGCATTTCCAAACACTAGCCCCCGAACACAAGAGAACATGACAGCGGTTATTGTGTTTCATCTGACAGTCTGAGACGCAAATCATTTGTGCTGCAAGTGGCTTCCCAAATTGCAGCATCTTCCATTTTAATTACAGATATTTTTTGCCAATTGCTAAGGAAGTGACAATTTTGTTGTCTTGAACACTGGATGCTTTATTCGTAAATGTTTTTACGATATTCCAAAAATATAGCTACCTTAGAGTAGTAAGAAAAAAAAACCCTACTACCCAGAACAACCAAATAGCAATGTCTCTGTAACAATCTAAAACAATTTAGCATCATGAAATAAACTTTGTTGACATACATAGTTGAAAGAACCACAATTTATAGATGTAGGCCTACTTTTAAATGGCTGAGCTCCATTAAGCTTATTATTCTTGAAAAAAAAATGATTTTTCATAGTATGGCCATTGTAGTTATACATCAAACATATAAGTGAGGATGGCCAGTTGATGACCTCTGAAAGGCCAGCCTGCAGAATGAGTGCTATCCCTAATTAAAATGTGCAGTTCTATAGTGTAAGCTAGTAAAATGGCTAGTTTTTTTTTTTTTTTTGTACTGGTTCACTGAAAATGTTAGCTGTGATTAGTTACACAATTCAACATTAACCTGTAAATTAAAATTCCTTGGTGCAATTTGATGGGTGATTTAATTTGGTCCTCTCTCTCTCTCTCTCTCTCTCTCTCCTCGCTCTCCCCTTTTCTCGCACTCCACCCGCCGCAGGCTAATCCCATTATGAATTCTTTATATAGCTTTTTCCCTTAATGATCAGCGGCCTGTGCTCCACTACTGATTACTATTGTACACTTAGCACTACATAAAGCAGGGGATTAATATGCCCCAGAAGGATTGTTGCTATGGATCTCCCAGTCGCCTTCCAAGAGATGTTTCTGCTGCTTCAATTGTCCATAAATTACGATCCCCAGTGAATTAGCCTCCAGACTGTGTGTAGAGGTACAAGCCAAGGAGAGCACTCTCACTCCGGTCTCAGACGAAAGTGATCTCCTCAATTATTCATGACCTGGCTCTTTTTTTTCTTTTGATAATGTAAGATGCTGTATGATATCCCCCCTCTCTCCATCTCAGAGCCGGGTGGGAGGTAAGAATGAGCTGACCGGACGATCAGAGAAAGGTGTTAGAGAGAGAGAGAGAGAGGTTTGGCGTTCAGTAAGTGTGTCATTTTGCTCCTGTGAATGGGACTGTCAGGCTGCAAATGTCTTTATAGGGTTGGTTTTAACGTTGTGTGGTTAACGAGTAAAATGCATTGATCTGGTAACAAGAATAATAAGTTTTTGTTATTTGTTAATTTTTTTTAAGGCCCGTTCACACCAAGAATGGGAACTAGCTAACTGTGTTAGCGTCCACACCAATGCGCGATAACGTTCTGTTTATTATAAGCGAGCTACCGCTTTAAATGCTCAAGCTCTTTAAAGCAGGATGGATTCTGATTAGCTGTCAATGTTTTATTACATTTTTATTTTTTTATCGTTCGTCAGCTGGAAAAATCATTCTGGAAGTAATTCCAATGATGTAGTTCCTCTGTGCCGTAATCATAGTTGTGGTGGACTCTATTCTCTTACATTTTAGAGGGATTGATTTTGTCCCAAATCCATCATACAGTATCTAGATCCCTGGTCTACTTCTGGTATGGAATTAATGCATTTCATATTGCATGATCCCCATCGTTTGGTAAAGAATTGTCATCAAATCAGATGAATTTGAATATCATGAATGAGTTTCATATTCGGCCTGTATGTTTATTAAAGGCACACTATGCAAGAATTGTACCTTAACATAACAGCTTCAAAGTCATTGCGGTGGTAAACAAACTCATAGTAGGGCGAATCATCCTGGTTTTAAAGCTTGGGGGACGCCACTGGAAAAAACAGCAATGCAAGTTTGAGAGGATGGCCCCCAACAAATCTCGTGAGAATCACGTCATGCTTTACGACAACGACGTCACATCAAAAGAGAATGAGCCTCTCTGCTCAACCCATTAATAAATGCATCAATCCGCAAAAGTTTTGTTTGAGTTCTTTAATGTCTAGTGGTATATCTTTTGCCAAGCGTGTCAGAGGTTTCAGGTCAACAAATCTGATTGGACAATCAGTGGTTACAGTTGTATCAAGCAGGGACACGTCGGTTTTGTGCATTTTATTTTGTGATTTCACCGGAATGAATAGAGAGTCTCCACAACTGCGATATATTGAAGAGCGCATCAGAGTGAAGACTGCTTGCGCGCTGCCACAAGAGACACTATGAAGCCATGACACTGAGAGCAGTAAATACATTTTAGCGCTAGATCTCTTATTTAAAGCAATAAATACACACTATGCAAGATTTGTACCTTAATATAACAGCTTCAAATGGGTATCAGGCTGTGAGTGCAGAGACGCTCTGCGTGAGTGGTATTCATGACAGTAACATTGAAAACAAGTACTCCACTTTGACAAAAACGGAATTACTGCATAGTGTGCCTTTAAAGGGGGGGGGGGGGGTTGACTGCTTTTTTTCTTTGCATGATTGTATTTATGGGGTGCAATATAACATGTATTCGTGGTTTTTCTTTTTTTAAAAGTCTTATTTTTCATAAACTTCACCTTTATTGTAAGCCGCGCTCTCTTCTGTCCCCTGAACGAGCGGATGACTTCCTGAGTCTATGCAAACACTCCCTCAGAAATACGTCGTGAGCTCAGATTGGTTAGTTTGGCCCGGTGTGTTGTGATTGCCTAAACTGTCGCTCACGTTAACCCATTACCTTTTAACGGGCACGTCATGAGCTCCGGTCCAGATGTAAATACGTGTCGAACTGCAGTATCAGTTTCAGGCAGAATCAGACCGAGAAAGCCGCGATGAAGAGAGTCAAACAGAACCTCACCACACACGGCTCTTACTAAACGTTTCTGAATGATAATTTGCTAAATTTTTTTTACTTTATACACCTTTGTTTTACACAATAGTATCTGACTGGCAACGATAGCAACTGACTGGCTACTAATGTCAAACAGCGTTGGCATGTTTACGTTCTTGATCAAAATCGAAAATAAGGTCATAAAGCATATTTACATGAAAAATACATTTAAAACATTAGTACTTTCAGGTCCATAATGTTTGTCGTAGACACAAAATAGCATAGGCTAACTAGTAGTG
The DNA here is from genome assembly GCA_030378365.1 of Hybognathus amarus. Taxonomy (NCBI): domain Eukaryota; kingdom Metazoa; phylum Chordata; class Actinopteri; order Cypriniformes; family Leuciscidae; genus Hybognathus; species Hybognathus amarus. The sequence continues at coordinate 15,657 of JAQIUQ010007738.1, read as the reverse complement.
GCTAAAGCCAGCGCTGGCATTTGAAAAAAAAAAATTAAACACAAGGCTACGTCTTGAATTATACATGCAAATACATTTAAAATGATGAAGTCTTAGCCTACTTACAGATTGTGGCCCAACAACTGCTGCCTCTTGTTTTAAAGTCGGAATTGCTTCATGTTTTAGTAACAGTTTCTTGTTGAATCCGGTGTTGAACTCGCTAGATTACGATCGTCATTTTCAGGAACATAATCAAACATAAATTGTATCCATTGTTGAGGAAGAATAGCGTCCATGGGAAGCCCGAACACAGAAGACCTGACAGCTGCGTGAACAACACACTCGACGAGTCGACGTGCCTCAGAAACATGCGCATGCCTATTTCTGCATATTCTGAGGGAGGGGTTGATGCAAATGTGTAGGTTAGTGACGTACCATAACCCAGCTGTAGTCCCAGTTCGAGTCGTTTTTGTAGGCAATTATGCTTCCTGATTTTTAAAAGACGATATCTCTGCTTACACTGAACTTTCAGCGCTGCAACTTTGCAGATACTGTTCATGCACCAACAGCAACATTACACACTATTTAAAATGAAAAAGGGAAATCGCAGTCAACCCCCCCTTTAAGACATCAGACAAGTTTTTATAATCATTCATTTTCTCACTTAATATTATTAAACAAGATAATTTAAAAAAAAATGTTTGTAACAAGATTTACTTTTAGCATTCAACATTGAATAAGAAACAAACATAAAAACTCTTTCCAATCATTTTGAAGCAAATTGAGTACAAGATACGTACACACCACCATTACCCAGATCTGTAGAATGAGAACAGAACTGAGTGTGTCTGGATTGTTTATAAGGCAACCTGTACTACAAATGTCTATTTCACTGTAAAGTTATGTAGGACAGAATTGTTTTGTAAAATATTGTCTGTGTGTTTGATGTTTCGAGATATTTGGTGTACTATATAGTGTTGCTCTCATTCTCTTCTTATCCAGCTCTGTCTTTTTGGTATACGGCTGGTTCTCTCCAAGTGGAAGAATCGGGCAAGCTACATTAAGTCTTGAGTCCAGGCCAAAGGAACAGCTGTGGGCTTACCGTCTGGCTGCTCCCTCTGTCACAGATCCATCCTGCACATCACGTGACCCAACAAGAACGGAGGATAGACTCGGTGTTCACCCTCAGGGGCTGCGCTATACGATCACTTATTCATCCCAGCCTCCAATACATTCATATCAGGTGCATCAGAACGGTAGGCCCAGAAAGTGTTTGTGATTGAAACCTTGTCAAGATGATTTATATGTGGTCGTTTGTTTAAACAAGCTTAACAAAAGTAAACTCATTTATGACATATTCACATCACTTAATGCCAAAAAAAAAAAACTTTACTTTTAGCTGTAAAAAACAAAGCTCATTATGCAAACTGGTATTTCTTATTTTTTCCCTTAAAAAAAATTGATATATATATATATATATATATATATATATATATATATATATATATATATATATATATATATATATATATATATATATATATATATGTGTGTGTGTGTGTGTGTGGGTGCGTGTGTGTGTTAGTGTGCATGTGAAGTTCTTACTACAGTCTTCAGTGTCACTTGAAATCATTCTAATATGCTGATTTGCTGCTCAAGAAACATTTTTATTATTACCAATGTTGAACATTTTTTTTTGAATTCCTCGATAAATAGAAAGCTCAAAAGAATAGCTGTAACATAACAAATGATCAATGTAATGCATCCGTGCTGAATACAAGTTTTAAATTCTTTCCCAAAAGAAAAAAAGCAGTGTATAATGTTACAAAAGTGTATTATATCATATATATATATATATATATATATATATATATATATATATATATATATATATATATAGCATTTTTCCTTAATGTTTTGACCAAAATTTTCCTTAGTGTTTTGCTAACACAAACGTGTAACATAACAATAATTATGCATTAAAATACATACATAGACAGAAAAAGGAAATTATTGGCATTTTATTATTTATTATTGCTAGCACAACACATTTCCCCCAATATTTATTTTTTCTTAGGTACCATCAACTATTCCATTATACATATCGGCAATTTGTATATATTTCAAAGTAGATTGGATTAGAATACACAGAAATGTATCTTGCAATACAATCTCCAACAATTACAACATGCTAAAAAAGCTAAAACCAAGTCGTTAATACATAAAAAACAGAAATAAATACTTAATTAATATAATGGGAGCTCCGCCCTGCAAGAGTGTTCTTCGATACCCGTAATTAGATGAAAGTGAAAGTGGGGGGAACTGTCACTTCTTTAGTTTCCCATGTTGGTTTCAACAGAGATATTGACAGAGGAACAAATGAGTGTTAATATTTCTTCTTTCTGCACTCTGCACTCAGTGTATTGTAAATGACTTAAATAGTAATGTTTATGCCTTCAAATCTTTACCTTGATTATTTACATTAACAGAGTAAAACGTGATAGTATTGCAGTAACGGGAACTGCAGTGTATTCTTTTTTCTTTTTTTTTTTTTGCTGTGAAATGTGACTTGGACAAGTTCTTGTCAGTTTTGTTGCGATTCACCCGCTCGTTCTAAAGTTGATCGGGTCCCAGCATTAGCCCTCGGATCTCCCCGCACATGTGGCGGAGGCTTCTTTGCCTCATTGCCTCCCCAGCATGGGTGACACAGTCTGCTGGCTCCAACTGACACCCTGATGTGTGGCTTCTGCTGCCCGAGCCAAGCTACGGCTGCCAGGCCTGGAAGGAGACCAGGGCCAACCAACAGCTGGAGCTGAGCTGCAGGCCTGTCCAGGCTTCAGGCGATGAATCACTCACAATTAATATTTAACTCCTGCCTGCTCCACCGGAGGCCTCCAGGTAAGGCATCTCCGTCCAGCTCTGTAAATATATGATGTGCTGCTCTTAAAGGATTCTGATTGCGCTGCAGGAAGATATAGCTGGGAAACACGAGAGCGCTCTCTCGAGTTTTCCGTTTTTTGGATCTGTGGACTGTGGAAGTGAGCCGCGCCCCTCCTGCTTCTCTGATTTCATAGATCTCGGCAGTACACCTGCAGGCGAGCGCTCAGATCTCAGACTAGCTGCCGGATCAAAGCCGTAATGCCGGACTTTTGAAATAGACGCCCTGGATCACAGAAGCATTTTTGAGCCACCCAGCTCTACATTTATATTCAATGCTAAAACAACATCTACTCCCTACAGGCTCCTGGTGGAGCAGCGAGCCATCTGGGTAATGGAGTTTTCAGATGGGTCATTCCTGATGACTCTCAGGCTGTTAACTGTCTGCGTTCCAGTGATTAGTACTCCAGCCTCCATCTCTCCTATGACGCACACACTGACACGACGGTTGTGATCTACGTTCCCCGCTGGTTCTCTCTCATTTGCATTCGTGTGTGTTGATCTGGAGCTGTTGGAAAGTACATAAAATCGTACTTTATGGCTGGTTGTAAAAGTCTGGGAAAAAAGCACTGGATTTTATAAGGTGACGTGTGTAATTTTTCGACGTTAAAATACTTTGCCGTTTAATGTGTGGAGACGATTATGCCGTTCAAATGTTGACTTCCCTGCATAAGGTTTTGGGTTCATGTATATGCATGTGTATATGAAATACAAGTATGAAGTGTACACTCTGGGGCGAATGCCAAAAATGGCTAAACACTACATTTTTAATTGCACTTAACCACAAATTATTGGCCAGGAAATTAGCTTAACTTAAAAATCCATTGCTGTCTCAGAAAAAAAATAAAAATAAGTGAGCCAGAACTAAGTTTTTTGGCGTGTGGAGTGATCATAGTAAAATATGATCTGCATGGTGGTGCTCCAAAACGGTGTCTTCGAAAATCTGGTGAGTAAATATGATATGCATCTCTACTACGGGGAAGCATGGAGGAAGAGTGTCATTGTTAGCTGCTGGTATTGGTGAGCTACTTTACTGTGAAAGGTCATTTAATGCTTTGGAGTGCATGGGAATATTGCAGAATGGCTTGCTTTCCACAAATAAAAAGTTGTTATCTAAAGAGAAATGATCAGATGCTATTTTTCAACTAGACAATGCTCCTGATCAAAGTCTAAAGACAACCAAGAAGTGGCTTGAGAACAAGTCCACCTGGCTCATGTTTTGGCCTGGGTCAGGTCCAGATTTGTATTCTATGGTGAATATTTGGTCTCAGATTTAAGGGTTAGTTCACCCAAAAATGAAAATTAAGTCATTAATTACTCACCCCCATGCTGTACCAACCCCGTAAGACCTTCGTTCATCTCCGGAACACAAATAAAGATATTTTTGATTAAATCTGAGAGCTGGATTACTCCTCCATAGACTTCCTAAGGGACTGGCTCTTGACGGCCCATATAAAGTCTATAAAAAAAATGTTTAAATATTCCAAGTGCCTACAGTGGCTCAATAATAAGTTTATCAAGCGACGAGACTACTTTTTGTGCGAAAAAAAACATAAATAATGATTTTGTTCGACTGTTTCATTACATATGTCTGGACGTACGTCTGGTGAAAATGCAGACCTGGGAAGCAAATGTGGGCTATACGTCATTTCAGCTACAATGAAAGTTTAGCTTTCACCGGCAAAAAAGTTAAGAAACTCAACGCTAAAGGCGTCAGTGCCGAGCCAATCAGTTTGCACATGACTTATGCAGTGTTTCCCTCACATTGACTAATTCGCCGCCACATATTTCGTTTCGTTCATTCCTTAAACACTATTTAAAACACACAGCGTATTCTTTCAGTTGTATTTCCTTTCCCCGCTCTCCCTCCGTCTCTATCACTCACGCGTCTCTCTCACACACACACACACACACACACACACACACACACACACACACACACACACACGTGCGCACCGCGTCGGTCTATGAGGCGGACTGGACAAAAGCGAAGTGAACTTCATGAGCGACACGGGGCGAGAGAGAGACAGAGTGTTGCTTTATTTAAACTTATATAAACTAATATAATTTATTTTACTGGGCAGTTTAAAGCTCATAACCATATTTTGTTGTTACTTGAAGAGTGCAGTGTTATGTTGCATCATGCAGTATTTGTCCTGAAGGCTACTAAGTAAATGTATGTTACCTAAATAAATTTAAGGTCATTCCTATTTTATTTGTTTTCATTTTTAATCATTAACTTTAAAATCACATTCTTTTTACGACTAAAATAACAGTCAAGGGTAAAAAAAAAAAACAAAAAAAAAAAAACAAAAACGAATTCCCCAAAATTAAAACGGAACAAACAGAATTTGGGAAAAAATAAAAATATTAAGTCTGTTGCACTGTGGCACTTTGGTTTGATATTAAGCTAGTGGCAGAAATGATTTTAGAAATGTGGAGGCTCATATTAATGCCTTAATGAAAGAATGAATGAATCCGGTATGAATTTTCTTTGGCAGAGCTTGACCATAGGTCAAGCACCTCTATGTCAACAAGGGTGTCTCACTGTTATGTAGGGCACAGTTTGATTATTATGTGAAATGGTGGTATCCCCATGTCTTTTCTTCTCATATTGTGGCCTGACGTGGTTGACTGGGGCTGAATTTATAACTGGCCAATAGTCTTCAAGCTTCATGGGAATCGCCATGGGGACATGCTTTTTTGTGATGATTTCCTGTCTGAAAGATTGAGGGACGCCTCAGGGAACTTCCCCTGAGCCTCTCTTCTCCAACAAAAGGAGGAGCGCGACGTGACTGCCTTTGTCCTTCACACAAATGGGGTGAACCACGGAGGCCAGGTTTCCCCTCTGAGCTTTTAGAATACGCATTGTTTCACAAACAACTCTTTGCGAATATTAATATTAATATTTTTATAGGCCAAAGAAGTCTCATTGAATCAATTATGCAAGGGGAGCCTTTTTCTTCTCATATATAATGTGAACAAGCGACATTCTCCGTATGAAAGGTTGCTGTGTCACACCCCTGAAGATTCTGCAGATGTAGAAAACGATAATTACATCTCTGTCTTGTGTAATTTTGAGATTACGTGGCCCCTATTATCCAGATGTACAATAGCATTGTGTGGGGTGAATCTCTAAGGATTCTGGAAGAAAAAGCACTTTCAATCGGGTCAATATTATACATTTTAGATGAACCGTATTCTGTATTTAAACCACCCCATCGTAGAAGTGCCTGATAATCTCTTCCATTTCTCTGCTGCTGGTGTATATTGCCGGAGCGGTTAATGGCCTAATAAAAACCAAGCATCTTCCCCTGCATATGTAATGTATGAGGCTTTAAAAAAGCGTTATTGCTCCTCCAAATCCGAGCTGCTTGCTTGAATATGATGGACCGTGGGAGTCCACCTACACTGCTGAAAACCAATGCCGCTCTTTCTAATAAGAGCTTGCTTTCTCCACCGTGTTCTGAAAAGCATGGTGTGCTTAAACTGCACGAAGAGCAGATTGGTTACATGTGAAGACAGCCCACGTCCTACTCATGATATCAAAAACAACCACAGCAGCAAGTTTTCATTTCATTATACGCGAAAATAACAGACTATAGATGTTGAGGAACGTTTGAATGGAGACCTTGGATTTGATCACCTCTGAGCCACATTTATTCCCATATCCTAGCCTCGTTGGATACAAGCAGCATTTTATTCTCTTGCAATGGATTTCTGCAGCCCTCCTTCACAGTTCATAGAAGGTCTACCTGGAGAAAAAAACCCCGTAGCATTCCCATTCATCTCATTGGCAGTTGCTCAGCTGGCACATGCCACAGAAGCCATTCACAAGAGACTATCATGTCAAACAGACAGGGAAAATGCATGTCAATTTCACACTTTTAATGCTCATCTAGAATAATACTACAAAATATGTATCATTTATATGTTGCTTGAAAAAAAATCACACACCCAAAATGGCTACTTTGGATCTACATCAATGGCGAAATATGCTTTTTTCCCATAAAAACGCAGTCACATTTAATGTTTGGTGAGTTTTCATGGGCAATTCAATCATTTCAATAGGAGTCTGGAATTTTGTGTGAGGGCGAATGATTTCCTCATGCAGATTTCGCAACAACTTCAAGTCGGTCACAGCTGTATTGACCAACAGGAAGCTGCTTTGTTTGACAGTGACATCTGTGTGAGCTGTGTTTCAAACATTGATACACTAGTGACAATAGACAATTGACCTTGCCTGCAAAATGTGACTCAAAATAATGGTATTTTGGTGGCTATCCAGCCCGATCTCATCCCAAGGCGTCATATAGTGACGCTTTTGCCAATGCGTATACATCCAACACACATGTCACCCTTTAAGGCCAATTTATACTTCTGCGTAGGGTGCGCGCAGTAGGTATGGCATAGCATACACACAGACGCATACCATACCGCGTACCCTTTGGTGTAGCCTGACGCACACCTCCTCAAAAATGTAACTACACGTTGCGACGACGCAGACCGCAAGATCTGTGATTGGTCGGTTTGGTAGCAGCACATTTCCTCCTATGCATTTCCGCACGTACCATCTCACGCATTTCCGCACGTACATCGTTTCTGCCTTTTGGTTTTAGCAATTTCACTAAAATTAACTGTTTTTCCACCTCAATAAGCTCCAACTCCAACATGATCCGCTCTCTTTCAGTCGCCATTGCTTGTAGTAACCTAGCCACGAGGAATCTAAACACAGTGGAACATTAAAACCCTCCGCCGCCAACCAGCGTTTTGGAGCAGTACTGCAAAGCAACCAAGACCTGAACGCAGAAGTATAAATGCTCACGACGGCATCGCCTACGTGCGTAGCAGAAGTATAAATTGGCCTTTAGCGTCAATATGAGACGCAGATATATATGGGCCAGAAGGTGCCTCCTAGTGGTCTAACCCTAACACTACCCCAGACCTAAACCTACCCATACTGTGTGTTATATTGGCACTAAAGGGTGCCTTGTGCGTTGGATGTATACGCTTTGGCAAAAGCGTCAGTATATGACGCCTTGGGATGAGAATGCGTTGGGCTATTAGCACGGGCTAACTGCAAGATGCAAAAAATTATTCATAATCCTATATCGTAAACCTTACTTTTCAGTTAGGCTTTCACTTTAGTGCACTTTGGCCTGCTGTGCAAAACAGGCCTATTGGGCCAAGTGTTATAAAATTGATTGGTGATGAGAAGAAAGCCCATAGCGTCCGTTTGAGCTGATGCAATTTTCAATTAGCAGTTTATCTTGTTCGCTTATGGGCAGTGAATCTAAACAAAGGATGGACTCAATGAGGTGACGGCTTACCAAATGTAATCACACCCTCGGGTCATTTGGAATCCTGGGCCAAGATACAAACAAATCCACATCTGAAACACTGAAGAGGTCCATGAATGTGGTAGGTGTTGGTGCATAATTTCTGGAAATGATGTACTTTGGCTGTGGAACTAGATTTTGCAATGATTTTTAGACAAATGTTTAGATGAAAATGTATATGTATTAGATGTCCTGTAGGGAAGGCCAAGAAAGGAGAAACTTCTATGGTTCTCGTCCAAAACCTGAACTGCCTTTCTCTCTACTACTTTCATAGGCTGCTGCCTTTTAAGAGAGCATCCAAAAATGTTGAACTCTCTACATAAGTAGCTACACATTATCAACACTTCTGTGACATAATGCTGATCTGACAGTAAAGTCATTAGAGACATCAGTAGAGTCTTCTGTAGAGCTGGCCTCTTGTAGCCTGGATGCCAGCCGAACTTAGCCCCGCCCACAACATTTGAGGATGGGAAGTTCGGTCTGGACTGGTCCGTTTTGAAGCAAGTATGCCTGAACCAAAGCTGTTCAGACCAATCAAATTATAAGGGCGGGCTTTATACGATGATGGACAGATGATCAACCGTAACGTAATCATCCACGTCAGCAAAAAGCGCTTGGGTTGAATTAGTTTACAACAAAGAATGGTTGCCACTGGAGAATTTAGATGTGTAGATTCCGCCATCGCGTCTGTTATAGAAGAGGAAGAGAGAACCGCAATCAAGGCATTTGTCGATTGGAAATATGTTTTTGCCATCCTTCCTACGGGATTCGTTCTATCCGATTGAGTGCAGTGGTATTTTCTTTCCTGGTTCGGTTGAAACACGCCCCATAATCACAGCCCATTGGAACAGTATCAGACTCATATTCTGACTAGAAAACGTCAGGCTAGGCCTCTTGAGCACCTTTCTGAAACATAAAATTTGTCCCAATTCAACTACTTATTACTAACAGACAGCTCTGTCGCTTAGTTATGTGCATTGTTGCCATTTAAACTGTCTTAATCATCTTGTCACAGTTAAAATCCTCCACATTTAAGTCAATTTAAATTCTAACACAGTCTCATCCCAATTCTTCATATAACTGACGTTTTGGGACGTCTTTTGACCATTCGTCAATATACGACTTTTTAGGATCCCCTTAAACGTCGGTAGATGACGATCCCGGGTCGTCATACAACTGACGCTTTACCTTTAACGTCAGTTAGGTGACGAGTTGGGTTTAGGGTTAGGTTTAGGTCTGGGGTAGAGTTAGGATCCCCTAACGTCATCTACCGACGTTTAAGGGGGCCCTAAAAAGTCGTATATTGATGAATGGTCAAAAGACGTCCCAAAACGTCAGTTATATGACGAATTGGGATGAGACTGCGCTGTAAATTCCTATCATTTCGGAGAGAAATGTAGTATCACGTTGATTTGCCAGTCATGGGTCTTTCATGTGGAGTAATCTCCTCGTGTGTTTGCAATTTGCGAAATGAGGCATTTAAAAGTTAATGACCAAACACATCTTTAAAAAAGTTCACAATGTTGCTGCAGATAAAATGTATATCATTGGATAACATTTGAATACATATTTGTCAGGTTAGATACTGTTAATAAATCACTGAAACACCTTTATCGTAAACCTCTTAACTGCCAGACTTCGAAACCCGCCATGTTTGCAATTTTTTTTGTAGTTCTAATTCGAATCCTCATCCAACGTGAAGTGGGTTTTGAGTAATATTAGCTGTAAGAGTGTGCATTGATCTGCACTTTAATTCTAACTGGAAAAAGTAGACTACCTGGGTATTATTGGAATACTCATTTCAACATACTATGATTTGGGACACACTAATTATCATTTCGAATACTATTTATGATGGATAGTATGTGAATTGGGATGCAGCATAACTAGAGAACTAAGGAAAATAGGACCACAGAAACTAAACCGAAACAGAGCATACATTTGACGATGATTATAATGTCTCTTGTTTTGTTCACCATCTTGGATAGATTTTTTTTTCACTACGTTTTTTTTATCAGCATCCTGGGATAGATTCTCCGCAGCAATGTGAGATATGAAGTATATAGCTTGTCAGTCTAACCAGTGACCACCTTCACACACAAACGGACGGCCAGCACTGTTCTTGAAGCCACTGTCATTTAGACCCACAGAGTGCTATTACCACGGACAACTCAAGGCCATTAACGTGACGCTGAAATGAATTATGGGTCATCTGTCATGGGGCCTTGTGGTAAGGTCCTGTGATGGTGAGAGATGAAGGTCCTTGCTCTCTCCAATGAGGCGTCCAGAGAACTGCCTGAGACAAACGACCCATGTGTGGAGACACACCTTTCATGTTTGGCAGCCGGGTCTGACCCGAGGGATGTCTGGCTGTCCTCTTTGCCCAGCTCAATCCATATCTGTCCCTGAGTGAAGAAACTGGCCAAAGGGGTTCGGTTCACCAAGGACACCCCTCCATGTCTTAATGAACATAACCTGACATCTCCGAATGATCTCAGTGGACCCAATGATTCATTCTCTCATCTCGTCTTAATACACGAGAGAGGGCAAGACTATTATTACACCTAACATGAATCATAGGATTTTTTTCTTTCTTCAGTTGGATCAACTCCACCCAACCCAAAAAAAAGACTTCATTGAATCACACTTGAAGTCTTGTGGCCTGAAGTCCATGTCTTTTAGCTTTGAAGTCATTCATAGGCTATTGTTCTCTTAAAAGTTAACACATCATTATCAGACTTTTTAGCATTTATGCTAATCCAATCATGTTCAATGTCCTGTCAGAAGCGTCTTTCCCATTCAAGACTGCCCTCTGAGATTCAAGTGGACTTTGAATTAGACTTATAATATAACTTTTATTTTATTATAAATTGCATGATTATTTAGTAAGGAGTGCTTGTGAATTTACTGTGGCTCAAATTTCTATGACATTCTCATAGAAATTTAAGTCGACTCAATGATGACTAAAAAAAATGATTGCTGTGATGTAAACTAAAGTCTATTGGCTATTTTTTTAAAAAAAGGAAGAGTCTTTCAATACTTGCTGTTTAAACAGAGTTCAGTGACCCATGAACCAAACCAACCAGCCACAACGTGAATCACAACACATTTTCAATTGAAGCAAAAAATAAATTAATACATTAAATTGGACAAAAAGACAAAAGTATAAGACTGTGTACTTATCAGCTGGGGAAATTAAGTAAAGAACTGCAATGACAAACGCTAGTGCTGGGCAACGATTACATTTTTTAATTGCGATTAATCGCATGAATTTCTTGCGATTAATCGCATTGTTAAGCAGAAAATTGAAAAATTAATTCTAAAGTAATGTATTGCACACTTTTGATTTAAATGTACTGCTATACACATAAAAGTGCAATAACATGTGGTTTGCAAAAACTTTAAACAAATAAGGTGCTTTATACCAGCAGAATTCTCTTTTACACAGTAGCAATAAAATATTTATTCCAAATCTCAACTTAAACATTAATGTAATCAAATCAAATATTAAAACAAAGCTATTTGGCACAGGGGATTACCTTTTATCTAGTTAAAACGAGTCCAGTTTTCTTTTCTTTTTTTCTCAACAGGTCTCTTTTATCAGGGAGCAGCAGAAAGAGTCAATGTAGTCAGAGGTCATGACCACTACAGATATAAGTCGACCTACGTTACTTCTCTGATAGTAGCTTAGGTTTGGTCATGGCATGGTTTCCCACGTACTCTAAGATTAGGCTACATTAAACAGAGGTAAAGCCCAATATAATTCTGCATCGAACTTACGCTGTAGGGCTGTGTGTAGCGCGCGTACCCTGACGTGCACCTCTCCAAAAAATGTAACAACGCGTCAATATGCGTACCTCAAGCGCTGTGATTGCTAGAATCGCTCCCCGGGTTTCACATGCTCCCATAATTGCGCGTCAACATGGACAACGACGCAGAAGTATGAATGAAAACCAAAGAGGCTCCGGCGTAGGTCTGACGCAGAAATATAAGTCAGCATTTAGAGTGAGGTGAAGTGGTCGAGCACAAGGTGCAGCGACAGGCGGGTGCGTTCCTGTGAAACTGTTGCGGTCAAGCTCGCCTCACGCACGCGCCCGCCCGCCTGTTGCCGACGTTGAATTGTCCAACTTTTTGTACACGACGCGCAGCCAACACAAATCATTGGAAGAGAGACTGATCCTCGGTTCGCTGTTTGTGAGTTTCCAGAATCTAAATAGTTTTCAGGACATCAACAGAAGGGAATTCACATGGCAGAGCACCCCTGCTAAACTAAACAACTAAACACAGGCCTATCAGGTAAAGTTATATCATTTTAATTTAAGTTAAAAGGCTACCGCTGCGTTGACACACAGAAGCCGTTGGTTACTATCCGCGCCTGTCATTCACTCGTCTCGCAGAGCGCTGCCTGTCTCCCTTTCTATTCACCTGAGAGAACCTGCCAAAGCCTCTCTCCACTGCTTGTTTGGGAGGGTTATTTGATGGCTGACCAACATCCCACCCCTCCTGTGATCCATGGTTTGACTGTAGGCCTGTTATTCAGAGCCAGTGAGCAACGGACTTTAAAAAAAATATATATAAAAAAAACTGCGTTAACGCGCGGTTAAAAAAATTATCGGCATTAATTAATAAATGCGTTAACGTGATAATAACGCGTTAACTTGCCCAGCCCTAACATTAAAAAATCTTTGGTTTGAATAAGTTGATTATGTACATAGAATCAAGATTTTACTTTTTTTGCTAAATATTCATAATATGCATACAAATATTTAAATTTGAGAGTGCAGGGAACCTGGCTTTATGTCTTGTACAGTATGAGTGATTGCTCTTTTGGCATGAAATGCTTGTCGTGTTTCTCTGATTTGGTGGAAATTTCTCTGCACAATCATGGGTAATTTAGTGTTTCACAAGGAATTCCACTGATGAGCACGATTATTTAAATAATGCGGCTGATGGTGCCAACAAAAGCATATACAGTCGATTAACAACCTCATAGCTCACAGTAGGTCTCTCTTGGAAAAATCTATTAGTTGTTTTAGTTATTCTATTTTAATTAGCCTAGTTATTGTTCAAAATCAAGTCCTCTGTAAATTAATTGTTACTTCCGAAAGCAGACAGTTTAACTCTACAGGAAATATGTGCATACAGGGAAGAAATCTGCACTTGTCAAACTATTTCATGGGGTCTTTAAAGTCAGATCCTTGGCTTGGTGCATAACGCACATGCTCTGACTAGTTGAGCTGAAGCGCTCGTATGCAAACGTTTATGCCCTCTTTATAAATAAACAAATAAATAAATCAAATTTAGGCTAATAAAACTTTTCACCTAGTTCTGAATTTGTCTGAAACAAGTGCAGAAGTTCATGCTCGTAGTTCAGCCTAACAGAAATAATTCAAAACATAAGACCTCATAGACCAAAGAGGCAAATTTTCCTAACTGTTCATGTATGATCTGAGAATTTATTGACATAGTCCAGATATCATTTTTCATCCTGTCAGTACGAGCGTACGGATGCAGTGTTCCATGGCGCAAGTCTGGTTTTGGCACAGAGCGCAGGAAACCTGATTGCGCAGGAAGCGGCATTAACTAATATGCTTATTTTGAGAAGAACGGCAGCTTCTACATGTCCCAGAGGTTTGGCAAGACCCCACGCTGTCACTGGTTTCCATTAAAACACCACATCTCCAAAGTAGCTTTGGCACCTTCCGCATGACACAGTCATAGGGCCAGATGTTCATGGCGCAAGCCCAAGTATTAGCCTCATGCTTAACGAAGATTAAGCAAATTATTCCAAATATTTTGATGGAAGGTCCTTACTTTCCAACCCACAAAACGAATTATGTGGTCAGCCACCCCCCACCCCCCACCCCCAACTCAATCCTACCCTTAGATCCTCATGCAATCATGCAAATTGACATTCTTTCTTTGTCCATATAATTTTTTTCTTTTTCTCCCTCACTCTCTTTTTTCTGCTCTAGTGTTGACAGCATTGAGCTCCAGGCAGGGAAAGTAGGCCAGAATTACTTTTGCTTGGTTATCCCCAATGAAGCGTAGCTGGGAGATTCTCGGAGCAGGATCTCACAGGCTGTACAGAGCACTGAGTCCAAGAGGTAGGCAGATGGAAAGTAGTTTTGGGCCAGCAGGTATTTTCTTTGTTTTATTCCTCTTGTGCTGAGTGTCTGAAATAATGTTTGAAATACAGTACTAGTGAAAGTGTCCATTGACATATAATGATTACGACAACAAAAGCTGCCATCTTTTGGAATCAAAGTCTTTGGGATTTAACAATATAAGCAAGTATATTGGTAATGCTTGATTATTTGTTTGGTTATTTGCTTGCTCATGGAAATCTGAGTGGTTATTTACTGGCCCAAGTCCAATTAGTCCACCATCAAGTCAATGATATTCTGGATCCTGAGATATTCCTCAGGGCTGCGTTCAGGCCCGGACAAAAGCGTTGCACAACGTTTTTAAACAGAAACGAGTGATGCGTTGAACACCCTGTTCTGATGACGCAGGAGTTGCAACTATGGAGGCTCTGTGTTCTTTGTGAAGAATTTTCTGAGCCTGATGAAGTCGGTTTAAATATGTGTTTATTACTAGAAAATATGCCTAATGTTCCAGTAACTGCACTTGCCGCCCAAAACACAAGAGAATATCCCAATCAAGTGAAGGGATTTGTGGAAACTGAAAGCACACATCTTACCTAATTCAGACTAAAACATATCTATTTAGCCTCACACACTAACTTTATTTGCATTTCATAATGTTTTTCATAATTTTCTTTCTCATGTTTAGGAAAAGCACTTACCTTTTTTATTTCTATACCAAATGTCATATACTTGCAATGAAGCTAAAAAAATACAATAAACTACATCATTATGTTGATATCCTATATTTTTACAATAAACGACAAACATATCTTCTAATATCCTCAGTTGTTGCATATACCGATCTGCGTTGAACACATTTGTAAATTATTTTCCTCAGTGTGCGAGTTCACTTTAATACCGCGTGATTTATATACAAGTTGCTGCTGATTGGATTGCAGTTCTGACACACCCACCAAACAAGAGAAACATATCTCAAACCCCGTTGCACACCGTTTCCTGGAAACATGACGTTCAGACTCAGGAAACCGTAGCAAAACGTTGCGCACCATTTTGAACTTGAACGTGCCCCTGGTCTCTCATTCTCTCGTGTAAGTTTATATAATGTTATTATTAGGGCTGTCAGTTAAATGCCTTATTAACGGTGTTAACGCAAACCCATTTTAACGCCGTTATTTTTTTCATCGCACAATTAGCTGTCTTGGCCTCACAAGATCTCCAAGTACTATAACTGTGCTTGAATTATTACACAGTGTTGTAGATAGAGAGTTAGAATTTTGATACCCGACCATATG